>CM069868.1:23637675-24205175 GCA_036172795.1 Pelodytes ibericus | reverse complement strand
TTCTGCCCAGTGCTCTGAATGTCAAAGTGAAGAAATTCAATGAAGCGCGGGTAAACGGCGGGAGTAACTATGACTCTCTTAAGGTAGCCAAATGCCTCGTCATCTAATTAGTGACGCGCATGAATGGATGAACGAGATTCCCACTGTCCCTACCTACTATCTAGCGAAACCACAGCCAAGGGAACGGGCTTGGCGGAATCAGCGGGGAAAGAAGACCATGTTGAGCTTGACTCTAGTCTGCAACTGTGAAGAGACATGAGAGGTGTAGGATAAGTGGTGCTGTGGGGTTATATTGTGTGCTATAGTGTTGTATCTGTTGCTGTGGGGTTATATTGTGTGCTATAGTGTTGTATCTGTTGCCGTATGCTTATATTGTGTGCTATAGTGTTGTATCTGGCGCTGAGAGGTTATATTGTGTGCTATAGTGTTGTATCTGGTGCTGAGAGGTTATATTGTGTGCTATAGTGTTGTGTCTAGTGCTGAGAGGTTATATTGTGTGCTATAGTGTTGTGTCTGGTGCTGAGAGGTTATATTGTGTGCTATAGTGTTGTATCTGGTGCTGAGGGGTTATATTGTGTGTGCTATAGTGTTGTGTCTGGTGCTGTTGGGTTCAAGGCCGGCCTTAAGTGTCCCGGCGCCCCCCCGTCTTTCACCCCCGTCTCTTTCACCCCCTCGCATATATATATGTCCTTTTCCTCTTCCTTTCCATGTCTGTCTCTCTCTAACTCCCCCATAACTGTTTTCTCTCTCTCTCCCTCTGTTCTGTCTCTCTCCCCCCCCTCTTTTCTGTCTCTCTCCCCCCTCTTTTATGTCTCTCTCCCCCCCTCTCTTCTGTCTCTCTCCCCCCTCTTTTATGTCTCTCTCTCCCCTCTTTTCTGTCTCTCTCCCCCCTCTTTTCTGTCTCTCTCCCCCCCGCTGTTCTGTCTCTCTCCCCCCCCTCTGTTCTGTCTCTCTCCCTCCCCCTGTTCTTTCTCTCCCCCTCCCCCTGTTCCTTCTCGCTCTCCACCCTCCCCCTGTTCTGTCTCTCTCTCCCCCCTCCCCCTGTTCTGTCTCTCTCTCTCTCCCCCTGTTCTTTCTCTCTCACCCCCTCCCCCTGTTCTGTGTCTCTCTCCCCCCTCCCTTTGCCTGCAAATGTTGATCCAAGGAGGGGGCGGAGCTTACCGGCTGAGCAGTGTAGCTCCGCCCCCACCCTGTGAAGCAGAGCAGCGTCTGCTTCACAGGCAGCAAGAGAGAGGGCAGCACTTTCTCTTGCTCCCTGCTGCTCCCCGTGAAGCAGACGTTGCTCTGCTTCACAGGGTGGGGGCGGAGCTACACCCCTCAGCCGGTTAGCTCCACCCCCTTGTCGGATCCAGCAGAGGACTGGTGAGGGGGGATCTTTTGATCTCCCCAATCCAGTGCCTCTACTGGCTCGCAGAGGTCGCACACCCCTAAGGCCCCCCCTGGTTGGGTTATATTGTGTGCTATAGTGTTGTGTCTGGTGCTGTTGGGTTATATTGTGTGCTATAGTTTTGTATCTGGTGCTGTTGGGTTATATTGTGTGCTATAGTGTTGTATCTGGTGCTGAGAGGTTATATTGTGGGCTATTGTATTGTATCTGGTGCTGAGAGGTTATATTGTGTGCTATAGTGTTGTGTCTGGTGCTGAGAGGTTATATTGTGTGCTATAGTGTTGTATCTGGTGCTGTTGAGTTATATTGTGTGCTATAGTGTTGTGTCTGGTGCTGAGAGGTTATATTGTGTGCTATAGTGTTGTATCTGGTGCTTTGGGGTTATATATTTGCTATGTTGTTCTATCTGTTGCTGTGGAGTTTCAGCTAGAGCTCTGGATATTTATCTGGTGCTGTGGTTTATATCTTGTGTCATGGGTTTTTAGCTGGTACCGTGGATTAATATCTGGTGTTGTGGGTCTATATCTGGCACAGTGGATCTATATTTGGTGCAGTGAGGCTATATCTAGTGTGGTTGGTTTATATCTGGTGCTGTGGATCTGTATCTGGTGCAGGGTTTATCAACCCTTTGCATGCCTTCACTGATAATGACAAAGCTCCTTAATTTCATGATAACTTGTCAAAAAGAGGCACGGCGCAGAAAGGATGACGGTAAAATTATGCCCCCCCCCCCTGAAAAAATTTCTGCGGATGCCCATGCCTGGAGAGCTCCTTATATTGGCCCTGCACATATTTATATAATGTTATCATATTCCCTCTAAGACGCCTTTTTTCTAAAGTAAATAAATGCAATTTTTTAAGTCTCTCTTCATAACTAAGATCCTCCAATCCCCTTATTAATTTTGTAGCTCTCCTTTGCACTTTTTCTAGTTCCTTAATATCCTTTTTAAGGACTGGTGCCCAGAATTGTACTGCATATTCAAGGTGAGGTCTTACCATTGATTTGTAAAGAGGCAAGATGATGTCCTCCTCCCGTGAATCTATACCTCGTTTTATACATGCCAATATCTTATTGGCCCTTGCAGCTGCTGACTAGCATTGGGCACTGTTGCCAAGTTTGTTATCTACAATGATTCCTAAATCCTTTTCGTTAGTAGTTTTTCCCAGGGAAATACCATTTAACGTATATGTTGCTTTGTTATTATTTTTCCCATAATGCATAACTTTACATTTGTCTATATTGAACCTCATTTGCCACTTTCTTGCCCAGTTCACCACTCTGTCCAAATCTTCCTGTAAAGAAAAAACATCAAGATTAGTCTTTATCTTGTCAGGTGTCAGAAAAGTTACCACAGGGATAACTGGCTTGTGAGTGCGGCCAAGCGTTCATAGCGACGTCGCTTTTTGATCCTTCAATGTCGGCTCTTCCTATCATTGTGAAGCAGAATTCACCAAGTGTTGGATTGTTCACCCACTAATAGGGAACGTGAGCTGTGTTTAGACCGTGAGACGGTCCCTTTGGGAAAGACGGTCCCTTTGGGAAACAAATGCAAAAGACACAAATCGAAACCAATGTGGCTTACAGGTAACGTGAAACAGGAAGTACAAAACAAGAAAATGGCATTCAAACATTATAAAAACACGGGATCAGCATTATCATTTATAGAGTACAAAGAGGCCAACAAAGCCTGCAAAAAGGCAATTAAAATGGCTAAATTGGAAAATGAGAAAAGGGTTGCCAAGGAGAGTAAAACTAACCCCAAAATGTTTTATAAATATATAAATGGAAAAAAGCTAAAGAGGGAAAATGTTGGGCCCTTGTTATCCCAAATGGGAAATTTGGTAAGTGAGGACAGAGAGAAAGCAGACATTTTAAATACTTTTTTTTCTTCTGTTTATACTAAGGAAGAGCAGATGGACGAGCCCCTGCTACAGGAAGTTATGGGACATTCGCCGCAAACATGGGATTGGCTGACACAGGAAAAAGTGCTTAAGCAATTACACTCTGTTAAGATAGACAAGGCCCCAGGACCAGATGGTATACACCCAAGGGTACTTAGAGAGTTAAGCATAATTCTGGCCAGGCCACTATTCATGATCTTTAGGGATTCATTCAGTTCAGGTACAGTGCCAACAGACTGGCGAAAGGCGGATGTCATTCCAATATTTAAAAAGGGATCAAAATCTCTGCCAGGTAATTATAGGCCAGTGAGCTTGACATCTGTAGTGGGGAAACTATTTGAAGGATTGCTAAAGGTATACACTCAAGAATACATCTTGAACCAGAATATAATTAGTAAAAGTCAACATGGTTTTGTGAAAGACAGGTCTTGTCAAACAAACTTAATAACATTCTATGAAGAAGTCAGTAAAAATATAGATCTAGGTGTGGCAGTTGATGTGATCTATTTGGATTTTGCGAAAGCATTTGATACAGTTCCACACAAAAGGTTACTCTACAAATTGAGAGAAATAGGTTTGGGGGCAAATGTGTGTATGTGGATTGAAAATTGGCTAAAAGATAGAACACAAAGGGTTGTTGTAAATGGAAAATTCTCAAATTGGACAAGGGTATTAAGCGGAGTACCTCAGGGGTCTGTTTTTGGCCCTCTTCTTTTTAATTTGTTTATTAATGATCTGCCACATTGTGCTGAGAGCCATGTCTCCGTGTTTGCGGACGACACTAAATTAGGTAAGGCAATAAAGACTAATCTTGATGTTTTTTCTTTACAGGAAGATTTGGACAGAGTGGGGGACTGGGCAGTAAAGTGGCAAATGAGGTTCAATATAGACAAATGTAAAGTTATGCATTATGGGAAAAATAATAACAAAGCAACATATACGTTAAATGGTTTTTCCCTGGGAAAAACTACTAATGAAAAGGATTTAGGAATAATTATAGACAACAAACTTGGCAACAGTGCCCAATGCCAGTCAGCAGCTGCAAGGGCCAATAAGATATTGGCATGTATAAAACGAGGTATAGATTCACGGGAGGAGGATATCATCTTGCCTCTTTACAAATCAATGGTAAGACCTCACCTTGAATATGCAGTACAGTTCTGGGCACCAGTCCTTAAAAAGGATATTAAGGAACTAGAAAAAGTGCAAAGGAGAGCTACAAAATTAATAAGGGGTTTGGAGGATCTTAGTTATGAAGAGAGACTTAAAAAATTGAATTTATATACGTTAGAAAAAAGGCGTCTCAGAGGGGATATGATAACATTATATAAATATTTGCAGGGCCAATATAAAGAGCTCTCCAGTGACCTGTTCATTAACAGAAAGGTACAAAGAACAAGAGGTCACCCCCTCAGACTGGAAGAGCAAAGATTTCATAGACAGCAAAGGAAGGGATTCTTTACGGTTAGGACAATAAAGTTATGGAACTCACTGCCAAGAGAGGTAGTGCTAGCAACCACAATAGATGCATTTAAAAATGGTTTGGATGTTTTTTTAGGAAAGCAGAACATACAGGGCTATTAATAATAGAATAAGCATTAATAAAAGAGCTTATTGATCCAAGGAGAAATCTGATTGCCTCTTGGAGTCAAGAAGGAATTTTTTCCCCCAGGAGGCAAAATTCGAAATAGCTTCCTTAGGGGTTTTTTGCCTTCTTTTGGATCAAAAGCTGTAATGATAGGTAGAAGGGTTGAACTTGATGGACTTGTGTCTTTTTTCAACCTAAATTACTATGTTACTATGTTACTATGTTAGTTTTACCCTACTGATGATGTGTTGTCGCAATAGTAATCCTGCTCAGTACGAGAGGAACCACAGGTTCGGACATTTGGTGTATGTGCTTGGCTGAGGAGCCAATGGGGCGCAGCTACCATCTGTGGGATTATGACGGAACGCCTCTAAGTCAGAATCCCCCCTAAAAATGACGATACCGCAGCGCCGCAGCCTCGGTTGGCCTGGGATAGCCGGCCGCAAGGCCGGTGGGCAGAGCCGCTCGCTCTCTCCCGGAGCGCACCGCACGTTCGTGGGGAACCTGGTGCTAAATCATTCGTAGACGACCTGATTCTGGGTCAGGGTTTCGTGCGTAGCAGAGCAGCCACCTCGCTGCGATCTATTGAAAGTCATCCTTTGAGCCAAGCTTTTGTCTCTCTCTCGCGGGAGACGGCCCAGGGGACACCCGCGGGATACCCGCAGCCCGGCGTTGGGGGCTTGAGTGGGGAAGGAGGAAGGGGGAGGCTTAAGCTTCCATTCCCGGGCTTAAGTCTCGGGCAGCAGCGGGCTGCCATGGGAACTGGGGAGGACTCGGCCCGGGACACTTCTTGCCGGGTGCCGCCGGGCGCCCAGGTGCTCGCTGACCGGCGGAGGGGGGGGGGGGTGTGGGAAAGGAGGAGGAGGGGGGCTTAAGCCTCCATTCCTGGGCTTACGTCTCGGGCAGCAGCGGGGCAGAGGGCAGGTGGACAGCCGGGGTGGGAGCTTAAGTCTCGGGCAAGCGGGGTGCAGGCTGGCAGTCTGTGCCCAGGATTGAGCTCCACAGCGACGGGACCGATGTCTCCCTCTTTCGGCCTCCGCCTTTCTCTTCTCTGATCGATCCGGCACCTTGTGTCCACACTGGGAAGGGAGGCCTTTGCTGGTGTCCCCCTGAGACAGGCAAAAGTCGCTTCCTCCCCGGCTGCTGGAGCGGTCCCTTGGCCCCCGTCCCCAGAAACAACTACTGTATCTGAGGAGGGAAGGTCCCCCAGAAGCCCACCCGACCCCCTGACCCCCGCTATGTATTGCCTCCCTCTCAGGGAGACTTGATCCCCCGCACAGCATGGGTGCGGGGGCTCAAGTCTCCCTGAGAAAGGAAGGTGTGTGTGTGTTTGTGTGTGTGTGTATTGTCTCCCTGGGGCAGGCAGTGGTGTTGAAAAGAAAAAAAACACAGAGTGAACGTTAACTTATTTATTAAATACGAACGGAGGATCATGCTCTTGCTTAATATTTTGTAGGCCCGCCACGGGCAGCTATGACATCGGGCATGGACCTAATCAGACGGCCGATCAATTCCACAGGCAGTTCGTTCTGCCACACCCGTAACAAGGTGTCTTGGAGCTCTTGCCGGGTCCTCGGCTTGTGTCTGTTCACCGCAAGTCCGACCGTTCTCCAAACGTTCTCGATCGGATTCAAATCAGGTCTATTGGGGGGCCAATCAAGCAGGAACACGCCTTTGCGCTCCAAGTACTGTCTCACCTTTCCGGCTCGGTGGCAGGAAGCCAAATCGTGCTGGAAGATGCAGTCCTGTGGCTGCCCGACCAACCTCCCAATGGTGGGCATCAGTGATCGGGATAAAATCCGTACGTACGACTTGGCATCGACAGTTCCGTCTACCATGTGCAAGTCTCCTGTGCCCTTTGCGCTCTTGCAGCCCCATATCATTTGCGGCACCGGGAACTTGACGGTGGAGACTACGCAGCTTGGTAGCAGATGTTCACCCCTGTGTCTCCTGACATCGGCTATGCCATCCGTCCCGTGAATGTTGAACTTACTTTCGTCTGAGAAGATGACCTTCTCCCACATGTCCAGTGTCCAGGCCCTGTGGGCTCTCGCCCACCTTAGACTCTTGGCTCTAGCGGTTTCCGTCACCAAGGGTTTCTTGTGGGGGCGCCTTGCAATGAGCCCTGCCTTGCACAGCCTTCTCCTTGCCGTTCTGTTGCTGACCGTGGCCCCCGTGGCCCAATCCCGGTTGATTTGCGGTGACGTGAGCCAGCGATCGCGCAGGCAGAGCCGTACCAGCAGCCTGTCTAGTGAAGCGGTCGTGCACCTTCTCCGCCCTCGACCTTTCCTCTGCTCCATATTGCCCGTCTGAGCGTACCTCTTCTGCCAGCGACTCACCGTGGACCGGTGTGTTTGAATCCTGTCAGCAATCTGCCGGGACGACAGACCTTCGTTGTGTAGTGCGAGCAATACAGCCTTGACTTCCGGAGTCAGTTGCATCTTCAGGCCGGAATCTGACCGGGGTCCGGCTCCGTGATGAGCTGGAATATAGAACAAAGGGTGAGGGTTATTCCAGTGCCCACACACGCACACACACTCACAGAACTGTTAAACTGTTAAAAAAAAAGTATTACTGGTAAAAGGCTACAATACTTTACTTAAACACTGGCGCGATAATTATGTCCACTACTGTATATACAAGACATTTGGAATCAAGTGGTAAAGATAGTCTCAGAATTACTAAAAATTGAGGTAGATTAGGATCCGACCATGATGCGGTTTCACATGGGACTAAACAAATATAAAAAGAATCATAGAATGATGCTAATTCAAATTTGTTTGGCAGTAAAGATGGTTATGGCTAGAACGTGGAAATCTGAAGGTAAATTCAATTTAGGGGAGATATATGAACAAACCGAATATCAGGCAAAAATTGAGAAAGGCTATTATGTGAACAATATGAACAGCCTGGAGATTTACTATAATATATGGTTGCCATGGTTGAACAAGCACCAAGGGGGAATAAGTGTGAGTGATTGAATATGAATGAAGATTAATGAATTTGTTTGAGAGTAAATTAGATACAGATCAAGGATATGGAATCTTGTAAGGTTAGGGGATGAAGATACGAATATAGAATGCACTTTATTCGGATAAATTTGTTAATGGTTAATGATGATAATAATAATGTATTTTAGAAGGCTATACCTATGATAGGGACAAAAGGAGAGAGTAAAAAAAAAAAAAAAAGTATTATATCCGGTCCCACTAAGGGTTAAGAAAGGTATAATGGCCTTGAATAAGCATAGAGTCCATGATAAAAACATTGCACTGATTTTTTTTTTCTTTGTATGTTTATCCCCTTATAATGTGTTTATCCCATAAGAATGAGACCTTTGAAAATTAATATTTGATAGATTTGTATCATTAAAAAAGAAAAGAAAAAACAACTGTATCCTCTGAAAAATCAGAGAACCTTTCCACTCTCCATTTCAAGGCCTCAAGCCCCTGTTTGTGTGGTATGGAGGAGTCTAAGGACACAACATCCAGGGACAGCCATAGATAAGTGTAATCCCAGTGAAGTAAGCCTACCTGTTGAAGGACTTGCTTAGTAGTCTATAAATAGCTTTTTTTGTGATTTCATGACAGGCTGCAGGTAAAGGTCCAGGAGCTCCGAGAGACCCTCCCCCAGGCCCCCGATGCCCGAACTATAGGTCTGCTTGGAGGGTCCCTGAGAGTCTTATGGACATTAGGCAAAAAATGAAAAATACGAAAAAGTGGTGATAAAGTGACAAGTGCTATAAAGTGTATAAGGTGCAGCAGACACTAGTGCATTCCCTCCAAAGGACACAGATAAATAAATTGAGAAGTGATAAAGTGTTGCGCAAAGTGGATTTATGTATAAAAAGAATAATACTTATCAGCGGTAAATGTGACACGCCAGTCAAAGGTACATGTGGGGGAAAAAAAGACAATACGAAAAAATTGTGCAATATTGCCAATAAATTTTAATACAAGATATTTCCCCCTTTAGAAATGTACTCACACTATACAGAGCCTAAGTGACCGGCTCTGGGTGTGTTAAACGTTTGTACTATAAGTCCTATGATCCCAAATCTCAGTATGGAATCTCTCAAATAAGGTGCTCATTAATCAGAGGGATCGCGATGATATAAATAGGGATATAAACAGAGGGATACAATATAGTATGCAAAATATAAACAAACTTTAATATCCCCCTGAGTATGGAAGCTTACATGTAAAAAGATAAAAAACGGCATCCAATATTAAAAGACAGTTAAAAACAAAACAAAATCGGAAGCAAAGTCACCAAGCCGGTCTGTTCAGCAAAGTTCCTACAGCAACAATGCGTTCAGGAGCCAGTTTTTGTAGTGAACAACCACCAATATCATCGGCGTGGTAAAGGACAGATGCTTCCGGGTTCCAACTCTCGTTGGGACGTCACAAGTCTCGTGATGCGTTTCGCCCCATGGGGGCTTTTTTAGTGACGTCCGGATGGGAGATTGCAGAATATAAAGAGTTCCAAATTCAGTTGCCGTAGAAACGGCTATGGGACGCCCACTATTATGCAAAGGGATGTGTCCGTCATACGGAAAGGAAAAAGAAAAAGAACACAGTATCAATAGTAATATACCTAATCCCACAGTAATTACAACAATCGTTCAACTTCAGCAGTATATCTATAGGTGTCCTCTGGGGAATAGCTCTCCTCATGGATAGACATAATATGTTCGAAAAATGGGCATATAAACAAACAGAGGCAACATACAGCCAGATATTAAGTAAATATCGCTGATATACTATAGACCCATATAAGATCTAGATGTTAGCCTTATCTAGCATATGAGAACAGAAAATGTGTATGTTCATATACCAGCATTAATATTAAAAAATGGCCTCTACAAAATTACCAACAACATGATTTAAAAGGCTATATACATATCACAGCAAAGAAGACCAGCAGAATGCTTTTAAAGAAAATGACACAACTCAAAATCTGCATTAAGACCATTTGGAGTCAAAGTATCTAACTCAAAAATCCATTTCATTTCCGCACATCCTAATGTTGTAATTTTATTGCCACCACGCCAGTGTACTCTAGGTTCATCAATGGCCATGAATTTAAGAAGAGCTAGGTCTTTATTATGAGTTGTAAGGAAATGACAAGATACAGTATGCTTATCATAACCTTTTTTTATATTGCTTATATGTTCACCTATACGTTTTTTTAAAGGCCTTGTGGTCCTTCCTATATAATGTAGTCCACAAGGGCACCACAACATATAGATGACCCCACTCGTTTCACAGGCGATCACCTCTTTGATTTTATATTTCTTTTCATTATGGGGGTTATTAAAACTGCATAGAGTTTTGTCCTGTGCCCTATTTGTTTCTCTACATGCCTGACATAGTCTACATCTGTGGAACCCTTCAAACATGTTTTTATTCTGTGCACTTGTCTTATTGGTGTTAAGAAAACTTTGACTAAGATGACTTTTGATATTAGGGACACCTTTATAAATAATGCGTGGTTGATAGCCCAAAAACGAAGTAGGGTCCTGTAAAAGAATCGGACAATATTTATGCAGAATTTTTTTTCATATGTCTGTTGTTTCCACTGAATTTAAATATCAGCGGAATATTTGTATTTAGAAGTTGTTTCCAGTCTAAGGCCCCCACATCTTTAATGGCCCTACTGATCGGGGCAGCATCATATTTTTTGTTTATGAATCGTTCTTTAATCAGGTCTGCCTGTGTATAGAAATCATTAATATCACTACAGTTTCTTCTCAATATATATAGTTGGCTTTTCGGAACATTCAGAAGCCATGGGAGAAAGTGACAGCTATCTGACTCTATGAAACTATTTGTGTCGACTTTTTTGAAAAACGGACGGGTTTTTAATGTATTACCAACCGGAAACATTTCTAAGTCTGATAATTGTCTTATTATATTCTGCTACAAGGTTTATACCCCAGGAGTTAAGATTTAGGAATTCTAAAAAAGATTGAAGGGACGAAATGTCACCGTTCCATATAAAGAACATGTCGTCAATATACCGTCTATAGAGCACCAGGTTTGCTGCCCAGTCATGCATGCCAAAGACAAAGGATTCTTCCCAAAATGCCATAAAAAGGTTTGCATAACTGGGGGCAAACTTGGTGCCCATGGCTGGGCCCTTAAGTTGTAGGTAATAGTTGTCCTCATACCAAAAGAAATTGTTCTCCAATATGAGGAGAATACCTTCCAAAATGAAATTAGTCTGGGACTCCGGCATAATTGCTGCTCTTTCAAGAAAGAACTGGACTGCTTCGCAGCCTTTTGAATGTTCAATGATGCTTACATCGCAGGTCACCAGTATGTAACCCTCTTGCCACTCAAAGTGTTCAAGCTCCTTGATCAAATTAATAGAGTCCTTTTAATGAGACCTTGTTTTTGGGACATATGGTTGAAGAAGAATATCAATGTATTCAGACAGAGATGATAAAAGGGATCCCACCCCCCGAAACTATAGGTCTCCCTGGAGGATTAATGAGTTGTTTGTGAATTTTCGGTAAAACATAAAACACAGGGATTTTGGGGTTTAAGCGGTTAAGATATTGATGTTCCTTTTTATTAAGGATGTTAGAAATCCTTTATCCAGAAATTTAGTCAGTTTGGTTTTTATCTTAATGGTTGGATTGGCATTCAGTAATTTATAGGTTTCCTTATCATTAAGTTGTCTAGATATTTCCATACAATATTGGGTTCTGTTTAGAAGAACTTCCCCCTCCCTTATCGGCAGGTTTAATGACAAGGTCTCTGTTAGTCTGCAGTGTTTTCAATGCCTATAGTTCTGTTCTCGATAGATTGTACTGGAATTTGTTAAGATTTTTGATCTTTTTAATCTCATATGTGACAATTTTTTCAAAGGTTTTAATTTCATCAGACTTCATGTGTCTTAGAAAAAAAGGTAGACTTATTTTTCAAAGATGTATGTATATAGGGGTCATCCTGATTGTTCAAACTAGCCGATATTGGATTTTTCATAAATAATTTTTTAAAACAGACATTCTGTAATAAAAAACAAACTTACCCGCCGCCACGAGGTCCGTGCCTCCGCTGCCGCTGCCCCTGCAGGCAGGTTGGACGGACAGCGAAGGCTCCGTTCAGCATCTCAGCCCTCCAGGGCTGCAGACGCGCTCACCACTTCCCCTCGACGAACGCGCAACAAACCGAAACTGCGCGCATGCGCAGTACGGCTACACTCAGAAAATTAGCATAGCCTTAAAGGGCTATACTTATACTTTTTTGGGGACCTATTAGGGGCGGGTTTTACCGCTCAAATTGTATTTAAACCTTCAGTTGCTACTCAGACCTTGCCTGAGATAGTTCCTTGTGGCTTGATCTAGCGTTTATTCTTGATTATTGTTACTTCGGTTTTTTGACTCCTGCTGTGATTTCTGACTCCTCTGTTTGCTGCCTGCCCCGATCCTTTTGCCTGTTTTTGACCTTGCCTCCTCCATACCGTCTTTGTACCGTTGCTCCTGTTGTGTTTGACCCGGCCTGCTGACTATCCGTTTATCCAGTATTTTCTGCGTATCCCTGCCTCAGTGTGCGGTTGCAATCAGTGTTCCAAGTCCTGGGTGGTCATTTACCTGAGGCTCAACCGTAGGGTATAATACCATTCAGGTGAATAGACACTGTCCTGCCTCCAAACCTGTTGCAGTAAGATACCAGGTCTTCGCATCGCGGATCCAGTCCTCAGATCCTACTCAGTCCGTGACACATTCTGTATAAACTTCTGTAGACCAATGTAGGTCTCAAATTTATCAATACCCTTAGTGGGGGCAAATTTAAGGCCCCTATTGAGGACCCTAGTCTCTTCCTGATTCAATACATGTGTACTAAGATTAAAAATGCCACTTGGTTTTACCATCTCCCTCTTTTTCCTTTGTTGGACTCTAAAGCCTGCCCTATTCCCTCTGTATCTGGGCTTCTCAGTCTCTTTTGAGGTAATATTGTGGCATTCTTTTCCCATTTTTTGTGTCTGTTCTGGCCTTCGCCTAAAAAAGAGGATGAATTTCCATCCTCAGAATAGTTAACCAGATTTTCAAAACGGTTTCTGAGAAGAATAAGGTTTGGATTATTATTATTTTTTTTTTAATTCAATAATCTTTATTACATTTTTCCTTTATCAAATATACGATACAAAAGAGAAAGACAAAAAACAAAAGGAAGTATCAATACAATACAGAAACCACTTTCATAAATATAAGGTACACGACGAAACCAAAAGATATTGTTAGAGACAGGAATTAAGGAGACATTCTTCACATAATTCATCCCCTTTAAGTAAGGCGACCACTTTGCTCGCCATAATAGAGCAGACTCCGGATGGCCCTGAAGCAAGCCACCAAAGGTGATGAGAGAGAAAGAGAGAGAAAAAAGAATGGTGAGCAGATGGATTCCTAACAAAGAGGGGAGGAGGGACTAAATTGGGGCCCTCAAAGAAACCAGATATGTCACGTCTGTTATGTCTTGAAAAGGAGTTTTGTCATAGCTTCTTCAATCACACACACATTACAGTATCAAACATTCAGTAGGGGGGACTGCCCCATGCCCACGGTGCACGCCCCGAGAGAGCCCCAGCCTACCAGCCCTAGCCTCTGCATACTAACAGGATTATGGTGGAACTAACTCCCAGTTCCAAAATTAGATTTTACAGCGTTCCAGATGTCCCCTGCTTCTCTGAGACTAGAGGAGGGAGCTCCGGATAGGCAGAACCCAGACTCCAAAACAAGTTGGAGATCCGTCTGCCTCTGGATCGTCTTCTCCAGAGTCAAGCCAGAGACAACTTGGTTGCCATGAGAATATTAATAGAGAGAATTGATCCAGGAGAGCGAGTGGGTCCCAGGTTAAAATGAAACAGGAAAGTCTGAGGTGTAAGGGGGGAAGGGTTCTGAAGAATGAAACCTAAAATAGTTTCTAATTTTTCCCTCAATGGGGCAAGTGCGGCACAAGACCACCATGTATGGAGATGAGTACTCTCATCTCTTTCGCATCTCCAGCATATACTAGGTGCATTAGGAGATATTTTATTGAGGCAGAATGGAACCATATACCAGCGAAAAAGAATCTTATAGAACAGATCTTGGAGGTTAACTCCATGTAACGCTCGTCTAGTATTCTTAAATGCGGCAGACCACGCCTCCATTGGGAATGTACGACCCAAGTCTGCTTCACAATATCTGAAATGATCTATCTTAAGATGGGAACCTAGATCATCGATCAAAGCCTGGAGCTTAGAGATAGTCTTAGTACCCATAGTTGTATAAACAAAATTATCTAGGGGAGAACACTCCACCAGTGGGTTACTCCTTAGGAAGTGCTTAATTCGTAGAAAATTAAATGCTTCAGAATCTGTAAGATTGTATGAAATTTGCAGTTCAGGGAATGAGAGTGGGGCATCCTGTGATAGAAGATCCCTTAAATGGAGAATCCCAGCTGAAGACCAGGGACAGAGGTGAAGGTCATCAATAGCGATAGATAAGGCGCCCAGTGGTGCTACATCGGTTAGCCCTGATGGTTTTGAAAAGAGGCTCTTAAGTCTAAACATCCCACTGATAATGTCTGTCACAATTGGATTGACAATTCTCAGTTTTTTATGCTTCCAAGCTAAAAAATGGGTAAAGAGGCAGATTTCTTGTAGTTCAAAAAGGTCAGGAAATCATAGCCCTCCCGAGGCAAGATTACGCCTCAGGGTTTTGCTGGTGATTCTTGTTTTTTTAGCATCCCATACGTAGGACTCAAGTAATAGATTTAACTGTTTAAGGTAAACCCTAGGGGCACGCATGGGGATATCTCTCATGAGGAAAAGGACATTCGGGAGGATGTACGCCTTCAGGGTGTTGAGACGGGCTAACCATGAGGTATCAAGTCCTCTCCAACTTAATAGAAGTTTTCGGAGGTCAACAACCAAACTATCATATTTAGAAGATAATGTCTGTCTCAGGCTTGAGGTAATCTTTACCCCCAAGTAGATAATAGTGTTGTTAGCCCAGTTAATATTGCTTAGATCTGATATACGATCCCTTTGAAGGTTTGGATTATTTTGTGATATCAGGTTCTTATTAAAAGTCCTTCTGGCTGGTTGCCATTCTGATTCATAGCCTCCATTTTGCCTTCTATTGGGCACAGAGCTCTTGGATAGATAGGTTCTATGATAATTCGAATTTTGTTGGAAGTTATTCTTATGGAATTGTTGTTGATTACAATACCCCGAGGGATGGTGATTATATTGAACACAATCACCTTCACTAAATTTAGCCTGTCTTCTTGAATAAGAAGAAACAGGGGTAATTGTGTTGGTGTATTCAAAAGCATTCTGCTGTACTATCAGTGTGTTAACAAATTCTATTGATTTATTGGCGAAAGTTCGGACTTTATCATTTTTATAATCTAATTGATACCTCATAAGTTTTATCTTTTTAACTTCCATAGTTTCTTTTTCCAATTTTCCCAAATTAGTGGTAATTCGGGTAATGGAGTTTTCAAACCCAGTATTAGGTAATAAAGGTGTTAATTTCCCCTCTAAATTTCTTAAGTCGTGATTGATCTTAGAAAGGTCGTCACGTCTAAACCGTATAATTAATTCCATACGTTTATTGGTGCAGTCCTCCAGGACTTTGTCCCAAAACATAAGGAATGTCGGGTCATCACTATGACTAGTTGGACGTTTTAATAACGAGGGAGATGGTAAAACCAAGTGGCATTTTTAATCTTAGTATTGAATCAGGAAGAGACTAGGGTCCTCAATAGGGGCCTTAAATTTGCCCCCACTAAGGGTATTGATAAATTTGAGACCTACATTGGTCTACAGAAGTTTATACAGAATGTCTGTTTGAAAAAATTCTTTATGAAAAATCCAATATCTGCTAGTTTGAACAATCAGGATGACCCCTATATACATACATCTTTGAAAAATAAGTCTACCTTTTTTTCCAAGACACATGACGTCTGATGAAATTAAAACCTTTGAAAAAATGGTCACATTTGAGATTAAAAAGATCAAAAATCTTAACAAATTCCAGTACAATCTATCGAGAACAGAACTATTGGCATTGAAAACACTGCAGACTAACAGAGACCTTGTCATTAAACCTGCCGATAAGGGAGGGGGAGAGTTCTTATAAACAGAACCCAATATTGTATGGAAATATCTAGACAACTTAATGATAAGGAAACCTATAAACTACTGAATGCCAATCCAACCAATAAGATAAAAACCAAACTGACTACATTTCTGGATAAAGGACTCCTTTATAACATCCTTAATAAAAAGGAACATCAATATCTTAACCCCTTAAACCCCAAAATCCCTGTGTCTTATGTTTTACCTAAAATTCACAAACAACTCATTAATCCTCCAGGGAGACCTATAGTTTCGGGGGGTGGGATCCCTTTTATCATGTCTGTCTGAATACATTGATATTCTTCTTCAACCATATGTCCCAAAAACAAGGTCTCATTTAAAGAACTCTATTAATTTGATCAAGGAGCTTGAACACTTTGAGTGGCAAGAGGGTTACATACTGGTGACCTGCGATGTAAGCATCATTGAACATTCAAAAGGCTGCGAAGCAGTCCAGTTCTTTCTTGAAAGAGCAGCAATTATGCCGGAACCCCAGATTAATTTCATTTTGGAAGGTATTCTCCTCATATTGGAGAACAATTTCTTTTGGTATGAGGACAACTATTACCTACAACTTAGGGGCACAGCCATGGGCACCAGGTTTGTCCCCAGTTATGCAAACCTTTTTATGGCATTTTGGGAAGAATCCTTTGTCTTTGGCACGCATGACTGGGCAGCGAACCTGGTGCTCTACAGACGGTATATTGACGACATGTTCTTTACATGGAACGGTGACGGGTATAAACCTTGTAGCAGAATATAACAAGAAAAGTATCAACTTTTTAGACTTAGAAATGTTTCCGGTTGGTAATACATTAAAAACCCGTCCGTTTTTCAAAAAAGTCGACACAAATAGTTTCATAGAGTCAGATAGCTGTCACTTTCTCCCATGGCTTCTGAATGTTCCGAAAAGCCAACTATGTAGATTGAGAAGAAACTGTAGTGATATTAATGATTTCTATACACAGGCAGACCTGATTAAAGAACGATTCATAAACAAAAAATATGATGCTGCCCCGATCAGTAGAGTCATTAAAGATGTGGGGGCCTTAGACAGGAAACAACTTCTAAATACAAATAAATTAAACAACTCTATTCCACCATATAGGGATATTCCGCTGATATTTAAATTCAGTGGAAATAACAGACATATGAAAAAAAATTCTGAATAAATATTGGCCGATTCTTTTACAGGACCCTAATCTACATTTGTTTTTAGGCTCTCAACCACGCATTATTTATAAAGTTGTCCCTAATATCAAAAGTCATCTTAGTCAAAGTTTTCTTAACACCAATAAGACAAGTGCACAGAATAAAAACATGTTTGGTAACCTTGAAGGGTTCCACAGATGTAGACTATGTCAGGCATGTAGAGAAACAAATAGAGCACAGGACAAAACTCTATGCAGTTTTAATAACCCCCATAATGAAAAGAAATATAAAATCAAAGAGGTGATCGCCTGTGAAACGAGTGGGGTCATCTATATGTTGTGGTGCCCTTGTGGACTACATTATATAGGAAGGACCACAAGGCCTTTAAAAAAACGTATAGGTGAACATATAAGGAATATAAAAAAAGGTTATCATAAGCATACTGTATCTTGTCATTTCCTTACAACTCATAATAAAGACCTAGCTCTTCTTAAATTCATGGCCATTGATGAACCTAGAGTACACTGGCGTGGTGGCAAAAAAATTACAACACTAGGACGTGCGGAAATGAAATGGATTTTTGAGTTAGATACTTTGACTCCAAATGGTCTTAATGCAGATTTTGAGTTGTGTCATTTTCTTTAAAAGCATTCTGCTGGTCTTCTTTGCTGTGATATGTATATAGCCTTTTAAATCATGTTGTTGATAATTTTGTAGAGGCCATTTTTTAATATTAATGCTGGTATATGAACATACACATTTTCTGTTCTCATATGCTAGATATGGCTAACATCTAGATCTTATATGGGTCTACAGTATATCAGCGATATTTACTTAATCTCTGGCTGTATGTTGCCTCTGTTTGTTTATATGCCCATTTTTCGAACATATTATGTCTATCCATGAGGAGAGCTATTCCCCAGAGGACACCTATAGATATACTGCTGAAGTTGAACGATTGTTGTAATTACTGTGGGATTAGGTATATTACTATTGATACTGTGTTCTTGTTCTTTTTCCTTTCTGTATGACGGAGACGTCACTTTGCATAAAAGTGGGCGTCACATAGCCGTTTCTACGGCAACTGAATTTGGAACTCTTTATATTCTGCAATCTCCCATCCGGACGTCACTGCTCTGAAAAAGCCCCCATAGGGCGAAACGCATCACGAGACTTGTGACGTCCCAACGAGAGTTGGAACCCGGAAGCATCTGTCCTTTACCACGCCGATGATATTGGTGGTTGTTCACTACAAAAACTGGCTCCTGAACGCATTGTTGCTGTAGGAACTTTGCTGAACAGACCGGCTTGGTGACTTTGCTTCCGATTTTGTTTTGTTTTTAACTGTCTTTTAATATTGGATGCCTTTTTTTATCTTTTTACATATAAGCTTCTATACTCAGGGGGATATTAAAGTTTGTTTATATTTTGCATACTATATCGTATCCCTCTGTTTATATCCCTATTTATATCATCGCGATCCCTCTGATGAATGAGCACCTTATTTGAGAGATTCCATACTGAGATTGGGGATCATGGGACTTATAGTCCAAACGTTTAACACACCTAGAGCCGGTCACTTAGGCTCTGTATAGTGTGAGTACATTTCTAAAGGGGGAAATATCCTGTATTAAAATTTATTGGCAATATTGCACATTATTTTCGTATTGTTTTTTTTTTTTCACATGTACCTTTGACTGGAGTGTCACATTTACCGCTGATAAGTATTATTCTTTTTATACATAATTCCACTTTGCGCAACATTTCATCACTTCTCAAAAAATGAAAAATAGGCATAACTGGCTTCGGGCAGTAAATATATTGAACTTCATCCCAATTTAGTACTTCCTTAAGCACTCCTGTGTTTAATAAATCGGACAATTCCCTCACATATTCAAGAGTTGGATCTCTCGATAATTTATAATAAACCAAGGTATCTGAGAGCTGCCGAAGTGCCTCCTGCAGATAGTAAGTGGTTTTCATGACTACTATTGCCCCCCCTTTTCAGCATTCTTAATCATGTTATTGGGGTTCTCCATAAGCTGTTTTAACGCTAGCCTCTGTTTACTATAAAGACTGTTTGTGTAAACTTGAGTATCAACTGAGGCAGCTAGCGTATGTAGGTCTTTCTCTACCAGGTTCCAGGGGCGGATCCAGAGTCTGATCTCGGGAGGGGCACATGTCCATCTGTCTTTTCCTCTCTCCCATGTCAGTCTGTCTTTTCCTCTCTCCCATGTCCGTCTGTCTTTTCCTCTCTGCCATATCCGTCTGTCTTATCCTCTCTCCCATGTCTGTCATACTCCTCTCACTCCCCGTGTCCCTCTGTCTCTCTTCCTTCCATATCCGTTTCTCTCCTCTTCCCTTCCATGTCCGTCTATGTATCCTCTTCTTTCCCATGTCCGTCTGTCTCTCCTCTCATTTCCCATCTCTCTGCCTCTCCTCTCCCATCCCATGTCTGTCTGTCTCTCCTCTACTATCCCATTTATGTCTCTCTCTTCTCCCTTCCCATTTATGTCTCTTTCCTCTCCCTTCCCATGTCTGTCTGTCTCCTCTCCCCATATCTGTCTGTCTCTCCTCTGCCAACCCATGGCTGTCCGTCTCTCCTCTACCATCCCATTTATGTCTCTCTCTTCTCCCTTCCCATTTATGGCTCTCTCAGCCAATTTGTCCAATAATATGCCAGTATTATTTGCCATTTAATATTCCCCTTCCAATTTGCCCAATAATATGCCAGTGCTAGTTGCCATTTTATAAGCCCCTTCCAATTTGCCCAGTAATATGCCAGTACTAGTTGCCATTTTATATGCCCCAGCCAATTTGCCAAGTAATATGCCAGTGTTAGTTGCCATTTTATAAATCCCTTCCAATTTGCCCAGTAATATGCCAGTGTTAGTTGCCATTTTATAAGCCCCTTCCAATTTGCCCAGTAATATGCCAGTGTTAGTTGCCATTTTATATGCCCCTTCATATTTGCCCAATATGCCAGTGCTAGTTGCCATTTTATATGCCCTTGCCAATTTGCCCAATATGCCAGTGCTAGTTGCCATTTTATAAGCCCCTTCCAATTTGCCCAGTAATATGCTTTTATAAGCCCTTTCCAATTTGCCCAGTAATATGCCAGTGCTAGTTGCCATTTTATAACCCCCTTCCAATTTGCCCAGTAATATGCCCTTATTTGCCATTTAATATGCCCCTTCCAATTTGCCCAGTAATATACCAGTGTTATTTGCCATTTAATATGCCCCTTCCAATTTGCCCAATAATATACCAGTGTTAGTTGCCATTTTATAAGCCCCTTCCAATTTGCCCAGTAATATGCCAGTGTTAGTTGCCATTTTATAAGCCCCTTCCAATTTGCCCAGTAATATGCCAGTGTTAGTTGCCATTTTATATGCCCCTTCCAATTTGCCCAATAATATGCCAGTGCTAGTTGCCATTTTATATGCCCCAGCCAATTTGCCCAGTAATATGCCATTGTTAGTTGCCATTTTATAAGCCCCTTCCAATTTGCCCAGTAATATGCCATTGTTAGTTGCCATTTTATAAGCCCCTTCCAATTTGCCCAGTAATATGCCAGTGTTAGTTGCCATTTTATATGCCCCTTCCAATTTGCCCAATAATATGCCAGTGCTAGTTGCCATTTTATATGCCCCTGCCAATTTGCCCAATAATATGCCAGTGCTAGTTGCCATTTTATAACCCCCTTCCAATTTGCCCAGTAATATGCCAGTGTTCGTTGCCATTTTATAAGCCCTTTCCAATTTGCCCAGTAATATGCCAGTGCTAGTTGCCATTTTATAACCCCCTTCCAATTTGCCCAGTAATATGCCAGTGTTCGTTGCCATTTTATAAGCCCTTTCCAATTTGCCTAGTAATATGCCAGTGCTAGTTGCCATTTTATAAGCCCCTTCAAATTTGCCCAGTAATATGCCAGTGTTAGTTGCCATTTTATAAGCCCCTTCCAATTTGCCCAGTAATATGCCAGTGTTAGTTGCCATTTTATATGCCCCTTCCAATTTGCCCAATAATATGCCAGTGCTAGTTGCCATTTTATATGCCCCTGCCAATTTGCCCAATAATATGCCAGTGCTAGTTGCCATTTTATAACCCCCTTCCAATTTGCCCAGTAATATGCCAGTGTTCGTTGCCATTTTATAAGCCCTTTCCAATTTGCTCAGTAATATGCCAGTGCTAGTTGCCATTTTATAACCCCCTTCCAATTTGCCCAGTAATATGCCAGTGTTCGTTGCCATTTTATAAGCCCTTTCCAATTTGCCCAGTAATATGCCAGTGTTCGTTGCCATTTTATAAGCCCTTTCCAATTTGCCTAGTAATATGCCAGTGCTAGTTGCCATTTTATAAGCCCCTTCAAATTTTCCCAGTAATATGCCAGTGTTAGTTGCCATTTTATAAGCCCCTTCCAATTTGCCCAATAATATGCCAGTGTTAGTTGCCATTTTATATGCCCCTTCCAATTTGCCCAATAATATGCCAGTGCTAGTTGCCATTTTATATGCCCCTGCCAATTTGCCTAATAATATGCCAGTGCTAGTTGCCATTTTATAACCCCCTTCCAATTTGCCCAGTAATATGCCAGTGTTCGTTGCCATTTTATAAGCCCTTTCCAATTTGCCTAGTTATATGCCAGTGTTAGTTGCCATTTTATAAGCCCCTTCCAATTTGCCCAGTAATATGCCATGTGTTAGTTGCCATTTTATATGCCCCTTCCAATTTGCCCAATAATATGCCAGTGCTAGTTGCCATTTTATATGCCCCTGCCAATTTGCCTAATAATATGCCAGTGCTAGTTGCCATTTTATAAGCCCCTTCAAATTTGCCCAGTAATATGCCAGTGTTAGTTGCCATTTTATAAGCCCCTTCAAATTTGCCCAGTAATATGCCAGTGTTAGTTGCCATTTTATAAGCCCCTTCCAATTTGCCCAATAATATGCCAGTGTTAGTTGCCATTTTATATGCCCCTTCCAATTTGCCCAATAATATGCCAGTACTAGTTGCCATTTTATATGCCCCAGCCAATTTGCCCAGTAATATGCCAGTGTTAGTTGCCATTTTATAAGCCCCTTCCAATTTGCCCAGTAATATGCCAGTGTTAGTTGCCATTTTATAAGCCCCTTCCAATTTGCCCAGTAATATGCCATGTGTTAGTTGCCATTTTATATGCCCCTTCCAATTTGCCCAATAATATGCCAGTGCTAGTTGCCATTTTATATGCCCCTGCCAATTTGCCCAATAATATGCCAGTGTTAGTTGCCATTTTATATGCCCCTTCCAATTTGCCCAATAATATGCCAGTACTAGTTGCCATTTTATATGCCCCAGCCAATTTGCCCAGTAATATGCCAGTGTTAGTTGCCATTTTATATGCCCTTTCCAATTTGCCCAATAATATGCCAGTGCTAGTTGCCATTTTATATGCCCCTGCCAATTTGCCCAATAATATGCCAGTGCTAGTTGCCATTTTATAACCCCCTTCCAATTTGCCCAGTAATATGCCAGCCCTGTAGTGTGGATAACAGGCAGTTATCTGCAAATCCAAAATTAGCAGGCTGTTGGTGCCCTGACTCTCTCTGTACTGCAGTTACATCAGATTCAATAGTATCCAGGGAGATCTCAGCTAGATTCAAAATATCAATTGTGCTATGAAAAGAATGATCAGTCAGAGAGCCCATAGAGCTGGATGTCCTCTATTCTTGTAGAATTGGATTCTGCATGGGCAGAGAGCGAGTGTCAGTATCTTGTGTTGCTGAAAAGTGTTTAAGAGTCAATTTCCTGGACAGACGGTTAACATCCAGAATAGTTTGTAAAAGGTTGAAATGTAGACTGGGAGTTCGCTACAATTTCCTCCAGAAAATAATGAAGACGATTTCCTAGATCTCCCAGACTCATGTGTTGAGGATTCTGATGTTATTGAGACCCCTGATAGCGTAGAGTCGACTGAGATGTCTCCTTTTGTTTCACTAAAAGACACTCTCCTGTCCTTGCGGCTTTCGGATTGTCTGCCAACAATGTCTCAATATAGTCTGTCTCAATATAGAACGAGTTGTATGTCTCAAATTTCTATATGGTTCTCGTTTCTATTGGTAGACTTGATTTTTTTTCATAATCCAGTCTATCCCGCTCAAATTTGTCTCTTTTGGTGTGTACAATGTCGTCTTCTAATTTCGTCTTGTACTCCTCCAATTTTAAACAGAAATCCTCTAGCTTAGGGTCATTGGCTGGACTCTCCTTCTTAGAATGCAAAACCTGTAACTCTTTCTGTAATTGGGTTAGTAAATTCTTCTTATATTCAACCAGGAGGGCTATTAGTTGTAATGGGCAGCTAGATAATATATCATTCCATTTACTCTGAAATAGAGTTGAGCAGACACCTGGATGTTCGGGTTCGGCAGGTTCGGCCGAACTTCGAAAAAATGTCCGGGTCCATGCTCGAACTTGACCCCGAACCCCATTGAAGTCAATGGGGACATGAACTTTTGGCCACTAAAATGCCTCTAAAAAGTCCTGGAAAGGGCTAGAGGGCTGCAAAATTAAGTAAAATGTGGGTAAGAGTAGGACAAGTGTCCTGTAAGCAAATGTGGATAGGGAAATAACTTAAAATAACATAAAATACATACAAATTACAAATACAGCTGAGCCATAAAATAGCACTAGATGGAATCTTTGATTTTAGCTTTGGAAGAACATCTAAAGCACGGCTGCCAGGAGGATCAACAGAATTATCCATTTGAGAGAGGGTTGGAGTGCAGGGTATTCTCTTTCAGTTTATACTAAGTGACCCATAGGTTGAGGAGGCGGTGACCGTGGCGGTGTAGGTGGAAGCGGCGCTGGAGGAGGAGGAGGAGGTAGCTTCAATTTTTCAAAGTGCGCTGTAAGCACAGTATTTGACAGTTCTATTTGACTCTCAGATATGAAGTGCACCGCAAGACGCAAATGTACTATTTACCACCCAAAACTATTAGAATTTTTCAAAGTGCGCTGTAAGCACAGTATTTGACGGTTCTATTTGACTCTCAGATATGAAGTGCAGGACGCAAATGTTATATTAAACACCAACAATTGCTATTCTATAAAACGAAATAGAGTAACCATTCATACGAATAGGTCAATTGACCTATTCGTATGAATGGGGACTCTATTCCAGTTTATAGAAAGCCAATAGCATTATATGTATCCATATACCGAAAGTCTATAAACCGAAAGATATTTGGTTTATAGATTTTCGGTTTATAGAAAGCCCATAGCATTACACGCATTCTATAAAACGATGGTCTATAAACCGAAAGAGATTCGGTTTATAGACTTTTGGTTTATAGAAAGCCCATAGCATTACATACAATGTATATGTATCTAATGCTATGGGCTTTCTGATTGGCTGCCCTGCACCCTTTCAAAACGCACCATTAAATCGCCGAACCACGAACTCCTGCCCGAACATACAGTGAAATGTCCGTGTTTGGGTCCGGGGTCCAAAAACCGTAATGTTCGGTGTGGGTTCGCTCAACACTACTCTGAAACTCTTCATTATCATTAATAAATGCTGGTGCTTTTTTCAGCTGGAATCCTTTTGACTTCCAGATATTTTTCAAGAGTTAATACATCCCACCAGACTCATAGTTCTTTGCTGGTAGTCTTTTAAAAGTCTTTAAATAGGCTATTCACTTACAACTCTACATTCATAAGCTGTAAAAATGGTCAGGGCTGGATTAGTCAATAAGCAAAATAAGCGGGAGATGGTTCGAGGTGGGAGACGTGATGAAGTAGACGCTACAGGGCGGAGCGTCTGAGGTAGCGTGGAGATGGAGTGAGAGGAGCTATTACACGAAAATCGATCGGAAACCCCGCTAAATCTGCTGTCCCCGTTGATGAAACATTTGTTAGAGCCTGGTTACTCGGATGGAGGAATTTTTGAGAGTGGCATCTCTCACTGAGCAGGCTGCAGGGGACTCGGCTCATTTAAGTGCCCGCTGACTACAAGCTACTGGAGAAGCTGGGAAAAGCGTTTATGGTAAACGCAAAAGGGGTATTCAGCCTGGAAAAACGGACTCAAGGAGATACAAGATCGGGCTGAAACCTTGAGTTTGTGATATTAACAATCTACCGGCTCAGCTCGAAGGCAAGCCTGTATACACCATCGTCGGAGACCAGGCACAGTATAATCTGTTTGTCGTTTTACAACGCTTAAGACTGTCATGAAATATCACACACATATGGGGTATTCCATATAACGTTATTATTAATCTGACTTGTTTAAGCTCATCCGCTTTCCCAAGCTGCTCAGAGAGAAAACAATATGATTATTACAATACATATAGCGAAATGACTGATGGTCAATGAACTCGAATCTTTAACCAGTTAATTAGGCTGTTTTGAGACTTGAAGAAGCAGGCGGAAACTGTACACTTGATTGTCTAACCTCATGCACTAAATAAACTGCACCTGCCATCGTAATAGTGCAGGCATGCCATTTCTTCATTCCCTGTAAATATATTGAACTACAAAAAGTGAATTTGATTCTTGGCTACAACCAAGTGTAATTTACCACTGATACCAGAGGCGTCGCTAGGGGGTGGCTACTGGGTCTGAAGCCCCAAATCTCCAGATCAAAGCCCCGAATGGAGACTTAGCCCCGAGTCTCCGATATAGTTTTTTTCCTCCCTCTGAGCCGGGACTTCCCCTCTGAGCCGGGACTTCATGCCGCCCTCACTGCAACACGTTTTTTTTCTTCTCTTTGCTCTTTTTAATTAAATGAAAGAAGACTCTCCCTGCAGCCCTAATGCTCAGTGAGCAACTGGTAATTTAGTTTAAAAAAAATCTGCTGAATTGTCACCGCTGGCTGGGTGTCTGTGCTGGCTGAGTGTGGTCTGGTGAGTATGTCTATGAGTGAGTGTGCTGGCTGAGTGTCCATGTGAGTGTGTGTGCTGGCTGAGTGTCCATGTGAGTGTATGCTTGCTGAGTGTCCATGTGAGTGTATGCTGGCTGAGTGTCCATGTGAGTGTATGCTGGCTGAGTGTCCATGTGAGTGTGTGCTGGCTGAGTGTCCATGTGAGTGTGTGCTGGCTTAATGTCCATGTGAGTGTGTGTATGCTGCCTGAGTGTCCATGTGAGTGTGTGTGTGTGCTGCCTGAGTGTCCATGTGAGTGTGTGTGTGTGTGTGTGCTGCCTGAGTGTCCATGTGAGTGTGTGTGCTGGCTGAGTGTCCATGTGAGTGTGTGTGTGCTGACTGAGTGTCCATGTGAGTGTGTGTGTGCTGACTGAGTGTCCATGTGAGTGTGTGCTGTCTGAGTGTCCATGTGAGTGTGTGTGTGTGCTGCCTGAGTGTCCATGTGAGTGTGTGTGTGTGTGTGTGTGCTGCCTGAGTGTCCATGTGAGTGTGTGCTGGCTGAGTGTCCATGTGAGTGTGTGTGCTGCCTGAGTGTCCATGTGAGTGTGTGCTGGCTGAGAGTCCATGTGAGTGTGTGTGCTGGCTGAGAGTCCATGTGAGTGTGTGTGCTGGCTGAGTGTCCATGTGAGTGTGTGTGCGGCCTGAGTGTCCATGGGAGTGTGTGTGTGCTGCCTGAGTGTCCATGTTAGTGTGTGTGCTGCCTGAGTGTCCATGTGAGTGTGTGTGCTGCCTGAGTGTCCACGTGAGTGTGTGTGTGCTGCCTGAGTGTCCATGTGAGTGTGTGCTGCCTGAGTGTCCATGTGAGTGTGTGTGCTGCCTGAGTGTCCATGTGAGTGTGTGCTGGCTGAGAGTCCATGTGAGTGTGTGTGTGCTGCCTGAGTGTCCATGTTAGTGTGTGTGCTGCCTGAGTGTCCATGTGAGTGTGTGTGCTGGCTGAGTGTCCATGTGAGTGTGTGTGCTGGCTGAGTGTCCATGTGAGTGTGTGTGCTGGCTGATTGTCCATGTGAGTGTGTGTGCTGCCTGAGTGTCCATGTGAGTGTGTGTGCTGCCTGAGTGACCACGTGAGTGTGTGTGTGCTGCCTGAGTGTCCATGTGAGTGTGTGCTGGCTGAGTGTCCATGTGAGTGTGTGCTGGCTGAGTGTCCATGTGAGTGTGTGTGCTGCCTGAGTGTCCATGTGAGTGTGTGCTGGCTGAGAGTCCATGTGAGTGTGGGTGCTGGCTGAGAGTCCATGTGAGTGAGTGTGCTGGCTGAGTGTCCATGTGAGTGAGTGTCCGAGTGAGTGTGTGTGTTACAAGCTGTTTGGGCTCAGATGGCACAAGGCCAGTTCCCTGTGAGTACAGTATTAGAGCAGTTGCAAGGTCGGGCGCATGCAGCAGAGAATAGCGCAAGGGGTGCATGCTCTGCCCCCTCACGCTCTGATACTGTAGGAGCACCGGAAGGCTTGGGAACTTGTTGATAGAACACCAGCTGCAGGGATTGGAGGAAAATAAATCTCTCTGTATGTAGGTGGGTGTTTATGTAAGGGTCTGTGTGACTGGTGTATGTGTGAATGTGTGGCTGCGTATATATTTGAGTATTTGTGGCTGTGTAAGTATGTGTATAAGTGTAAGTAATTAATGTGAGTTTTTTGTTGCTGTGAGTCTTATGGTGTATTGTGATATAGTAATGTGTGATACACTCACACAATTCACATTACTGTGAATTTTATATATGAATACATATAACGTAATTTTCTCAAGTTACAAAAATAGTACATCCAGGGGCGTACCTAGAGCATTTGGCACCCGGGGCGGACCCTGAGTGTGGCACCCCCCCCCCCCCCATAATAAAAATGCAAGAAAACACCCACAATTTTTTCAATGTTTGAAAATTGTACAATTATAGATACCAGGAATAGCGTGCCAGTCAGATACCAGTAATATTGTGCCAGTCAGATACCAGTAATATTGTGCCAGTCAGAGCCCAGTAATAGTGTGCCAGTCAGATACCAGGAATAGTGTGCCACTCAGAGCCCAGTAATAGTGTGCCAGTCAGAGCCCAGTTATATAGTGCCACTCAGAACCCAGTAATAGTGTGCCAGTCAGAGCCCAGTAATAGTGTGCCACTCAGAACCCAGTAATATTGTGCCAGTCAGATACCAGGAATATTGTGCCAGTCAGAGCCAGTATTATTGTGCTAGTCAGAGCCCAGTAATATAGTGCCAGTCAGAGCCCAGTAATAGTGTGCCAGTCAGTGCCCAGGAATATTGTGCCAGTCAGAGCCAGTATTATTGTGCTAGTCAGAGCCCAGTAATAGTGTGCCAGTCAGTGCCCAGTAATAGTGTGCCAGTCAGTGCCCAGTAATAGTGTGCCAGTCAGTGCCCAGTAATAGTGTGCCAGTCAGTGCCCAGTAATAGTGTGCCACTCAGAGCCCAGGAATATTGTGCCAGTCAGATGCCCAGTAATATTGTGCCAGTCAGTGCCCATGATTATGCCAGTCAGATGCCAAGTAATTTTGTGCCAGTCAGTGCCCAGGAATATTATGCCAGTCAGATGCCCAGTAATATTGTGCCAGTCAGTGCCCAGGAATATTATGCCAGTCAGATGCCCAGTAATATTATGCCATTCAGAGCCCAGGAATATTGTGCCAGTCAGAGCCCAGTAATAGTGTACCAGTCAGATACCAGGAATATTGTAACAGTCAGAGCCCAGTAATATTGTGCCAGTCAGATGCCCAGTAATATAGTGCCAGTCAGAGCCCAGTAATATAGTGCCAGCCAGATGCCCAGTAATATTGTGCCAGCCAGAGCCCAGTAATATAGTGCCAGCCAGATGCCCAGTAATACTGTGCCACTCCTCTCCCCCCCCCCCCTATCACTTACCAAATCGCTGCTTCTCCCGGACGGACGACTCCTCCGTGCAGTCTTCCCTCCTGCACGGAGGAGGGAAACACAGTCGCCGGATGTGACGTATCGTCACATCTGGTCGCTGTGATATTTTTTTTTTTTTTTTCACCCGGCGGCCGCATCCAGAGGATTCGGCCACCTGAAAAAGAAAAAAAAAAAGGTAACCAGCGCGGGCCGCCCCCCCTGTCCCCCTATGGTTGCCACCTTTTCTACATAAAAATACTGTCCAATTCTACTGCCTCCACGGAGTTTACATTGGCCTCACACCAATTTTTTATATCTATATCTATTTCTGTCTGTATGCCCCACTAAGTATATGAGCTTTTTTTTACTCCACTTTTTCAAATCTGACATGGGCTCCAGCCCCTGATCTTTTGGAGACCTAGCAACGCCCCTGCCTGATACTTTAATTTGGATACTCAAGTTACGTGGACTTATGTAGGAGAGGAATGTATTCGCACAAATGATTGTTTTCCCAGTTGCGGATCCTTAAAAAGATATATTTTTTCTTTGATACAACTAAGATCAACTGGCTACTTTGAAGTAAAAAGTAGTTAGAACCTGTTGTTTTCAAAGCATTTAGTCTTGACTAAGTCCAATCTGTTATCCTGAAGTAAAATATCAGTTGAAAGCTGTTGCCAGGAGGATTTATATAGATCTACAGACCCAGCTGATTAAGCTCTGGAACACAGCATTATTTGGCTATCTCTTGGGCCGCTTAGATTTGTTAACATCTTCTGTGTGTAAAAGTGCTGGACTCTATAACTTTACCCTCTGAATAGATGAGGCTCCCTCTCCTAACCCAAAGGAAAAATAGAGTCTAAAAGGCAATAAACACCATAAAGAACATAGCCCAAATGGATTTTTGATCTGGGGATATAGAGACTATCAGACAAGGGGCAGAAATAATACAAAAGGGAGTCTTTACGTCTTATAATAAACTCTGGTCGGGGCATTATATACAGAGACTCTCCAAAGGTTTTTGGGGCTTCACTTTTTTAAATCCAACTAAAAAGGGGATGAACTTAATATCCCACAAAAAAAAGAAAAAATTAAAGAAAAAATAAGTATGGAAGTGGGGAAAAAAGAGAACAGGGAATTGAGGCACATTTCTCCCCTCAAACCACCAAAACCCCTGACAAGTTGGACTCCACTAGTAACTTAGAGTACAGCCTGAATACACTAGAAATAGAGACCCCGAAACAACTGGATACCCTGGGAGAACTGGAAAACATTCCAAATGTCCCCTGAATATCTGCAAAAATGCTTTGAACAACAGTTACAGCTGATTAAGTGAGAATTCAGTTGTCAATTTGGAGAATTTAAGGAAGATATTATGAAACTGGGGGATAGAATTAAACAGAACGAAGACAAACTGGAACATATGGAATTTTCCATTAAAGAGTCTGAACAAAATGTGGCGCCACTGAACAAGAAAATCTTGAGCATGGAGATTAAGATTTCGGATCTAAAAGACAGGGGAAGAATAAAGAATGTAAGAATCTGAGGAATTCCGGAATCCGAGTTGTTAAAAAAAATGGGTTGTGGCGACTTGTATGAGACCGATATTGAAAGAGCCCATCGTTGCTGGAAGCCAGCTAATATAGCAGAAAAACTACCAAGAGATGTTATCGTCAGATTTGCACTATTTGGAATCAAAAAGAAAATCTTAATAGCAGCCAGAACATTTTAAAATACAGAGGAAGAATTTGCAAAGCTGTCCTTTTTTCAAGATCTCTCATTTCATACGAGACAATTGAGAAAGTCTTGTAAACCAATTACGGATATGCTGAGACAGACACAGCTGAAATACTGGTGGGGGTTCCCAGTTAAAATTTGTTTCATGATGAACAACAGATCATTTTCCTTTGATAAGGTGAAAGACGCACGAAAATGGCTAGATGAGAATTAAGTCTTCAACGGGGTACTAGCAGATTGGATAGGGACAGATGAATAAAAGAGAAGAAGGGTTAAGACAACAGTAATTAGGGGGTAGAGAGTGGGGGGATAGGAGGGAGGGAGGTATTTTTTTGGGGGGGAAAGGACAAGGAGGGAAGAAGGAAGGGGAGGGAGAATAGGGAAGAATCAGTAGATTTATGGTTTAAATAGATTTTTAAGTGGGTAATTTAGTAACACATTTGGGAAAAGGTTTCACAGCAACAGTAACGATGATAGATACATATATTTGATATGTAAAGTAATCTATTATGATCACCGCACCAAAAAAATAAGATAAAAGATGAGCACAATGAAATGTTGAGCACAGATATTTTTTAAGTAATGGTATAAATAACTTTGGCACTAGGAATTACATAGGGAAGGGGATCGCACGGAAAATGTAATAGACACATATATGAGAAAGGTAATAATTAAAACATATGGATAATCTCACATTAACGCAGAGGTAACCACGAAGTCATCAAAAATGTACATAATATCATATACACTAGGAAACATATTTTGGAGGGACACTTTAGTGATAAGTAGGATGATATATTCACAGGTCATACTAAGATAATATTTGGTAGATAAAGGGATATAAAGGAATAAAAGAAAAATCACGATAATGGGGCTATAGTATGCAATAAGTCTTTGAATGTTACGGCAAAAGTAAGGGGTAGGTTATAGAATTAAAACTGAAATATGCATGTGGAATAGAATAAGTGGGTCATAAAGTAAGAATGACTTGCTAAAATTTAAGATGCAATGCCTAAGATAATATGTAATGTAATGGGGATAAAACCCATGTATGAGTAGGATGAAGACCACTCTCCCCCTTTCTGCTCTTGTCCTTTTTTTTTCTCTCCCCTTATCTTCTTTCCCCTTCACTTTGTTCTTATAAGAAATAAGACCTCTTCACAGCAACCTCGTTGTACAGTTCGCCTGAACTAGGCCAGTAGACCTAGGAGGTTGGTTAACGAACTAAGGACAAGTTTGTGTGTGTCTATGTTGTTATGTTCTGGGGGTGGGGCTGGAGGTGGGGAGGGGGGGTTAAAAAATCGGGAAGGAAAAGTACTGTTGGAATTTTCTACTTCTATATATGACCTGTAAATTTTTATCATTGAATGTTCAGTGCTTGAACTTGCCACATAAAAGAATAACTTTGATGGAATATATGTCTAAACAAAAAATAGATGTTGCAATGCTGCAGGAGACTCATTGGAATTTAGATTATGCCAACAAGATCTCCTTCAGTAGATATCCTTTTCTTGAATGTTCGTCTCTCCCAACTCAAAAAAAAAAAAAGGGGTTGCTGTACTTTTTCTGGCAAATCTAAAGCTAATACATAACAGAACACACTCAGAGGGACGGTATGTGCTGGTAATATGCAGATTAAACAATATAACATACTCCTTGTTGAATGTGTACGCTCCAAATAGGGGTCAGGTACGATTCCTGAATGGGCTCATGCTAAAGTTGCATGATCTCATTCAGGGTTCGCTGATAATGGCAGGAGATTTTAACTGCATATTGGACCCCATGTGGGATAAACAGACGTACAGGGGCGTAAAGATAGATAAGTCGATATGCGGTCTCGCTAAATCATTTAATGAATTTCTAGCAAAGTATAAACTGTACGATCTATGGAGAGTGGTACATCCGGAGGAACGAGACTTTACGTTTTATTCCAACCGATTTGGGTCTTATTCTAGAATTGATCTATGTTTGGTGCATGCACATATGGTTGAGAAATGTGAGAGGATAGTCATAAAGGAGTTGGCATGGACCGACCATAGTGCGCTTATATGTGTTGTCAGGGGCAGTGCTGATAGTGTCGGACAGAGCTGGAGGATTAAGGAATATCTATTGGGGGATAAGAATGATGTACAAGAGTTGGAGGAATTGTCAGATACTTACTTCAAGGAAAACTTGGTGGGAGAGACCCAGATGGATTCTATATGGAATGCATACAAATGCGTAATTAGGGGCAACCTAATTAGCAGAGAAATATATTTAAATTGAAGGGGAACTGCTAAGTTGGCAGATTTACATATAAAATTAGAAGACTCGACCAGAACGAATAAACAATGCCCCCAGACAAAGACCATCCTAGAAATTAAACAAATTAAAAAATAAATAAATGAGAAATTATTTACAAGAGCTAATAGAACATTAATACGTACTAAACAAAAATGGTACTATATGGGAAACAAAGCAGATAGAATCCTGACTAGCCAGCTTCAAAAGGAGAATAGAAAATCAAGAATTTCTAAAATCATTAATGGGAATAAAACAGCAATATCACCTAAACAAATTGGTACGGAATTTAAAGGGTTTTATTCCTCTTTATATAATCTTCTGGATAAGGGCCACTCTCGCAAACAGGTGAGAGAATATATCGACGGGGCCAATTTACATAGGTTGACAGAGGAACAAACTAATCAACTGGATCAACCAATAACTGAGCTGAAAGTTGCAAAGGCTTTAAAACATATGAAGAACAATAAAGCTCCAGGTCCAGATGGCTTTTCTGGTATATTCTATAAAAAATTGGCCTCCAGAATAACTCCCTTTTTGACAAGATTTTTTAATGAAGAAAAAAACATTTGCCGGTGGAGTCAATGCCGGCGGCAATTCTTCCTATTCCTAAACCTGGGAAAGACCCTACTAACATAAAAAAACACTGCTCAATCTCTCTAATTAACACTGATTCCAAGATAATTAGGATTTATACAAGAAAGAAACTCTGAGGATAGTGTGAGACGGATTATCGACATCTTTGAGTATGTAAACCAACAGAGAATCCCCATACTGGCCCTGTCATTGGACGCGGAAAAAGCGTTTGACAGGGTCAGTTGGGTTTTCTTAGAAGAAACCCTAGAAGCCATGGGATTTGGACCTAGAATGATGGGGGCTATTATTATATACCAGGGGTGTCCAAGTTTATTCTGCAAAGGGCCACTTCGCTAGAAATGTATGCGTGCGTGGGCCAAATTCATTTTTCATTCATTCAGAGAATAATATATATAATTATATACATGTGTGTATATATATATTACACTAATGTGTAGTGGTCGCATTAACTACAAACACACACATGCATACACAGTCACACTTACCCCCCCTTCCCACACACACACATACACATTTATACACACATACTCACATACATACACTTACCCCACACACACATACACATTTAGACACACACACTCACATACATACATACACTTACCCCACACCCACTTAACATGCACTCACATAGATACACATTTATACACATACTCGCATCCATACACTTACCCCACTCACACACATACACATTTATACACACACACTCACATACATACAGTTACCCCACACACACACACTCACATACATACACTTATCCCACACAAACACTCACATGCACTTACCCCACACACTAATAAACATTTATGCACACACACTTATCCCACACACATTTATACACACACTCACATACATACATACATACATACATACATACATACAGTTACCCCACTCGCACACATACACATTTATACACACACACTCACATACATACAGTTAGCCCACACACACATACATACACTTACCCCACACACACACACTCACATTCACTTACCCCACACACTAATACACATTTATACACACACTCACATACATACATACATACATACATACATACATACACTTACTTACCCCCACACACATACACATTTATACAGACACTCACATACATACATACATACATACATACATACACTTACCCCCACACACTAATACACATTTATACACACACTCACATACATACATACATACACTTACTTACCCCCACACACATACACATTTATACAGACACTCACATACATACATACACTTACCCCCACACACATACACATTTATACAGACACTCACATACATACATACATACATACATACACTTACCCCACTCACACACATACACATTTATACCTACACACACACTCACATACATACAGTTACCCCACACACACATACATACATACACTTACCCCACACACTCACATACACTTACCCCACACACTAATATACATTTATACACACACTCACATACATACATACATACATACACTTACTTACCCCCACACACATACACATTTATACAGACACTCACATACATACATACATACATACATACACTTACCCCCACACAAATACACATTTATACAGACACTCACATACATACATACACTTACCCCCACACACATACACATTTATACAGACACTCACATACATACATACACTTACCCCCACACACTAATACACATTTATACAGACACTCACATACATACATACACTTACCCCCACACACGTGGCTGTGGAGGTTGTGGGCTCCCGGTGCGCTTCTTCCCTCCCTCTGACCCTTGCGCATGACCTCACGCGCAGGGTAGAGGAGGGGATTTGTGCACGAGAGCAGCACCGCTGCTGCACACCGCACGGGAAGCTGTATCGGGGAACGAAGTTCCCTACACAGAAGCGTGTAGGGAACTTCGTTCCCCGACACAGCTTCTCGTGTGGTGTGCAGTTCGAGGTGCGGCTAGCAGAGCAGAGCTCAGGCGGGCCGCACCTCCATGCCCGGCGGGCCGCACGTTGGACGCCTCTGTTATATACCAATCCCACAGCAAAGGTGATTGGGCAGAACATTGAATCAGATTGGTTTAACATACATTACGGAACGAGACAAGGATGTCCCCTGGCTCCTTTGCTGTATATAATATCGTTGGAACCCCTGGAAAACTTGATCAGACAAAATAAAATTATCAAGGGAGTAAAAATGGGTAATACAGAATACAAGTTTTCTGCATATGCCGATAATGTATTTTTGACGTTGTCTGATCCTGAATGTTCAATCCCAGAGCTACTAAAGGTAATCTATTGTTATGGTGAAATATCTAATTATAAGCTAAATATGGAGAAAACACAGGCAATATGGATAGCCACACCAGAGGTTGTACAGAGAAATCTGAGGGAAAAATACCCCCTTTCAGTGGGTGGATTGAATACTTGGGCATAACGCTACCTGCAAAGATATCGCAGAAATCAATTATAACAAGATCTTTAGGGAAATACAACCTAAACTTAATAAATGGAGACTGTCCTCCATATCATAGATGGGCAGGATTAACACTGTAAGGGTTTATGTCATCCCCAGATGGCTCTATATATTTAGAATGGCCCCAGGAAAGATAAAAACAGAACAACTGACACATATACAAAGTAAATTAATGGAGTTTGTATGGCTTGGTAAAAAAGCAAGGATAAATAAAAAGACAATGTATCAGGATACTAAAAAGGGGGCCTTGGAATGGCAATACTTAGGGATATTTGGGAGGCCTGCATGTTGATGCATGTAAACAAGATTCAATGGAGAATTAGAGTGGGGGCAGATAGAAAAGGAGATTTCTGGGTTAGGTAACTTGGAAAATATTCTATGGTTGAGTAAGGACCACCAGAAGACTATACAGCAGAGGATCTCATGGAATATTGGTATGATTTTAAAGCAAGATGTAATATAAGTAGAAAAGTCTTGAGAACCACCCCTCTGGAAGCACTAGAGTATAATATGGTTGAGTTAGAGACAAAAAAGTGGAGACAGAATGGTATGAACAGTATTGAGGACCTGTATGTAGAGAACAAAATTAAAGACTTTGTGGCATTAAGACAAGAATTTGATTTGCCATCGAGGGAACTCTTTAAATTCCTCAGAATAAAACATTTTCTATTAGAAAACACCTATATGCACAAGGACAGAGATAATATAGAAGCGATAGATAACTTATTTAATGGCAAGCCCCGCCAAAAAACTATGAAAATTTGTATGAAATGGATTAAACAACTGAAACAACAGTATGTCTCGACCGCAGGGGGAACCTGGGAGAGAGATTTAAAATCTGATCTAGAGGCTAGAGACTACATTGATAGCTGGCAAAAAGCTGGAATGATATAAGAAAATACATACATTGTCTAAACCTGCAGGAAGTATTCTTTAAGCTGAATAACAGGTGGTATATGACACCATCGAGGCTAAAAAGAATAAGTCCTTTGGATAACGATCTGTGTTGGAGATGCAAAAAGAGCAGAGGCACACTTCTCCACACTTTTTGGGAATGTGAGGAATTGGGTGATTGCTGGAGAGATGTATTTGGGGTCATCTCGAATATATGCGGGAAGTCGATATCGAATTCCCCCCGGAGGGCTCTATTGCATCAAGGGCTGGAAATGATTGATTTGGTGGACCTGCCCCTGACAACACATATACTACTTGCAACCAAAATAGTGATTGCAAGAAAATGGATTAAAGCTGGGAAATTTTTTTGGGCGCAAATAAGAATCAGGTAGAAAGTCAACACATAATGGAAAAGGGTTACTTCAATAAAAAATATAATAAAATATGGCGTAAATGGGAGATGATAATATAATATGAATTTCGATAAGGTAAACCCCATCAACAAGGAATAAAGAGAAGGTTAGGCTAGTCTTGAGGAGATCCCTTGTTGATTGCTCATAGTAAGTCCTCCCCGTTTATCTTTTCCTTGTTTTTTGGAGGGGCTTTTGGCGACTAGATATTCAACACAAAAGGGCATCACAAAAAAACATATATACACATACAACAATAATTATAGAAAGATATTACTATAATACTATTAAAATTATTATGTAGTAAAATTCTTATAATTTTTTATCTCTTATTTCACATTACTTATTGAGTTTTAAGTTAGGCAAGGGAAGGGTGGATTGTTGAGCTTTGATTAGGGCATCAGTTAGGAAATGAAACATTGGTGGAGTATTCCGTTCTCATTATTTGATTACATGCTCAGTCATTTAAAAACTATGCAAAATTGAACATGCACAAAATAAAGTATGCAAGTAGGTAATTTCATTTAAATTTAATTTAAAACTTTCATTTAAAGTTTGACACACTACTTGTGGAATTAGTAAACTTTGGCACAATATCTTACTTCACATGATGTGGTTCTGACGTGGCTAACTGAACATTATTGGAAATATAGTATACAAAAGCTACTTTAGAATTATAAACAAGGTGATACAATGGGCTACTCTATATGCACGGATATCTGCCCCAAACTGATTCCTCCAAAGGACTAATTAGGGACATATCAGTTCTCATTGTAAATATAAGCCGTCCGCTTGAATGGATGTATAAGAAGGAAGAACAGGGAAATTAACCACGGAGTGCTACTCGCTCTGGTCATTGCCCTTTAAATAATGTGGTCAAGAACAGGATAGAACACCAGCCCTGTCTACTTCTCCCAGTCCGAGGTCCCCCATCTCTTTTTTTGTTTTTGTCTTTTCTCCTTTGTCTTTCTCTCTTCTTCCCCCTCTTTCTTTTCTTTTTTTTTCTCTCACCTAATTTGCAAATGGTTCTCATACTATAAGTATCTGTGCGAGTCTGTTCCCCCCCCCTGCAATATGTGTTTAGCCACAGTTTGAAACAGGGATAAATTAGGTTGAATGGGTACCTGCAGAAATGTGAAATTAGCTTGGTCATAGATATTTATTTGCTAATGGAAGGTGCTTAATTTTTTGCCCCCTTTCTCTTGCCCTTCTCCACTACTGTATGTTTTTGTATAGATAGGTTTGTACTTGTCATGTATAAGATGGAAATGGGATGAGGGGGAGGGAGGGGAAGGAGGGGAGGGAGAGGAGGGGGGGGGGGGGGATTTAAGTCCTGTTTCAATGTCTCTGTAATTTTTTGTAATGTATGTCCAGTTTTTGCATTGAACAAATATTTTGTATTTTCTTATTATGTATTTTGTATCTGTACTTTTTTATGTCTAGCAAAATAAAAGAAATTAAAGAAAAGAAAAGAAAAAGGGGAACTGGTACCACATACACCAGAAGCAACAAATCAGACTACAAACTTAAACTATGCACAGGTTGGAATGGAAGAGGACAGATGGACCCCAGCCCATCATTTTATTCATTACTAATAAACATTACATCTTAATTCATCTAGATTCCACATACATGTACATATATATATATATATATATATATATATATAAATAAACAAATCCAAAAGGAATGCACTCACCTAAACTAGCATATATTATATTATACGGGGTGCTGCTGAGACCAAATATTTATACAAAATCCAAAGATCAGCGCACTCACCTCAAAGCAGGTATGAAAAAAACTCTTAAAGCTATAGTATTAAATAAAGCTACTTAAAAACACCTGTCTTACAAAGATAACAAAATTGGAGATTTAGTCACATATATGGCCATATTATGCTAAGCCCACCACTACGTCAAAGTACTCCAATATTGGTGGGTCCTAACACTAAATACTCTTGCTTCTGGGGCTTAATCTCTTTATATGTATTACTTACCAGGGACCAAAAGGCCTTCCTATTGTATAATACAGAGACACTCCTGCAATTTATAGGTCAGTATACCACTTATGGAGCACCTGTGATGGGGAGGGGTGCTAAACCAGAGGCCTGGTTATAGCCTCTACTATACAAACAAATCCAAAAGGAATGCACTCACCTAAACTAGCATATATTATATATACTGTATATATACTTATATATGTGACTAAATCTCCAATTTTGTTATCTTAGTAAGACAGGTGTTTTTAAGTAGCTTTATTTAATACTATAGCTTTAAGAGTTTTTCTCCTACCTGCTTTGAGGTGAGTGCGCTGATCTTTGGATTTTGTATATATATATATATACATATAACACCTGAGGGTAAATAACTAATCTCAGCGTTAACAGAGGTATTAGGCATTAGCATCAGGTTCACTAAATAAATAGTCAGGAAAGGGAACCTTCATGTTAGTAGGAGACAACTGACGGTGCAAAACTGCTGCTTCATAACCAGTTACACAGTAGGACAAGAAACCCAAAGCTAAAACATAAATCCTTTTTGATCCAAGGAGAAATCTGATTGCCCTTTTGGAGTCAAGAAGGAATTTTTCCCCCTAGGAGGAAAAATTCGAAATAGCTTCCTTAGGGGTTTTTTTTTTGCCTTCTTTTGGATCAAAACGCTGAAATGATAGGTAGAAGGGTTAAACTTGATGGACTTGTGTCTTTTTTCAACCTAAATTACTATATTACTATGTTATAAATGAAGTGAAACTCTCTGCTTTAAAACCTCTCACAGATTTGACATATTTAAGTAAATAGCGCCCTCTACTGTACACATATACAGTTTCTTAGAAACAGCTGTAGAAGTGTAGTGCCACAAATTGAAAAATACTGTAATTTAGGCAAATATAGATGCGAGGGAGATAAGAATATTCTAGTGTCATTGTTCCATGGAGCATGTTAATGACCCTCATATAGGTAACAGTGTGAGGCATAGACCAAAACCAAAATTATCAATAGCGATAATGATTACTATAAAAAAAAACACATCGTCCAGTAATATTCTCCTGAAAATAAAACATATAGATGCCCAGCAAACTGTACACAGTAACTAGGAACAATAAACATAATGCTACAGGATCATAGAGATGTAAGAGAAGAAACTAGAAAGTAGGAGAGGGATCGGTAGAGGAGGAAAAAGAAGAACGGCAAAAAAAGATAGTAGTGGGAACGGGTGACCCTCAAAAGTTTAGCACCTGTGGTAGTGAGTGGGCCCCACAAAGAATGGGCTGGTAGGGGGGGGGGGGGGGGGAGATCAGGTGAAGTATCATCTGTAAAGAATTCTTTTTGCAACCAGACCAGACTGTTTCATACATGTTCCTGAGATCTCACTTGGACCCACACACACTTACAGAATCCTTTTGCAACCAGACCAGACTGTTTCATACATGTTCCTGAGATCTCACTTTGACACACACACACTTACAGAATACTTTTGCAACCAGACCAGACTATTTCATAGATGTTCCTGAGATCTCACTTGGACGCACACACACTTACAGAATCCTTTTGCAACCAGACCAGACTGTTTGATACATATTCCTGAGGTATACAGCCAGAACACATCTAGATTTGGACTTTATACGCTACAATATCTGTATACTATGCTTTCCATTTTATGCAACTTTGAATTTTCTATTGATCTGTCTCACTCTAAATGATATACTTACAGTATCTGTGGTCACTCTCCAGTTGATTTCAATCTCCTCCCACATTCTTCATGTGTTTTACAACCTTTAATTATTTTGTCTTCCTTCACTCAGATCTCACTTGGACCCACACACACAGAATACTTTTGAAACCAGACTGTTTAATTCCCCAGCACCCATCCCTAGCTTGATTTCTTTTATCAGATGATGTGACTTCACCTCTAATCAATCACCTGTCAATCTTTTCCCTTCTGCACATAATTACTAGCAATATGTTAACCACCTCACACATCTTACTCACTTGCAGTCTCCAAACCCATAGCTGCAGTTTGTAGGCTTCCAATGCACCCAACTATTCACCTACTTAGTAACTTCTGGTGTTACTCAGTTCTCATTGATCCCCCACATACTATCCATTATCACAATCTACTGTTATTTTTACCTCACCCCTTTTTCTTACGGCCTCACACTCTCTTTGTGTGTCTCATGTTCCCCATTCCCTCTAAAATGTAAGATTGCGAGCAGGGCCCTCTACCTCATGTTTTAGTCTGAAAATGTTTTGTCTAAATGTGTTTGTAACTCCCTTTTCATGCTCTGTACCAAGTGCTGCGGAAATTTGTTGGCGCTATATAAATAAAAGGTAATGTAATATCATGCATAGGGACTAATATGTACAGAAGTTACATGAATTAAATGGTACAGAACATCATACTTGTAAGGGAAGGAAGCATAAGATGGATCAACTGAGACTTCCAATTGGGGCTGGAATCTCTTCTGAGCCAGTGGTAACTTGGAAGGCTCCGGACCCATCTGAGATAGACGGTAAGCCCAGCACGTCTAAAAACGTAGCCGCATCTTCAATATTAGCAGTGGATAACTTCATCCTTCATGACAGTCAGAGTCTGGGGTAAACCCCAGTGGTAACATATGTCTGTTATGTAGATATTTGTCAGGGGCTGCATAGACCTTCTCCACAAAAGAGTCGCAGCTGGCAAATCATTGTATATCTGGATCTGTGATCTCTTGATTTCAATAAGCCCTTTCTTCTGGCCAATTATTAAAAAGGAGCATTTATCGGATGATGAGCAGAACTGGACCAGTTCTTACGACTCTGCTGAATAAAGAACCAATGGCTGACATCCAGCTCAACAGAGCGCACAGGGCCCTTGAAAATCCGACCCCAAGAGACATAATTTGCTGTCTCCATTCATACACCGTTAAAGAAGACATTCTAAAAGCTGCCCACCAATGTCATCCGCTATGAAGAAACAGAGATTCAACTAATGCCAGACATCGCATGGGGGACCCTCCAGCTCCGTAAGCTACTCCAACCTTTAACGACTCTTCTGAAAGCAGAGAACTTACAATTTCAATGTAGATTCCCCCTTTCAGTGGGAGCCTGGATAGAACACGTTGATGGTACGACCCCGATGGCACTGGATCCCAGGATGGCCTGGAGACCCAGACCCCAATGCAAACAACATGTGAGGTTCTGGAATAAGAGACCCTCGTCGCAGCTGCAGGACTGAAGCAATTTGGCTAACCCTTGGTCAAACAGAGGGAGTGGAGAAACTGCCACTGGGATAAGACCTAAATTAGGAATGGCAGACAGCCTCTCGCCAAACAGATGAGAACTCAATAACCCACTCTTGGTACCAGACACCCAATGTGAACAATATTGATAATACAACTGGACTTCCTCAGACGAACACAACTTGGGGGCTGATATAATTACCATCTTCATATATTGATTTTCTTGTTTCTTTCTCTACCTGTGAAGGAGCCTACTCTCCTAAGCCTCGATACCCCCAGGCTTGGTGTGATTAGAAGCTAGGGGATCTCAGGGAACCACCTGGGTCCCTTGGGTTCTGACCCCTTTACATAAAGCCCGTGATTCGTTGAACCCGGTCCACCATGGACTTCTATGTCCGCAGAGAGAACCCATCAGGAAGATGGGACACTCCTCCCCCTGTTTTAATCCAAGTTCACTACCTCTGTAGTTTTAAAAGTTTAGCAGTGCAATGTGGTGCATACCCCCTGATTGATGATAATTTTTTATGTTTTAATGGATAAGAGAACTACCTTCCTGAGGCTATACTCAGTAAACACTAAATGGCTTAACATCCCTTCCAAAAGGTCAAGATTGTTCGGGGACTACGTGCACTAAAGCTGACATAGCGCTCGTACAGGAGAGCCATTTTTGTAGATATAAAGTACCAAAGTTCTGAGACCGCACTTATACCACTGCGTTTTACTCACACTCCCCTTTTAAAAAAACAAAATGAGTAGCTATTTTTTTTATATATAAATATATATTTTATTTTCATTTATAATGTTACTGTAGTTATGTAATAACACTTACTGTAAGAATATATAAATAATTTCTAAATATATCCTGTTATGTTATTAATAACTTTTAACTACTGAGTGTAAATTCAGAGCCAACACTCTTTCAGCAATTCAACAATATTAATTTACAAGAGGCTATAAACAAACAAATAAACAATACATACAAATACTACAAATACATATGAGAGAGAGAGAGAGAGAGAGAGAGAGAGAGAGAGAGAGAGAGAGAGAGAGAGAGAGAGAGAGAGAGAGAGAGATAGATAGATATAGATATAGATATGGCTAGGAGCAGGACTTATATAACGAAATCCCTCCTACTGCTGGACACACCTCCCTCAGCAAGTCTTCCAGTAGCAAGACCAAAGATCACAGTGTCTGCTGGGGAAAGGGCATTGCTGTTGAGGAGACTGGGGTCTTGAAAGCCTCTGTGTTCTTGTGTTGTCAGAGCTTACTGCCTGGGGGGTAGATTTTCTTTGATTACAGTAAAAGCTTAATTCTTATGCTCTGCTGATTATAGGGATGCAACCAATTTTATAGGTGAAATAGAAGTGTACGGCAGGATATTGGTAAGATAAGACTAGATACTAGGTATAGTTCCCATGCATAACCAAGGTTGACCCTGAGCTCTAAAAATATTGAAGATAAACACGAATATTTAACTATGGGGAAACCTACTTTTTATAGCCACTGATAATGATGAGCACTTTAAAAAAGAAGCAGCGGCACAAAGTTGTTGAGTTGCACTTGTGTGGGCTTTGCTTCTCCTCCATATATGTATCAGCAACCTATAAAGTGCTTCTCTTTTTTGTAAATTGTAATTTATTTACGTATTTGTATTGTCTTCTTTTTATATACAAAATGAAAAATAAAAGAATATATGTTTAAAAAAAAAAAAAAGAACTTAATGTGAATATGTTCTCCAAAGTTTTGCAGATGTTGCACTAATACATGGTCTGATTTTAATTGGTCAACCCATTTTTGCCAAGGGGTTTCCTCAGTGATACTAGGCTCTATTAATCAGGGACCCATGGTCATGTTGATTGTAAGTAATAAAGGTACAGTCAAGTTAGTGGAGTGGTACAGTCAAGTTAGTGGAGTGTACTGATTCTTTCAGGATACCCTGTGATACAATAAATCCCCTGTGTAATTGTTTCCCTTAAAGAACAGGGTCTATACCAGATATGCACCTCATCTTTTGGTTCTAATGAGACAAAGCACACTTTTCCCTGTCCCAATGGGAATACCATGTCAGTAGGATTTACTCGTTCCACAAACCCTTTACAGTTTGAATGGTTTTGCCAACATAGTAACATAGTAATTTAGGTGGAAAAAAAGACACAAGAACATCAAGTTCAACCCTTCTACCTATGATTCGAGCTTTTCATCCAAAAGAAGGCAAAAACCCATAAGGAAGCTATTTTGAATTTTGCCTCCTAGAGGGAAAAATTCCTTATTGACTCCAAAGGGCAATCAGATTTTTCCTTGGATCAATAGGCTCCATTATTAATGCTTATTCTATTATTAATAGCCCTGTATGATCAGCTTTTCTAAAAAAAAAACATCCATACCATTTTTAAATGCATCTATTTTAGTTGATAGCACTACCTCCCTTGACAGTGTGTTCCATAACTTTATTGACCTTACCATAAAGAATCCCTTCCCTTGATGTCTATGAAATCTTTGCTCTTCCAGTCTCCGGAGGTGACCTCTTGTTCTTTGTACATTTCTGTTAATGAACAGGTCACTGGAGAGCTCTTTATATTGGCCCTGCACATATTTATAAAATGTTATCATATCCCCTCTGAGATGCCTTTTTTCTAATGTATATAGATGTCATTTTTTAAGTCTCTCTTGATAACTAATATCCTCCTATCCCCTTAATAATTTTGTGGCTCTCCTTTGCACTTTTTCTAGTTCCATAGTATCCTTTTCAAGGACTGGTGCTCAGAATTGTACTGCATATTCAAGCTGAGGTCTTACCATTGATTTGTAAAGACGAAAGATTATATCCTCCTCCCGTGTATCTATACCTCAGTTTATACATGCCAATATCTTATTGGCCTTTGCAGCTGCAGACTGGCATTGAGCACTGTTGCCAAATCTGTTATCTGCAGTTATTCCTAAATCCTTTTCATTAGTAGTTTTTTCCCAGGGAGATTTAAAGTATATGTTACATTGTTATTATTTTAGATCAAATAGATCACATCAACTGCCACACCTAGATCTATACTTTTACTAACGTCTTCATAGAATGTTATTAAGTTTGTTTGACAATACCTGACTTTTACTAATTACATTCTGATTCAAGATCTACTGTATTTGCTTGATTATAAGACAAGGTTTTTTCCAGAAAAAAAATTCTGAAAAAGACCCCTCGTCTTATAATCGAGGTCGTCTTATAATCTGACCTCAAATCGAGGTCAGATTATAAGACATGGATCCAGGTCCCCCGCAGAGCTGCAGGGGACCTGGATCCCCCTCTCTAACAGCCGGGGGATGTCTGCACGATGAAGTGATGAAGTCCTTCCTGCTTCATCATAAAAAGTACCGGCGGTCGTGCCGGGCGGCAGCAGGGGAGGTCTGCGCTCCTCACGCAGACATCCCCCGGCTGTTAGAGAGGGTGCGGTATTCTTGAGTGTATACCTTTAGCAATCCTTCAAATAATTTCCCCACTACAGATGTCAAGCTCACTGGCCTATAATTAACTGGCAGTGCTTGTGAAGCCTTTTTAATTATTGAAATGACAACCGCTTTTCGCCAGTCTGTTGGCACTATACCTGCACTGAAAGAATCCCTAAAGATCATACATAGTGGTCTGACCAGAATTATGAACCTTGGGTGAATACCATCTGGTCCTGGGGCCTTGTCTATCTTAATAGAGTTTAATTGCTTAAGCACTTTTTCCTGTGTTTGCAGTGACTGTCCCAATTGTTCCATAACTTCCAGTACCAGGCGCTCATCCATCGGTTCTTCCTTAATATAAGCAGAAGAAAAAAAGTATTTAAAATGTCTGCTTTCTCTCTGTCCTCACTGACCAAATTTCCCATTTGGTATAACAAGGGCCCAACATTTTCCCTCTTTAGCTTTTTTCCATTTATATACTTATAAAAATTGTTAGGGTTAGTTTTACTCTCCCTAGCAAACCTTTTTTCTCGTTTTCCAATTTAGCCATTTGAATTGCCTTTTTGCAGACTTTGTTGGCATCTTTGTACTCTATAAATGATAATACTGATCCCTTGCTTTTATAATGTTTGATTGCCATTTTCTTGTTTTGTATTTCCTGTTTCACGTTACTGGTAAGCCACATTGGTTTTGATTTGTGTCTTTTGAATTTTTTTCCCAAAGGTATATATTGGGATGAACATGAATACACTATGATTCTGGTTTGGTTAGGTAAGCATAAGAAATTGTTAGGAAATCTTAAGCAACCTAGGAAATCAACTTGCTGTAGTCCTTGACCATTCATAACTACATTAGGATATTGCAGCTCGGTATGTAACACGTGTGCTTCTGTGACAGGTACTCCCATTGATAACAGTTGATAGCTGTTCTGATATACACCACTAGATGGCACTAGTGAAGTGGCCCTACAGGTATTACCCTGACATCCCACCTAAATGTTAACCCACAGATCTCTATGACCATAGGCAAACCTAGTAATATCTGGTAGTTGCCCATTACCCAGTGGTGTATGGTTATCATCTAAGGTTTGCGCCATGATCTTAAAGTCTGTAGATAGTTCTGTTTGCATAGACAAACACACAAAATCCCATGAAATATGTCTTATGTTCTCAATTATACCGACCAATATTTCCTCTGTGTGTAGTATTGCTGAACTGTCTCTATTACATTTTGTGTCAGACCCTCCATTAGTGTATTGATAGTTCTCTGAGTTTGCATACCTTTGGAATTTAACATACCCTCAGATATACCCCTTTCCTGAATCGAACATAGGCCATTCACTTGGCTCCCAGAGCAAAAATCACAGGTCCATCACTTAGTTCAGAGCTGTTTGATATTAAAAATGGCATACGGAAGAGCTGCCCTCTTGGTCCACTTTTGTACACCCTTACGATAGAACCACTGGCCGCTCTTATCAGAAAGACCGGGGAGGTCAGGGGAATTAACATATGAAACAGGGAACACACAATAATGCTATACGTAGATGATGTTTTCCTCTCACTCTCCGCTCTCGAATATTCGATCCCAGCAATGCTTTCGGCAGTGGAAAGATTTGTTTCATTCTCTAATTACAAACTAAATTTACTTAAGGCTTACCCAGGCTATCACATTTTATGAGAAACTTGAACAAAGATTAGTAATTAGCGGCCTGTGGCATATTCATTAGACCAAAGAGATTGAATATTTAGGAATTAAGATCACACACAGAATAGATAATATAATACTTAAAAACAATTCTGTACTACTAACAGAAGTGAAAAAGATGTTGTATAGCTGGAGAAGTCTTAATCTATCTTGGCTCGGCCGAATTAACATCATAAAGGCTCATGTAGTGCTGAATGTTATATACTTATTCAGATCCATCCCTTTAAAGGTACCAGTAACAGTCGTGAAAGAATTCAATAAGGAATTTTTAAAATTTGTATGGAATTCCAAGAGGCCAAGAGTTTCAAGCAGTTTCAAGCAAAATCCTGAAAAATAGTCTTCATCAGGATGGATTGGGCTATCGAGATTTAGTTAAATTACATAATGCTTGTCTTTTGGCCCATGTCTTGGACTGGAATCTTAAAAGGAAGGATAAGTTAGGGTGGATAGACATAGAAAGATCCAGAAGCAAGGGGGTGACCCCCCCCCCTTTATACTGCAAAGGGTTAATACAGACCTATATATAAAAAGGAATATACCTAGCAGCATTGAATGTCAATGTATTGGAGACCTATTTAGGGGCAATCAACTCCTGACTTTCCCAGAACTCCAGGAGAAGTTTAATTTACCAATGTCAGATCTTTAAATCCATCTTAGTGTGAAAGGTTTCCTACTTAAAATCACACCCGCATCCCCTGACAGCTGGAGAAAATTTCTAGGTACAATCTCCGGAGGGAGACTGGTCTCGAAAGTAATGACCTCTAGCTGAGACATATGTCCTGGTCAGATCTAGAGCTATAAGTAAGTGGGAACTGAACTTAAACATAGATTTTCCTCTGGAAACTTGGTATAAAGCATGGCAAGACACAAGAATGGCCATACACTGTGTGAACCTACAAGAGCAATATTTTAAACTTTTTAATCGGTGGTACTTAGTACCAACCTGGCTATTTAAGTTTCACACTGTTACCGATGATCTTTGTTGGAGATGCAGGAAAAGTAAAGGCTCACATATTCATATATGGTGGGATTGTCACTTATTAAGGAACCTTAAGCTGCAGATGATACAGAGATGTGAGGACATTTTTTGTTCCCCTATTTAATTAACCCCACAGATGTTTCTATTTCATTTTAACATCTTAAATGGCAACAAATATAATAGATCTCTCCTGATTAATATTGTTCTGGCTATCAAGTTCTGTATGGCACGTTATTGGAAGAGGATGGAGATTCCTTTATGGAGCAAAATAGAGGCCAAAATTGATACCTAGTCTCTAGCTGAGAGATTTTTGTTCCAGAGAGATAGGTTTACCAGAGAAACGTATTCCCCCTGGGAAGATATATGATAGACCCCTGCACAATTAACCATTAGTGACATCCCGAGGGTGTTGGGGACGGAAGCAGCTCATCTCCCCTCTCCGCCCTCTCCCGGAGCACCCAGTGGACTCTGAATGTGTGATATGGAAGTGTGAGTATAATTGTGGTAGTGTTGATCTGGTTGTTTTTTTGTTTTGTTTTTCTCTCTTTTTTTATCTACTGTCTTTCTTTTTGTTATTATTTATAATTAGACACGTATATATGTGGGGATAGAAAACCAACTGCTTGGATAGGAATTACTAACGTAACCCCAGTAAAAATATAAATAGCAGTAGTGATATACGCAGTCTTCAATCTTGAAATAAGATATCGAAGCAGCTGGTGATCTTAATTGGTACCTCTTCACTCAAAGCAAGCGTCTGAAATGGGAAGACTGCTGTATTGCTATTACAAATTGAAATGTTTTTGTAAATTGTTTATTGTGATTGAAGATTGGTAAAACCCACTTTTAATGGAACAAGAATGGGAGAAGTATGATGAAAGAAAAAATTCTTAATAAAGATTTTTTTTGTAGGCTCTCTATCTTCCTCTATATTCAACAGCACCCTCACTCCAGCCCCCTTGTTGTGTCCTTCTACTTCCCATTTTTTTCCCTTTTTAATAAATGTGTCTACTATCAGTTGTGTTATCTATTATTCTCTAACGTTACTGTCAAAACTGTTTATAGGATTAATTACACTCGATTCCATATTGATATTCTCCCCCTCCAAATATACAACCCATTTACCTCAAACAGTCCATTTACACTGCCAATGTTTCTCATTTCCCTTATTGTCTTTCCAAAATCCCTTGATGAAATCATGTTGTTTTCTCCCAACAATCTCAACCACCCACCCAAAATCAAATGTCACATCTACACATGATACTTGTAGATTGTCACTGCTCCAAATCCTGGTCCATTCTGATACGTTGCCTACTTAATGGAGTAGTGTTTAATTAGAAAACATTTGTCTTTACGTCCTCTGTATAGTCTTTGGTAGATGAAGCTGTAGTTGCATAGATGGAGGTGTTGCTGGTTTGGCCTGTGACAAGCTGTTCCATCCAAATCCAGGTGAAAAGTAGTATGTTGATTGACATTATCATCTTGGTCACTTTGAAAAAATCTGTAAAAGATCAAGAAGAAATATCAACAGGGCCGATCCTATGGTCACAAGCCCCTGGGTGCAGGATTTTTTGGGGCGTACCCATGTTGGGCGTGGCTATAAATCTAACTCCTCCCCCTTACAAATGTATTCAAGAAATATGAATTAAAATACAAAAACCTTATTATAAATTATAAAAAAAAAAAGAAAAGTAGAAACCCAGTTGTATTACTAATGGAGAAAATATTTAATCACTATCCACTAGATAGGGCATGTACCACTCTGTTCTAGTTTGTCTAACTTAGTATGTAGTTCACCTCTATGCTCTGTACCAAGTGCTGCATAAATTGTTGGCGCTATTTAATTAATGGTAATGTAATGTAATTCATACTGAATGTGCTAATCAAGTGTGAAAATAAAAACAATGCTATCTCATATTTTATTTATTTTTATTTCCACAAAGGATTCAATATGAATAAAAGTATTAGTGTGAGTATGTGTTAATGCATGTTATGTGAGTATTCACATGCACGTTATGCGAGTGTATATTAGTGTGATTGTGTATGTTATGTAGGGATTCTGGTGAGCGTTATGTGCTTGTCTATTAGTAAGTGTGTATTAATGCATGTTATGTGAGTGTATACATACAGAAACACACATACACATACACAGTCACTCAGACACACACCTACATATACACCGTCACTCACAGACACACAATCACATATACACAGACACACAGACACAATTACATATACAGTTACTCACAGACACACACTCGCATTTACAGTCACTCGCAGACACACATTCGCATATACAGTCACTCACAGAAACACACTCACATATACGCAGTCACTACACTAATACACATTCACTCACTGATGCACACTCACATATACAGTCACTCAGACACACACTTACATACACACAGTCACTCACAGACACATACTCACATATACACAATCACTCACAGACACACACTCATATACAATCACTCACATACACACATATACAGTCACTCACAGACACACATATACAGTCACTCACATATACACACTCACATATACACAATGACATATACACACTCAGACACACATATACAGTCACTCACAGACACACACTCACATATACACACTGACATATACACATTCAGACACACATATACTGTCACTCACAGACACACATATACAATCACTCACAGACACACACTCACATATACACACTGACATATACATTCTCAGACGTACACTCACAGACACACATATACAGTCACTAACACATACCATTACAAAAAGATGTATTTTCTTTTTTTTAACGTTAAAAAATATGTATGATGTTTGTCCCCCTCCCTGCTCACTTACCTTTCAGTTGCAAGGAGGGGGATGGCTCAGACAGCGTGGGTATTCTTCTTCTGAGAATCCAGGCTCTCTGACAAATCACAGCCTGAGGGGGGCAGAGCATGCACCCCTCGCGCTGAGCTCTGCCCACGGAGGTGCGGTTACCGCATGTGTACTGTATTTGGCTCCTCCGAGGATCACTGCACAGGTACAAGGCGCCTGGCATGAGCAAAAGCGTGCTGCTATCAATCATTGTGATAGCAGCGCCTGCTCTGTGTGCCGGCCAGTGGCATTCTAAGTGCCCCCATCTTTCCCAGTTATACAGCGCCTGGGAGCGGTGCACCCGTGCACCTGCCTAGAATCGGCCCTGAATATCAATTCTTAGCAGGTAACTCTGTATCTGGTGCACAAACCCCTTTGTATAATTTACATTGGTCTACTTTTATTCAGACCACCAAACTGTATGTTTTAATGTACAGAATTATAAAGCATAATAATTAAGCTTTTACTGTAATGGAAGCAAATCTACCCTAAGGCAGTAAGCTCTGACAACACAGAAACACAGGGGCTAAACAGATTGGATCCAGTAGGAGGTCTTTCAATACCCCAGTCTTCTCCAAAGCAATGCCTTTCCCCCAGCAGACACGTTGATCTTTATTTTTGCTACTGGAAGACTGGCTGAGGGAGGTGTGTCCAGAAGTAGGAGGGACTTTCATTACATAAGTCCTGCTCCTAGCCACTTCTCTCTCCCTCTCTCTGTCTGCGGCTGCCTGATAAACATGTGATTCCAAATGAGAGGTAAATGTATCACATGTGTGAATGCTTGACTCATTGTTTCAGCTAGTTAATTCCATTCAATCAATGAATAATCAGTTAAAGCATATACCAACCTAGTACCAGTTCACATATGTATTTGTAGTAATTGTATGCAGGGGCGGGCTGGGCCGGGGGGCAGGGTGGCAATTGCCCCCCAGGCCGCCCTAAGGTTTTTAAAACACGGTCGCTGGGCCAGTGTTATTAAAAAAAAAAAAAAAAACGCGCTTGCAGGCAGAGACGGAGGTGAGAAGGGATCAGAAGATCCCCTCTCACCTCCGCTCTGCCTGCAAAGCTGCACGGGGAGCCGAACAGGCAGCACAGAGAAACCTCCGTGCTGCCTGTTCGGCTCCCCGTGCAGTGTGCCGACACGGAAGTGCCGACAGTCACGTGATCGGCGCTCTGACGTCAGACGCGCGCCGATCACGTGACCTGTCGGCACAACTGCCACTAGCCACCAGGGAAAAAGGTAAGGGGGGGGGGGGGCGCAAAAAAAACTGGCATATTATTGGGCAAATTGGCTGGGGCATATTACATGGCAAATAAGACTGGCAAATTATTGGGCAAATTGGCTGGGGAATATAACATGGCAAATAAGACTGGCATATTATTGGGCAAAATGGCTGGGGAATATTACATGGCAAATAAGACTGGCAAATTATTGGGCAAATTGGCTGGGGCATATTACATGGCAAATAAGACTGGCATATTATTGGGCAAATTGGCTGGGGCATATTACATGGCAAATAAGACTGGCAAATTATTGGGCAAATTGGCTGGGGAATATAACATGGCAAATAAGACTGGCATATTATTGGGCAAATTGGCTGGGGCATATTACATGACAAATAAGACTGGCATATTATTGGGCAACTTGGCTGGGGAATATTACATGGCAAATAAGACTGGCATATTATTGGGCAAAATGGCTGGGGAATATTAAATGGCAATTAACTCTGGCATATTGGGCAAATTAGCAGGGGCATATTAAATTGCAGAATAACATTGGCATATTATGGGACAAATTGGCTGGGGAATATTAATGGCAAATAATATTGGAAATGTGTATGTAATGGGGTGATGGATGCATGTAAATGTGGTGATGGGTCATGTCCTGGTGTGCAACGTGGGTTATGGGTCATGTCGTAGGTGTGCAACATGGGTAGGGGGGGGGTGCTCAAATTTTGGGATATTGGGTGTCTAAATACTGGCATGTTGAGGGGCATAATCCTGGCATATTGAGGGGAAAATCCTGGCATATTGAGGGGGCATCATCTTGGCATATTGAGGGGAAAATCCTGGCATATTGGGTGTCTAAATCCTGGCATATTGAGGGGCATAATCCTGGCATATTGAGGGGCATAATCCTGGCATATTGAGGGGCATAATCCTGGCATATTTAGGGGAAAATCCTGGCATATTGAGGGGGCATCATCTTGGCATATTGAGGAGAAAATCCTGGCATATTGGGTGTCTAAATCCTGGCATATTGAGGGGCATAATCCTGGCATACTGAGGGGCATAATCCTGGCATTTTGTAAGGGAAAATTCTAGCATATTAAATGGCAAATCCTGGCATATTGTGGGGGAAAATTCTGGCAATATTCGTTATAAAACAAGGAAAAGATGGCCGTGGATGGGGAGGCGATTCGATGGTGCAATGGGCCACTTGACTGGATTTGCCCCCCAGGCCTTAGGCTGCCAGCCCTCCCCTGATTGTATGTATTGTTTATTTGTTTGTTTATAGTTGCCGAAAGCAAGGAGTGTTGGCTCTGAATTTACACTCAGTAGCTAAAAGTTATTAATAGCATAACAGGATATATTTATATATATTATTTACATATTCTTACAGTAAGTGTTATTACATAACTACAGTAACATAATAAACGAAAAGAACATATTTCATTGGCGAAGACTGATATCTTTATCAGCAAGGCCTTTGATTTATTTCAATGGCGAGTCAGGTAATTATTTTCTACCACTTTTTGCTAACTTGCACAGGGGAACAATCCAGTTATCGGGTTCAAGCTAGCTAAAAAAGGACAAAATAACGAACCAGTTTTGTTTTATTTCTTGAGCGTTTTCGACAATACGTCAAGGGCCAGGATGTGAGGCATCCTAAAGAGGCAACCAGAGTGAAACGCAATTCGCAAACCAGACATCATATCTGGAGGCTCAAAGTTAATCCAGATGAAGGATTCAAAGTTGGGTGCACACCATTTGATTGCCTGCAGTCTGAAGACACAAATCAAGTAAGTAATTTATAATTTGTTTCTAAGATTGGAAATTGTAGCAGAGTATGCAGGATCTAGCAGCTTTGATTCATTAAAGATGGAAAATGAAAATTAATTTAAGAAAATCCAGTTTATGGCTGCAATGCAATAAAGTAAATATGAGAGTAGACAACAAGGAGTTACAAAACTGTATGAAGTTGTTAATGATACTAAGAAACCAGCTAAAACGTATACTTGTAGTTCACAGTCCTATGGCTCCTGTACAAGCTAGTACTCATAAAATACTGATTGTCCAGCATGTATTATGAAGCTAGAGGGGAGTTTATTTTATCACTTAGGATGTGACTATTGTGTATGTGCCCATGGGGATATGTGTGCAGATGAAGAGGAGTCACCCAGTATTGCAGAACATGAGGACCAAGGTGCAAACAGGGGAAATCCTGTCTTGGATGAGCTAGACATCAGTGGTATTCCTGTATTAATCCCCCCATATTACAAAACCATCCAGATCACCTTTTATGGATCCTTTGTCAGCTTCACCTAGTGTTAAGAGCAGAGCATCAACAACCCTACGTAATGCTAAAATCCTACAGCAGCAGGACAGAGATAAAGTGGTGAAACAGCTGGTGAAGTTAAGACCCTCTTTCCCCAATATGACTGCAGGGTAGATGTGATTTCAAACATGTCCAACTTTTAATCAGCAGTTAAGCAGTATATGCTCTCTACTAAAGAAGCATGTATTATGCTTTAAATGTGGGCACCAAGCAGCATTGACTAAATTCACCCATAAATGGGCCCATTAATCAAGATCAAGATTGGTTTAAAGATGATAAATGAGGAACAGAGGAAGACAGGGTTAGAGCTATCTCCAAGATGATCCTTGGGTTTTTGCCTCTAAATCTGAGCAAGTGTACCAGTTAACCCACCACATACCATGAGATCAAACCCTTCCTGATCTACTGCAATACTTGGTAAAAAAGTTTACGTACTTAGACCCTGGGATTTCAAATGCTTGCAGAACAAAAAGACTCTCTGGAAGGAGTGTTAACTATCATTAACTATCATAGGAACAGCGCAAAGTTGCAATTATAGCTACCAATGAAGGAAAGCAAGCTCTCCCAGAGATTCCCTTCACAGGTACTTGTTATTATTGCAACAAAAGTGGTCATAGACAGACATAGTGTAAAAAGCCCAAGAGAGACCAAAGGATGTTTGAAGGATTTCATGTTAATCGATCTCACAGGGCGCAACACCCCAGGCGGCGCCCTCCCGCCCGAAGAAAAAAAAAGTAAAAAAAAAAAAAAGCCGCTGAGCGGTGTAGCTCCGCCACCACCCTGTGAAGCAGAGCAGCTTCACGGGGAGCCACTGGCAGCATGAGAAAGTGCTGCTCGGCTCCCCATGCCTGCACTAAGCATGGGGAGCCAAGCAGCATCTTCTCTTGTTGTCCTGGGCTCCCAGTGAAGAAGAAGCTGCTCTGCTTCACAGGGTGGGGGCGGAGGTACACCGATCAGCAGGTTAGCTCCCTGTATCCACTTTTGAAGGCAAAGGAAGGGGGGGGAGGCAGAACAGGGGAGGGGTGGGAGAGAGAGACTGGGGCAGGGGGAGAGGCAGAACAGGAGGAGGGGGAGAGACAGAACAGCTGGAAGGGGGAGAGAGAGATACAGAACAGGGGGGAAGAGAGAAAGAACAGGGGAGGGAGGGAGAGAGAGACAGAATAGGGGGAAGGGGGAGAGAGAGAGACAGACAGACAGAACAGGGGGAGAGAAAGACAGAACAGGGGGGAGAGAGAGACAGACAGTGGGAGGGAGAGAGAGACAGAACAGGGGGAATGGGGAGAGAGAGAGACAGACAGGGGGAGGGAGGGAGAGAGAGACAGAACAGGGGGAATGGGGAGAGAGAGAGACAGAACAGGGGGCGCGAGAGAGACACAATAGGGGGAGAAAGAGACAGAACAGGGGAGGAGAGAGACAGAACGGGGGGAGACAGAACGGGGGAGAGACAGAACAGGGGGGGGAGAGAGAAACAGAACAGAGGAAGGGGAGGAGAGAGACAGAACAGAGGGAGAGAGAGAAGGGAGAGAGAGAACAGGTATGGAGAGAGACAGGGCAATGAAGAGGAAAGGGGCAAACATGGGAAGGGAGAGAGATACATACATGGGGGGGGGCGCCACGGGGGAATCCCGCACAGGGCGCCGGAACACTTAAGGCCGGCCCTGATCCCTCTACCTATGGGCCTTTCAGAAAAAGACTGGATAAGAGTGCAAATGTAAAGACTGACCAAAATGACCCCCCAGAAAAGACAGGTCAGGGATACCATCTCACCCTCTGCCCAAGACCAATCTGTATAGTCCAGCAAAGGAGGCTCTGAATGATGAATATAGAGGGAGCAGTGAATAGCAATCCCAAAATGAATCTGAAGGATTAAGTTCCTCTGATCTCATTTTTGGATTGACTATCACTGTATGAGAACACAGTATAAAAGTGAGACAGCGCTAATAGTAAACACAAACACAGTATGGCAAAATGAACTGCAAGGACAATAGGATATATAAAAAATATACAAAATTTATTGCAACAGAATATATATATATATATAAATAAACATAAAAAGACACAATATGACAATCCAGAGTCACAATTATTTGATTGCACTATCGCCCACCAGCTGATGAAGAAAATTCGAAACGCGTCCTGTGGGGTGTAGCTGTTTTTCGTAGTGCATATCCTAAACTGTTCAATAGACCTGGCCAGGCGAACAGACCCAGTGGGTAAGTGATTTTGTCATTATTAGTTTTTATGTATTATACCATTTATGTACTATTTTTGTAGCCATAGAGGGCTTTTTTATTCTGTTTATTGTTACTTATTCCCAGTGTTTTTTCTATCCATGTGATCACTCATCCATTTTGTGACTCTGGATTGTCATATTGTGTCTTTTTATGTTTATTTATATATATATATATATATATTCTGTTGCAATAAATTTTGTATATTTTTTATATATCCTATTGTCCTTGCAGTTCATTTTGCCATACTGTGTTTGTGTTTACTATTAGCGCTGTCTCACTTTTATACTGTGTTCTCCTTTTTTGCAGTGGTTTTTTCCATTGCATCCTACTATAAGACTAGCTGCTTCCATTTATATTTTCAGTTTGAGTAATTTGCCACTCCCTATACTGATTGGGATTCCTATCCCCACCCTGTGCCTTTCCTGCTCCAGTGGTTAGTATTGATCTGTGTTTGTTTTCTTAAATTTTTCCTGGAGTACAGTCACTTTATATACTATATTATTACTAGTATTATTTTTATTCTCTAGCGCTGTGCCCTATCTTTCCTATCACTGTATGACATGGTTCCTATTTGTAACACATTTAGGGACGATGCAGGATGCCCCTATGTTAACGGAATTCTTGCAGGACATCACACTAACATTCTTATCGATATAGGAGCTTCAGTGACACTTACAGACCTACCACTAAGTCCCCCTTCTGGGGCAAAACAGACATATCTGGTAGGACTTGGGGGATCCCAGTCTCAAGCTTTTATTATACCACAAGTGACTTTGCCATATGGGTATTTTCTTTTTTTTAACCAACTTTTTATTGGGTTTTATATTTTTCAATAATAACATACAGAGATTATAGGTGTGCATGAGTCAAATATGAGTGCATGAGATCATATTCTCTACGCAAGTTGGTTTCAGTAGAAAATCAGAGGAACAGTATAGGTAGGCTACTTTCAACAACGCAATATACAAGTTTAGATAAACTAGTCGAAGCTGCATTTGCTGGCCTCCTTCAATTTCTAGTCAAGCGAAAATCAGTACAACATGTCATAACAAGAACAAGATTGTTCTTGTCCCCACACCTCCTCCACCCCAGCCCTCCCGTCTCCCTCCCGTCTCCCCTCTTCCTTCCCTACTAAAACCAAAAAGAGAAAAACTTATGGTACTTGTGTCCGTCCACTCAGTAATTGTGTGGCATACCATGTTGTCTCCTGAAATGCGGTCCGTATTTGTGTTTTGTAGGTTTCATCTAGTGTGTTGATAAATGGCTCCCATTTTTTTAAAAATGTGGCCGTGTCTCGGTCTTTATGTACAGTGGCTTCCAGCCAGTCCATTCTAAGGAGGAAGAGTATTTTGGTGTGGAATAGCTGGGGGCTCCTGCTGGATCCATTGTTGTAAAATGCATTTTCTGACAACTGCTAATGTGATACATAATAAAGAGGTGTTCGTAACTCTAAGTACCCCAAGAGTGGCAGCCTCTGGATGAATTTTTTTAATTCTGTATTTTCAGGGTAGATAAAAACTTTTCAATGTGTGACCAGAAGGTGCGAATCATGGGGCATTCCCAGAAATTATGTAGCAGGTTCGTTCCCATGGTGCCACATTTTTGGCAAGAGACTAAATGATAATGCCCATGAGATGTTGTCTGTGTGGGGAGAGGTAGGAATAATGAGCGATTCTATATTGCATTTCAATATATGAGGCTGCGGGAAGTAGTTTACAGGTAATGGTTGTATGTTTGATGATGTCTTCCGAATCTAATTCAGGGAAATGTGTTAGCCATCTCTCCGTGCCTTTGGAGGTCTGGTTTGAAAAGGTGGCTGCATGTAACGTGCTGTATATCAGTTTAGTAGGAGCAGAGGGTTCTGATGATAGTCTAGCTCTTCTGTCTAGGGTATTATCCCAGTCTGTCTGTGTAAGCCCTTGGAGTTGGCTTCTTGCGAAGTGTTTGATTTGGAGTTATGCGAACCATGGGATGCTTATACAAGATAGTTTGTCTCTACTCTCGGTAAGAGTAATTAAGGAAGTGGAATTAGTGTCAATGAAGGCGGTAAGATTAGTTATGCCCCGGGATGCCAATCTCTGGAGAGGTTCCGAAGCCATTCCTTCTTGAAAGTATGGGTTATTGCAGAAGGGTTGAAAAATGGAGAGCCTCCACTGGATACCCAGACGGAGTCTGACCATCTTCCAGGCCCTGTTTGTAGAGGATTGTTTTGTTCATGATCTGGGAGTTGCGTGATACGAGTATGTAGTAAGGCTTGTAGTATAGTTTTGGGACTGAAAGTTTGTTCCAAGGTAGTGTTTGCGTATGTATCAGTGTTTGTGATCCAGTCCCTTGCATAATGATATAGGGCAGCTAAATTATAATCTTAAGGGATTAGTATGTTATGTCCTAGGCCGTATTTCGTTTGTTGCAAGGTGGTAAGTGCCATTTGGGACTTTTATTGGACCATATGAATTTACGAAATGCCTTGGTTAGATTTTTGTCATTTTTTTGTGATTAAAAATGGCAGAGTTTGAATCAGGTACATCATTTTAGGAAACATATCATTGCAATTCGACCTGAAAAGGTTAAAGTTTTCGCCAATTATACAATTTGGTTATTATGAGTTTAATTAAATGTTTGTAATTTATGGCATATAGGTTGTTGGGGTTTTTGGGGATTTTAATTCCTAGATATTTAAGTGATGTTGCTTCCCATTGTATGCCTAAGTTTGGCATTCTAGTGGGTTTCCTATGAGTAGATAGACATAGTGCCTTAGATATTGTCTTATTTATGATGAAACCTGTGATTGGGCTATATGGATCTAAAATATTGAATGCTTGTGGGATAGCTATGTGTAGCTGTGTTATATATAGGGGGATGTCATCCGCGAACCCTGAGATTTTGAGTTGTTGTGCTCCCATCGGGATGCCTGTGACCTCGTTTGCGGTGTGCAAAACTAGTAGGAGAGGGTCCAGGGCCAGGTTGAACAGCAGGGGGACAGCGGATATCCTTGTCGCACCCCCTGTCGCATAACTATTGTGGGAGAGTCTAGGCCATTGGTGGTGATGACCGTGGTGGGGTTATTGTATAGGTGGTGTATGAGTGGTAAAAAATTGACCAAAATATTGATGCTTAATAACACGAAATAAGTGTGGCCAAGCGACCTGGTCAAACGCTTTCTCTGCTTCTAGGTTTAAAAGAGTGTTGTAGGTGGAGGGGTGGTTGTTGTATGCATGTATGGCAGTGGCTATTGCAGTTCGTATCTCCTTGACCGAGTGTCTACCCCTTAAGAAGCCCAGCTGGTGTGGACTTATTATCTCTGGGAGGATTGCTTGAAGATAATTAGCATAGATTTTGGCTAGGATTTTGATGTCCTGGTTGAGGAGAGTTATGGGGCGATATGAGGATATTATGGTCGGATCCCTATCTGGTTTTGGGAGCAGGATAGTTCTAGAAGTGGTGAAGTTATTTATGTCAATATTTTCTTTTAATATTGGATTATAAAGTGAAACTAAAGTGTTTGTAATTTGGGGTTTAAGAACTTTTGGGGTTTTTGAATATTTAGTATTCAAAAAAACATATAAAAGGGGATAAGTTTAAAAAAAAAAAAAAAGAAATTCCCAATAATATTGTAAACAACTAGTACAACACTACCACTGGCCCACTTAGCCCAATTAACTAGCTAATAAAAATAAAAATATAGGTTCCCAGACCCCCAAAAAAGTACAGAAAAAAACTTTGACCAGTATAATGAACTAGTCAGAGCAATCAGAATCGCAGCACAGGCCTGCACGGGTTAACTGTAATTAAATTAATATATGAAAAGAATATAAGTAATATAGTAAAATTGTAAAAAAAAAAAAATTATGAGAAAAAACAAAACGAGGGCCATAAACTTGGAAGGAAACTGATCACAGCAAAAAACTGTGATCAGCAAGTTTTTTAAACAGGAAATTCATTTTTTCCCTTTCACTGTCATTTTGCTGTCATTCTCTCTGTACTTCACAATCAGTATGTGAAGTACAGGTAGTCAATTGGAGGCAAAGTCCGTGTATATAAGCATTTAACATATAACACAGATTGTATTACTAAGTATTTTGATAATTATAAATATGAAATGTAAACTTTTTTAAAGAATATATTACATGTTACAAATGTTTATAAATTGCATATCCATAATTATCAAAATGCTTAGTAACACATTATACAAAATTGATAAATACAGACTGACATACAGTTTATAGATTTTTTTATTCAAACTGAAAGCAATTCCCTAACCCTTTACTAATAGAGTGTCTGAGCTATGGAATTCGTCCCATTCATTCAATTTGGCTTTTAGGCTGTTGTATGTAATGCTAATAGCATAACAATACAACAACTAAAGTCGAAATTAAGTCGAATTTGAGTGAAATGTTGTCGAAATTTAGTCTATTGGGTCTATTGACTAAAATTCGAATTTGGAGGTTGACCACTAAATTCGTATTTTAGTGAAATAGACTCACTTTATTCGAAATGTGTCGAAATGAAGCCGAACTGCCGAATGGACAAATTCCACAGATCAGAGTCATAAGACAGTCATTATTCATTTAGGATCAGTTTTCTTCTGCATAGCATAATGTTATGCAGAATAAAAACTAATCGGATATGAATACTGAATTTCTGATTACTCTGTTCAGTGGAATTCGACAGTTAGGTCAATCCTGCTTAATTCAACACTTTTCGACTCTATTTAGGCTTATGTAATGCTAATAGCATTACATGCAATAACTTAAGCCGAAATTGAGACAAAATTTGAATTTGTGGCTGTCGGCATCCAAATGAACGAATGGAAGAATATTCTATTCTATTCGTTATTCCGACAAATGGATGAAAATGCTATTTTCGTCTGAAAATGCATTAGTCTGAAAACTAATGCACATGTCTAGTTGCTAACGTCTTGGTTCCACAGCACACCTTCAAAAGGTCTAATGGAGTTCCTGCCTTGATGGGTTAGGACTGTTTTGGCATCAAAAGTGGACCTGCACAATATAAGGCAGGTGGTCATAATGTTATGGCTGATCAGTGTATGTGTATAAGTGCCTATGTGTGTAATCTCATGTGTGACTGTGATGCACTTGAAAAATTAGTATTTCTAAGTGGCAGAAAGGAAATGTGATCACCCCTTTGAGCATGATGACACCCATAACATTGCCAATGGCTTTAACCCCTTAGTGACATGACTTTTTTGGCTTGTCCGACGCTTGGTGACATGGGCTGTTTTAACATTTCTGAGCAGTTTGTGTTTTGCTGTAATTTATTTCTGTCTCATTTAGTGTACCCGCACAAACTATATATCGTTTTTATCGTCATAAGAAGGGCTTTCTTTTGATACCATTATTTTGATAATAGCATATAATTTGATGTAAAAAAAATAATAAAATATGGCAAAAAAATTGAAAAAATTATTTTTTTATGACTTTTATTTGAAAAATCGTATACTCATGTACAAGAGACAACAAAAAAACACTGCTAAAAAGTTTCTAATATATGTCCTGAGTTCAGAAATAGCCCATGTTTTTATGTTTTTGTGCTTTTTTATTCATGTTACAGGGCCAGAACTATAAGTGGTGCAAAGCTATTTTAAAATCCCTTCTTTCAAAATTAGCGATAGTGACATTGTAACACTGATTTCTGTACTAAATCCATGAATGACCCCCAACATGTACATATTTTTGAAAACTAGACAACTCAGGGCATTTAACTTGGGGTATTTTGACACATTTCATGTAGCCATTTTACCACCAATCTATGCCAAAGTTTGCAGCAAAAAATCTTTTTTTTTAATTTTTCACATATATTGCAATTTAGGTAAACATTACCTTAAAATGTGAAGGGGTATTTCCAAATAACACCTCAATATGTGTTCAGAAACATCTCCTGAGTACAGGGATACCACCCATGCATAGGTTTGTTGGTTTGTTTTGGGGCTAAAAGGCCACATTTAGGGGGTGCGCATTTTGGTTTTCCAACTTGGAATTCTGACATGCAGAAAACTTGTGCCCATGTCCCATTTGGGACATTTTTGAAGCCAGAAAGTGTATTCTACCCCACAAAACCATATATTTTTTTAAACTAGACACCCTAGGGTATTTCAAATGGTAGTATTTTAACACTTTCCATGCACTAATTATACTACCAGCCTATGTCAATGTTTTGGGTAGTAATTTTTTTTCACATACATTGAACTTTGGGCATGAATTCACAGATCCTGTTATATGTCAGTGCCAAACAACACCTCAATATGTGTTCAGCAACATCTCCTGAGTACAGGGATACCACCCATGTATAGGTTGGTTAGGTTATTTGGGGGTTAAAAGGCCACATTTGAGAGGTGCGCTTTTTGGTTTTCCAACTTGGAATTCTGACGTGCAGAAAACCTGCGCCCATGTCCCATTTGGGACATTTTTGAAGCCAAAAAGTGTATTCTATCCCACAAAACCATATATTTTTGAAAACTAGACACCCTAGGGTATTTCAAATGGTAGTATTTTAACACTTTCCATGCACTAATTATACTACCAGCCTATGTCAATGTTATGGATAGTAATTTTTTTTCACATACATAGTACTTTGGGCATGAATTCACAGATCCTGTTATATGTCAGTGCCAAACAACACCTCAATATGTGTTCAGCAACATCTCCTGAGTACAGGGATACCACCCATGTATAGGTTGGTTAGGTTATTTGGGGGTTAAAAGGCCACATTTGAGAGGTGCGCTTTTTGGTTTTCCAACTTGGAATTCTGACGTGCAGAAAACCTGCGCCCATGTCCCATTTGGGACATTTTTGAAGCCAAAAAGTGTATTCTACCCCACAAAACCATATATTTTTGAAAACTAGACTCCCTAGGGTATTTCAAATGGTAGTATTTTAACACTTTTCATGCACTAATTCTACCACCAGCCTATGTCAATGTTATGGATAGTAATTTGTTTTTCACATTCATTGTACATCGGGCATGAATTCACAGATCCTATTATGTGTCAGTGCCAAACAACACCTTAATATGTGTTTAGCAACATCTCCTGAGTACAGGGATAGCACCCATGTGTAGGTTAGTTAGATTATTTGGGGGCTAAAAGGCCACGTTTAGGGGGGGGTGCATTTCCAACTTGGAATTTTGACATGTAGTCAGCCTGCGCCCATGTTCCATTTGGGACACTTTTGAAGCCTGTCAAAGTATTTTACCCCATAAAACCATATATTTTGGAAAACTAGACATCCTAGGGTATTTAAAATTGTGGTATTTTAACACTTTCCAAGTGCTAATTCTACCACCAACCTATGTCAAAGGGATGGGATGTCATTTTTTCCCCACACACATTGTAGTTCAGGCAGGAATTTTCAGATTCTGGTATTTGCCACTGCCAACCAACACCTCAATATGTGTTCAGCAACATCTCCTGAGTACAGGGATACCCCCCATGCATAGGTTTGTTGGTTTGTATTGGGTCTAAAATTCCACATTTAGGGGGTGCGCAATTCCAACCTGGAATTTTGACATGTAGTCAGCCTGCGCCCATGTTCCATTTGGAACATTTTTGAAGCCGTCCAATGAATTTTACCCCATCAAACCATATATTTTTGGAAAATAGACATCCTAAGGTATTTCAAATGGTGGTATTTTAATACTGTATAGGTACTAATTCTACCACCAGCCTTTGTAAAAGTTTGTGGTAGTACTTTTTTGGGAGTTTTTTTTCCCACATGCATTGTACTTCAGGCATGAATTCACAGATTCTGGTATATGTCACTGCCAAACAACAACCCAATATGTGTTCAGCAACATCTCTCGAGTACAGGGATAGCACCCATGCATAGGTTTGTTGGTTTGTTTTTGGCTAGAAGGCAACATTTGTGAGATGCGCATCTCAAAATTCCAACTTGGAATTTTGACATGTAGTCAACCTGCGTCCGTGTCCTTTATGGGATATATCTTTGAAGCCAGCCAATGTAATTTACCCCCACCAAACCATATATTTTTTTATCGGTAGACCCCCATCACTACTTGTGGCAAGGGCTCAGCAGCCACCGATACATCGCTAGATGATGTATCAGAAAGCTGAATAGGGTCAAAATCGAACCCTGAGTCCGCGGCCTCAGAATCAGTGCGTAAGCAGTGATCTCGAGCAAAGAAGGGGTTAATAGCTCTTAGAAGAGCCTATCTAGTACTGTAATACATTACAGTACAAATAAATTAATCCATAAAACAGTGCAGACAGCAAAACATACTGTTGCTGTGCAGGATTACTGCTTACACAGTGATGAATGGCAGGGAAGGGGTTAATACACAGTGAAAGACTTTCATAAAACCTGCTAATTTTATAAAATGTTATTTTATATCACTAATACTGATCTGTCTCTTTCCGTCACAAAAATGTAAGTGAGGAGAGGGAGGCAGATCAATATTTGTGAATATTGATCCGATTAATTTTGATCTGACCAGGGCGAATGGTGAGCTTAATTGAGAAATCACCAAACCGCCTTTGCCACTAATTCGCTGTTACTGATCGCTATGCGCTCAGGCAGCTTAAAAAAAAAAACTCAAATATTTTTACTTTACATGTAATCCCCTAGCGGGTATGTGTAAAAAAAAAAAAAAAAAAAAAAAAAAATATGCAGACAGATAAAAATTGCTTTGGCGTCAATATCATTGCGTAAGCAGTGATCGACGGCAAATAAGGGGTTAATAACTCTTAGAATAGCCTTTTTAGTACTGTAATAAATTACAGTACAAAAAAATTAACCCCTAAAAAATGCACAAACAGCAAAAATAAATGCGCTGATGTGCACGATCACTGCTTATGCAAGATCAGTGGCAGGGAAGGGGTTAAACGCAGGGAATTACTTTAATAAATTTTTTTTTATTGTTTTATTATTTGTGTGTTGTGTATTTATTGTTTTTTTTAACTTTTACTTACTTTTAGAACTTTGATCTGTCTCTCTCCCTCACTAAAAAAAATGTGAGGAGAGGGAGACAGATCATAACTGGTCAGATCAATATAGAGTTAATATTGATCTGACCAGTCAGTGGGGATGTTCAGGAAAGCATCCCCACTGCCTGTCAGTCACTGATTGCCTCTGTGAAGAGGCAATCGTGTGACAGCCAGAGAGCACAGGAAGCAGGTACTTCCTGCCTCCTGTGCTCTTGCCCTTAGAAGGGCAGCGCCATCTTGGTCACTCAGTGACCAAGATCGTGCATTTTTTTTTTGTGTTCCTGATTGCCTCGACTTGCGAGGCAATCAGGAACACTTTCTGAGCATAGGAAGCGAAAAATTCGCTTCCTATGCTCATTTTTTAAATGCCCGCGTTTTAAAGGCACTGTGCCTTTAAAACCGGCATTTCGATCGCTCTCCGGAGCGATCGAAATGCTGACGGGCATTTTTTTTAGCATTGTACGATGCTTCCACACGGAAGCATCGTTACAATGCCCTTAGAGCACTGAAAGCGGAAAAACTCCGCTTTCAGTGCTCGTTTTGACACAGGACGGACTAGGTCCGTCCTGTGTCACTAACGCCTCGGCACACAGGACGGACCTAGTCCGTCCTGTGTCGCCAAGGGGTTAAAGGCAGAAAAAAATATAAAACGATAAAGTAACAAAATTAAAAATTCCTTAAGAGTGAGTTAATGATAAAGCAAAATGTGCAGTTTGTCTGTGGTTATAGGCTTTTATCGTCCACACTGTTGTAAACAAAAGTAGAAGAGGGAACTTTCTGACTTGAGTGAACTACACCCAAGATGGGGACGGACTACCACAGAATTTCATCCAGGGGGAGGCGGGCAAAATATCAAACCAGGAATGGACTGACAGCGTGCAGCAATGGGGCATGTAATGGAGGTGATGGGGATCATGTAATAGGGGTGATGGGGGCATGTAATGGAGTGATGGGGGCATGTTTTGGAGGTAATGGGGCATGTATGGGGGTGTTGGGGACATATAATATGTGTACAATGGGGGCATGTCCTGTGTGTGCAATGTGGGTGATGGGGAATGTCCTTGGTGTGCAAAGTGGGTGGGGGGTGCCCAAATTTTGACTGCCTAGTGAAGCACAAAACCAAAATACACCACGCCGGCATCCTTCCTGTAGATTATGGGCACTGGCTTTAAAAAGGGTTTCTGTTTTGGGGAGGTGGCCATTTCGCATTAACTTTATAATATACATGCTGTAGTTGCACCTTTTTTTTCACTGTACCCCATTAGTCATGTCCTCAGGTTGTGCCTTCTATCATCCTGACCCACCCTGGCTTATGTGCTAAAACAGTATGTTTAATGTGGTTATTAAGTCAAATTCTGTTTTGTATTTTGGTTTATGTCCAATGCATAATTCTGAGTGGAGAACACTCTTATTGATTACAATGTATCACAGGAGAGTCAGGGACAATGGCTGATGGTTTACCCCTACAGTGTAGACACATCCTGTGTGCTGCTTAGGTGCGACTTCCCATCTTAAGCTGATGAGAGGTTTGCACACTAGTATTACGTGACTCATCCATTTGTCTGTGTTATTTTAATTTACTGTTAAACTAATTATGATGTGCTATTGTATATCTGTAGCAGATCTGGTTAATTGCTGTTTAGTTCCTGTGAACTTAACCCACATATTAACATGCAACACATATGTTAATATGTGGGTTAAGTTATGTTTACTTTATTATGTCTGTATATAAGACTCGGTGTTTGTTCAAATAAAGTATAATTATTTTTCATTCTGCACTAAGTACCAGCTAGTGATTTGGATGGCTGGGGAGATCAGGAGATCCAGGGGCTTAAATCACTGTTCTCTGCCCTTGTGAGGGCTGAGGGTCCCAAGGAATCAGAGACGGATTGAGGTAGCCAGATGGGGTACCACAGGGTTTCCTCAAAGTTTCCATGTATTCTCATTATATACAGCACTGTTTAAAAACTTTTACTAAGATTAAGATAACTACACAGTTGAAATATGCTGCTTCCTACCTTTTATCATATTTTGTGAGTTTTAAGGACCTCTTCAAGTATGAGCTGCATTCTCTGTGTTATGTCCTGGCAAACACTGGTGGGGCTGGATGCTTGAATGCCTCTCATTATCACTTGCTGGCTCTGCGTTCGGTCCCAAGATATCAAAGATCCTTTTAAACTTCCGCCAACTCTCTCGTAGAGCTTTCCTGTATTTTCTTTGAAATAAAAATGGATGTCAGATACAATAGACACTTTACAAAATATTTAAACCCTTTTTCCTGCCACACTCTCTGTTTGATAGGCATATATTATCTGGGACTCAGGAATAGCTAGCAGGTAACTCTACATCTTTTTTTTTAATAGCCCCTAAGATTTTGTTGATCTCTTGGTAGTTGAGAAATATGGGAGTAGTTTAAAGGGAAACATGTGCAAGATCCCCACAGTATCATTAAAAAAGAACAATACAGGGAGTGCAGAATTATTAGGCAAGTTGTATTTTTGAGGATTAATTTTATTATTGAACAACAACCATGTTCTCAATGAACCCAAAAAACTCATTAATATCAAAGCTGAATATTTTTGGAAGTAGTTTTTAGTTTGTTTTTAGTTTTAGCTATTTTATGGGGATATCTGTGTGTGCAGGTGACTATTACTGTGCATAATTATTAGGCAACTTAACAAAAAACAAATATATACCCATTTCAATTATTTATTTTTACCAGTGAAACCAATATAACATCTCAACATTCACAAATATACATTTCTGACATTCAAAAAAAAAACAAAAACAAATCAGTGACCAATATAGCCACCTTTCTTTGCAAGGACACTCAAAAGCCTGCCATCCATGGATTCTGTCAGTGTTTTGATCTGTTCACCATCAACATTGCGTGCAGCAGCAACCACAGCCTCCCAGACACTGTTCAGAGAGGTGTACTGTTTTCCCTCCTTGTAAATCTCACATTTGATGATGGACCACAGGTTCTCAATGGGGTTCAGATCAGGTGAACAAGGAGGCCATGTCATTAGATTTTCTTCTTTTATACCCTTTCTTGCCAGCCACGCTGTGGAGTACTTGGACGCGTGTGATGGAGCATTGTCCTGCATGAAAATCATGTTTTTCTTGAAGGATGCAGACTTCTTCCTGTACCACTGCTTGAAGAAGGTGTCTTCCAGGAACTGGCAGTAGGACTGGGAGTTGAGCTTGACTCCATCCTCAACCCGAAAAGGCCCCACAAGCTCATCTTTGATGATACCAGCCCAAACCAGTACTCCACCTCCACCTTGCTGGCGTCTGAGTCAGACTGGAGCTCTCGGCCCTTTACCAATCCAGCCACGGGCCCATCCATCTGGCCCATCAAGACTCACTCTCATTTCATCAGTCCATAAAACCTCAGAAAAATCAGTCTTGAGATATTTCTTGGCCCAGTCTTGACGTTTCAGCTTGTGTGTCTTGTTCAGTGGTGGTCGTCTTTCAGCCTTTCTTACCTTGGCCATGTCTCTGAGTATTGCAAACCTTGTGCTTTTGGGCACTCCAGTGGTGTTGCAGCTCTGAAATATGGCCAAACTGGTGGCAAGTGGCATCGTGGCAGCTGCACGCTTGACTTTTCTCAGTTCATGGGCAGTTATTTTGCGCCTTGGTTTTTCCACACGCTTCTTGCGACCCTGTTGACTATTTTGAATGAAACGCTTGATTGTTCGATGATCACGCTTCAGAAGCTTTGCAATTTTAAGAGTGCTGCATCCCTTTGCAAGATATCTCACTATTTTTGACTTTTCTGAGCCTGTCAAGTCCTTCTTTTGACCCATTTTGCCAAAGGAAAGGAAGTTGCCTAATAATTATGCACACCTGATATAGGGTGTTGATGTCATTAGACCACACCCCTTCTCATTACAGAGATGCACATCACCTAATATGCTTAATTGGTAGTAGGCTTTCGAGCCTATACAACTTGGAGTAAGACAACATGCATAAAGAGGATGATGTGGTCAAAATACTCATTTGCCTAATAATTCTGCACTCCCTGTACCAAGCGCTTCCAAAAACTACATAAAATTAAATCTTTTCTACAGCAGCCTCTGTATACCAACCACTTATGCACACAGAATCATTTTCTTTATTAATTATATTTTTATTTTCATAATATAGTTGTAATAGACATAAACACATATTGGACGACAGATAATCGGTGAACCTGTATGTGTATGTGTGTGTTTGTGAGTATAAGTGTGTGTGTATGAGTATATGTGTGTTTATGTGAGTATGAGTATAAGTGTGTGTGTGAGTATGAGTATAAGTGTGTGTGGGAATATAAGGGTTTGTGTGTGTATGAGCATAAGTGTGTGTGTATGAGTATAAGTATATGTGTATAAGTGTGTGTATAAGTGTGTGTGAGTGTGAGTATAAGTGTGTGTGGGAGTATAAGTGTTTGTGTGTGTATAAGTGTGTGTCTATATGTGTGTATGAGGATAAATGAGTGTGTATGAGTATAAGTGTGTGTATCAGTAAGCGTGTGTGGCTAAAAATTGGGCACTCAGGCCCAGGAATGTTTCGCCATCACTGCCCTAGATCATGAATTATTAATATGTACATGTGATTATAGAAATATAGACACAGTGAAAAAGAGATCAATTAGAAAATATTCTGGTCAGTGTGAAAACAGATAAACTGTATAGCAATAATTTTAGTTTTATAGATAGAACCAGAATCAAAATTCTATATAATAACAATGATCCAGGAGTAGGTAAATTCCCATTACTAAGTTGGAGAATTACCAGATATACAGTCATAGTACCTCAGGTGGTCCATGTATAACAAGCATTTTGACTTCTATTCAGTATAAAAGTACTTCAAACATAATGGCGAAAGCTACCTATCAAAGTTTGGGAAATAATATGTGTGCAGACAAAGAGTTTGTGGTTCAAAAATAAATATTACAACTGGCTCTATGAAACCGTACTGCATTAAAGTAGCATGGACAAACATTTTGGGAGTAATAGAGAAAAACCATGTTGAATGAACTAGCAAAATAAACAATTATCATGCTGTGTTGCAGCGCTTGTTTCTCACCATAAAGTCCCCTCGGTATAATACAGTGTCATACTCTATTAGATTCAGTAAATAATTATTCAAAACATATGTCCTGAATAGTGTTGAGCGAACCCGAACCGCACTGTTATATAAGTATATAATCTAATGATCAAAGAATATAGAGTGAACAAAAGGGAATTTTTTTCACTTTGAGCCTTATATATTAAATTACATATGAAGCCTGTATAAAGTTGGTCCATTGGACAATAAGAGCATTAAAATAGAAATCGGGCCGTATATCTTTTTGGTGAAACCTTTTTTAAATATGGGTCTAAGAGAGAAAGAAAATCTAAGTATAAAATGAACTCAGAGAAATCCCCTGCTGCCTCTTCCTTCCCTTCATCTGACTGATTATCTCTTTCACATGTACACATACGTAGGTATTGATGAGACACTCTGACACATATAAGCTCATTTTCACGCAAACTTTATTCATATGATAATAACAAGAATGGGTCGGACACACCTTTAAATTAAGAGTAAAGCAACATACACTTTTGCTACTTAAGTTCCTTTGTATAGCACAAATTCCAGTAACACGATACAGCTAGTCTGTTGTGATGTTGAACTTGATAAGAAGATTACCCAGGGTAAAAAAATTAACAAATCAGTAAAAAATAACGCAGCACAATTTCAGAAAATGATTGTAAGGAATAAAATGTACGACATTCGGCATACAATGCATCTGAATGAATTAGATTTTACTTTTTTCTCTAAAGTTTACATGTCATAAACTTTGTGGAAAGGGTTTAAATACTGATCTTGACATTTTGTCCTTTTATGATGACTAGCGGGTTATATTTTATTTTATTTTATTTTAGTAATGTAATATAACTTAAGAATATATATATATTTATAATAATATTTAATAATCTCCATCATATTGATTGTTTTTAAGTACATTATAATCATGATATCACCTGGTTTCTTATACCTACATTTTCCTCTGTATTTTCCCTGTATTTAGGTATAGTGAGGCCGGTCTAGATGTTCCTCTAGTCCCACTGAATGTATTTACTGTCTGTGTAATATTACCAGTACTAACTGTCACGTTTTGGCTATTAATAATATTAAGAATACCATCATAAATATATATGTTTAATCTTCTCTTTTTATCATTCCTTTTTTATCATTCCTTGCATATTGCTTTTTTTTTTTAAATATTGCATGCCCGGTGGATGTGTTTGTGTTTGTGATCGTGTTCCAGCTCTACATCTCCCACCACCCATTTGGATTACAGCTCCGTTGATGTTAATGTCTTCAGGAGCAGTTCTATGACTTTTACATCCACTGTCTTGTGAGTTTTCTCTGTGTTGGGGGACAGTATTTGTTGTATATATACTGGTCCTGCACATGTATATACCTTCTTTTATTGCAGAACAATATTAAAGCTGTTTTTACGGATCTACAAGTTTCACTTGATGTGACTGACACTCATGTATGTTTGTGAGTGCATCCATTTATACTTCTTTATTACACTGTAACAGTGTGGTATTGTTGCACTATTGTATTTTGTGTTCTATTTAAAGGTACCCACTCTTTCGCGCCCATCTGCCTTTTATCTTTGTTACTGTATTTGAGCATTTCGGAGTGCTTCAGAAGGCTGCAGTGGGTGTGGTACCGCAAGTACTAATCAATTTATTTATTTTTTACACAAATCACTTATCTGTTTGAACCAATATCTCTTACAGATATGTGAGAAGTGCTCTATAGAAGATATACCTTGGTCAGACCACTCGGAAGTGGTGATAACAGTTGATGTATCCCGGCTTCGGCAACATAGATCCTCCTGGAGACTAAACTATAATTTACAGAGGAAAGAGGGAAATGTAGACTATTTGACCAACATGACTGACTTCTTCTTTTGAGGAGGATACTAAGGATGGTCTGGCTAAATCAATAATGTGGAGTGCCTTTAAATCAGTAATTGTCAGGCTTTCATTTTTACTTTTGTTTTTTTTTTTACTCGCAATCGCGTAATTAGACCACGCCCCTTCATTAGGCCACGCCCCTTCAATGCCGCGATCTTCCTGTGACTATCAATAACAGTCTGCAACAGACACAAATCGCTGAGTATTGTCTTTAACAGCTGTTGTTCCTGACTCCTTAGCTCCAAACTACCTTAGAGTATCTTGCTACTTTCATTTTTGATTACCTGTTGCTGATTCGGATATCCTCGACCATTCTGATTTCTCCAATCCTGACCTTTGGCTTCCTGAATCGAATTGTGTACTTCTCCAATCCTCTGAAAACGGACCGTCCCTGTTATCCTGCATTTTTCTCTATCACCTAATCGCAAGTAGCTTCCATATCTTCAATCAAGTGTTCCATCAGATTTTTTACTTTATACTTCAATCAAGTTACATATATTTTTCCATATTACTTCAAACCATTTATTTTTTCTCTGCAATCAATATCAGTCAGTTTTTCTTCTTTTTGCTGCTAAACTTTAATACAAGAATTGCTTAAACGATATACCTTGTGTGGATTGTAATTTCTTTCTGCAGTTGAGTTTCCAAATATTCTTAAAGTCACAGCTACCCTGACAGTAATGTGGGGTCATCTTATTAAATTAGGGTCGGAATTGAAACGGAAACAGCAGTTGCCCCTTAATCAATTGTATTTGGAATTGACTACTCAACAGAGAATTAATTAGACAGGCCCATCTCAATATACTACCCAAAAAATTATAGAAATAACAAAGAACATAAACTCTCAGCTGCTCGCCAAAACTAACTTTGTCTTGCTGAAACTGAAACAACTATGGTATTATAAATGTAAAAAATAAGTTAAAAGATATTAAAGCAAAAAAAAAAAAAAGAGTTAAGAGTTGCCCCCCAGGAAAAAGGCAAGACATTTAATAATTTCTATTCAGAACTATATAATTCACCTCATAATGGAGTTGCACAGGAACAAATTGACAAATATCTGGGTGCAGTGCAGCTCCCGTTTCTTTCTCAGCTTCAGATGGACAGCTTAAATCTCCCAATTAATAAAGAGGAGGTACTTGAAGTAATATGGCACATCAAAAACGCCAAAGCACCGGGCCCAGATGGGTTTAACAATACATTGTATTCAGTGTTTGGTTATGAAGTGGCAGATTACTAAGTATTCAGCCGGGATCTCGCAAGGAGATGACGCACACGGAAGTGATTTCTTCACACAAGGATAAAAGGAAATTACAAATGCAGGGAGTTCAGACGCCTGGTTGAAGTCGATAGAGGCGAAACGCGTAGCGACTGAACTCACCTGCTTTCATCCAAAGGACTCTTCTTTTATTTATGTATTTGCATATTTATATGTTAAAGAAGTTCGTTTTTCCTATACAGACGGAAGTGTGGCGCCCACCTTGCAGTTTAAAGGAAACTCTTCATGTAAGCAGTTATTTTATTAAATATATTGTTTTCTACCACTCACTTGCTGTTTTGCTGTTCTGTCTTTGGAGCTTGAACAAATCCTATCTGATATTTATATACCAGAGATGGAATCACTTTTTTAACCAGATATGCCAATACTGAGGAATACATTTTTAGATCATTATTTATCAAGGAAATTGGTCTGTAACTTGCTGTATTAGTGCTGTCTTTGCCTTGTTTTAGGATAAGTGATATAGCCGCCTATAGATAACAAAAGAACAAAAAGTGCGCTTTACATATACTGTGGAATAATATAGTACCTTTTGAATACGTGTGAGTGAAAAAATTATAAAAAATAATAGTACAGGAGGAATACAGCCTCCCTTAGGATTTTGCACTCACAGACTTATTATATAAGAAATGCTCATCAGGGAAATATCCAAGAAGAAATCTGGTGCTGCAGGTCTCCTGCAGCACCAGATTTCTTCTTGGATATTTCCCTGATGAGCATTTCCTACCTGCAGCACCAGATTTCTTCTTGGATATTTCCCTGATGAGCATTTCTTATATAATAAGTCTGTGAGTGCAAAATCCTAAGGCAGATAAGAACCATTCGGTCCATCTAGTCTGCCCAATTTTTTTGAGTACTTTTATTAGTCCCCCGTTCCTGGTCTTATAGCTAGGATAGCCTTGTGTCTATCCCACGCATGCTTAAAATCCTTGACTGTGTTTACCTCTACCACTTCTGCTGGCAGGCTATTCCATACATCCACTACCCTCTCAGTAAAATAATACTTCCTGATATTACTTTTAAATCGTTGCCCCTCTAATTTAAGACGATGTCCTCTAGTTGTGGTAGTTTTTCTTCTTTTAAATATACTCTCTTCCTTTACTGCGTTGATTCCCTTTATGTATTTAAATGTTTCAATCATATCCCCCCTGTTACGTTTTTCTTTCAGGCTATACATGTTAAGATGCTTTAACCTTTCCTGGTAAGTTTTATCCTTCAACCCATGAACCAGTTTAGTAGCTCTTCTCTGAACTCTCTCCAAAGTATCAATATCCTTCTGAAGATACGGTCAATACACCAAGTGAGGTCTCACCAGTGCTCTGTACAATGGCATGAGCACTTCCCTCTTCCTACTGCTAATACCTCTCCCTATGCAACCAAGCATTCTGCTAGCATTTCCTGCTGCTCTATTGCATTGCCTACCTACCTTCAAGTCCTCTGAAATTATTACTCCTAAATCCCTTTCCTCAGATGTTGAGGTTAGGACTGTACCAAATAGTCTATATTCTGCTTTTGGGTTTTTACGCCCAAGGTGCATAATCTTGCACTTGTCCACATTAAATGTCAGTTGCCACTGCTCTGACCATTTTTCTAGTTTAGCTTAATCATTTGCCATTTGGCTTATCCCTCCATGAATATCAACCCTGCTGCAAATCTTTGTATCATCAGCAAAAATACATACTTTGCCAACAAGACCATTATATGTATTGTAATCGGATTGGAAGACTACGCAGGGATGGGGAAGGATTGGGCAGAGATAGATGTTGAAATGTATCTCTGTTAAAGCTCATGGCTTAAACTCTACGAAGAAAAGAGGATTTTTATGTGATACCATGAACATGCAAAACATTAAATTAGATTTTGTCCAAGAGACAAGGGTGGATGGATCGTATTCTAGAATCGATCTCTGCTTTGGTAATGATGTGTTGGTAACGAAAACTAAAAAAGCTTGTATCTTGGAGAATACATAGTCAGACCAAAGTTTTAACGGTTTGGAGTTAGCCCCAAGACCTCCTAGGGCCAGCTCAACGTGGAAATTGGATGATAATCTGTTGAAGTCTCAGGAAGATAGGGATTATATAGCTACTATGTCAGACTTCTTTTTTATAGAAAATGCTAGGGAATCTACTGGTTTGAATATTTGGTGTACATATAAGGGATACCTTATTAAAATGGAGAAAACTAAGAAAAAGATAAAGGGGGAAAATCTTTCCGACCTGTACTTTGCGTATTATAAGCTGTCATCTAAAAATAAATTAGATCCTAAGATGGAAAATGTAAAAATGATTGCCGAGGTTCTGGTGCAGATTAATAAAAAGATTGAGTTAAATATACAGCCTGCTGTAAAGAAACTTAAACAACAAACTTACTATCAAAGCAATAGAGTAAATAAAATCTTAACCAACAAGTTGAAAAAGAAACACTTGAATAACAGGATTAATAAGATAATTAATGAGGACAGAGTCTTCGCCTCCCCCGAAGAGATAGGCTAGGTCTTTAATAGATTTATTCCAACTTGTATAATCTGCCGACGCAACCTAAGTCCAAAGATATAAATAACTATATAGACCAGATTTCCCTCCCACAGCTTACAGCATTCCAGAAAGAATTCATCAATCAGCCTATTTGTTTGATGGAAGTTGAGCAGGCTATAGACCGGCTGAAGGTGTATAAATCTCCAGGCCAAGATGGTTTTGGGAATTCATTTTATAGATTGTTTAAGGGCAAAGTATTAGTGCCATTGCTGAATATGTACAATGAATTTGCAGTGACCAATACCCCACCCTCTGAATTATTGAATTACTTAGGGAAAACATTATACCCATCTTAAAACAGAACAAGGATCCCACCGACCTCAAAAACTACAGATCAATTTCACTCATTAATGCAGACATGATGTATGGATCAATCCTGGCAGAGAGTCTAAATTCAGTTATCACGGGTTTGGTACATTCTGATTACTGGGTTTGTGCCAGGCGGACTGTAGTACAGTAATGTTAGATGACTGCAGAGGCGTTGCAGAGGCGTCGCTATAGCCCCGAGTCCCCCCTTCATAGCCCCGAATGGAGACTCTGGGGCTAAAGTATTCTTTAGCCCCGAGACTCCAGGGCTATAATTGTTAAAAAAAAAAAAATCCCCCGCTGAGCTTTCCTCCGTCTGGGACATGGTCCCAGAATCGAAGGATTGAGCTCACATGGGGGTGATGGCCAATCTGGAGGAGAGGCTGCTATATATTTAAAAATTTAAATATTTAAAAATTTAAGAAATGTGTGACTGTATGTGGGTGTCTCAATGTGTGTCTCAGTGGGTGTCAGGGTGTCTCAGTGGGTGTCTCAGTGGGTGTCTCAGTGTATATAAGTGTGTGTCTGGATGTCTCAATGTGTGTAAGTATGTGTCTGGGTGTCTCAATGTGTGCAAGTGTGTGTCTGGGTGTCTCAGTGTGTGTCTGGGTGTCTCAATGTGTGTAAGTATGTGTCTGGGTGTCTCAATGTGTGCAAGTGTGTGTCTGGGTGTCTCAGTGTGTGTCTGGGTGTCTCAGTGGGTGTCTCAGTGTGTATAAGTATGTGTCTGGGTGTCTCAATGTGTGCAAGTGTGTGTCTGCGTGTCTCAGTGTGTGTCTGGGTGTCTCAATGTGTGTCTGGATGTCTCAGTGTGTGTAAGTGTGTGTCTGGGTGTCTCAGTGTGTGTATGTGTTTATCTGGCTGTCTCAGTGTGTGTGTCTATGTGTCTCAGTGTGTGTCTGGGTGTCTCAGTGTGTGTCTGGGTGTCTCAATGTGTGTGTGTCTCAATGTGTATGTCTGGGTGTCTCAATGTGTGTAAGGGTGTTTGCATAAGTGTATGTGCGTGAGTGTGTCTCAAGGTGTCTGTGTGAGAGCGAGAGAGATGGTGTGTGAGAGAGAGATGGTGTGTGTGTGTGAGAGAGAGAGAGACGGTGTGTGTGTGTGAGAGAGAGAGACTGTGTGAGAGAGAAATAGACGGTGTGTGTGTGAGAGAGAGAGACAGTGTGTGTGTGAGAGAGAGAGAGTGTGTGTGTGAGAGAGAGACGGTGTGTGTGAGAGAGAGAGACAGAGAGAGACGGCGTGTGTGAGAAAGAGAGACAAAGAGAGACGGCGTGTGTGAGAAAGAGAGACTGTGTGAGAGATAAATAGACGGTGTGTGTGTGTGTGTGTGAGAGAGAGAGACGGTGTGTGTGTGAGAAAGAGAGATAGACAGTGTGTGTGTGTGAGAGAGAGATGGTTTGTGTGTGAGAGAGAGCGATACAGTGTGTGTGAGAGAGAGAGACGGTGTGTGTGAGAGAGAGAGACAGAGAGAGACGGCGTGTGTGAGAAAGAGAGACGGCGTGTGTGAGAAAGAGAGACGGCTTGTGTGAGAGAGAAATAGACGGTGTGTGTGTGAGAGAGAGAGACGGTGTGTGTGTGAGAGAGAGAGATAGACGGTGTGTGTGTGTGAGAGAGAGAGACGGTGTGTGTGTGAGAAAGAGAGATAGACAGTGTGTGTGTGAGAGAGAGAGACGGTGTGTGTGTGAGAGAGAGAGATACAGTGTGTGTGAGAGAGAGAGACGGTGTGTGTGAGAGAGAGAGACAGAGAGAGACGGCGTGTGTGAGAAAGAGAGACAGCGTGTGTGAGAAAGAGAGACAGCGTGTGTGAGAAAGAGAGAGAGAGACTGTGTGAGAGAGAAATAGACGGTGTGTGTGTGAGAAAGAGAGATAGGCGGTGTGTGTGAGAGAGAGAGACAGTGTGTGTGTGAGAGAGAGACAGTGTGTGTGTGAGAGAGAGAGAGAGACAGAGAGAGACAGAGAGAGACGGCGTGTGTGAGAAAGAGAGACAGCGTGTGTGAGAAAGAGAGAGACTGTGTGAGAGAGAAATAGACGGTGTGTGTGTGAGAAAGAGAGAGAGACGGTGTGTGTGTGAGAGAGAGAGAGACAGTGTGTGTGTGAGAGAGAGAGACAGTGTGTGTGTGAGAGAGAGAGAGACAGTGTGTGTGAGAGAGAGAGAGACAGTGTGTGTGTGAGAGAGAGAGACAGTGTGTGTGTGAGAGAGAGACGGTGTGTGTGAGAGAGAGAGAGAGAGACAGAGAGAGACAGCGTGTGTGAGAAAGAGAGAGACGGTGTATGTGAGAAAGAGATGCAGCGTGTGTGACAGAGCTCATCTTGGCTCTAGCCCCAGATCATTGGAAGACTTAGCAACGCCCCTGGATGACTGATTGATGTTCTGAACTTGGCTGGGAAGACACAGACCCCCCTGCTGGCCCTGCATTGGATGCAGAGAAGGCCTTTGACAGGGTCAGCTGGGGATACCTGGAGGCGGTTTTAACCGCTTTCGGGCGGGGGGTGGATACTGCAGGCTATTATGGCACTCTACTCTTCTTCATCAGCTAGAATAGTGGGGACAAATATATGTTCAGCATGGTTTGAGATGGCAAATGGAACATGCCAGGGCTGCCCATTGTCGCCACTCCTATACATCCTATCCATGGAGCCACTTGCAGTGAGCATTAGGAATAATAAGCATATTAATGGTTTTATGTCAAATGGTTTGGATCTGAAAATATCATTGTATGCGGATGTTATTACCATCACATCCCCACTTGCATCTTTGGTTAAGCTGTCAGATGAGAATAGGCGATATAGTGACATTTCCAACTACAAACTAAATACGGAGAAATCTAGGGTCCTTTTGATTAACATCTCGGACCCTTTGTTAAAGGCTTTAAAAAAACTATTTCCCTTTGACTGGCCCAGCAACCAAATCAACTATTTGGGATTAGTCATTCCAGGAGCTATAGACAATATTATGGAAGTAAACTTTCTTTTTTTTTAATTTTTTTATTGTTATAAAGGTAAAAAAATATTTAATGTATACTGGCATGAAGTCCATTTGAGACGTTATTGGTTCAGCTAAAAATTACAAAAATGTGATACCTCCCCCCCCCTTTTTTTTTGTTTAGCATATAAATATTCAAATGACATGGACAGTTATACAGGTGAAGATATTAGATAAAATCATATAAGCAATAATCAATAAAGGACAATGAAACAACAAAAAATGACAAAAACAACATTGAGCTGTGCTATTGGCTGGGTTAAGTCGTTTAAACCTGTTTGAGTCGGTGGGTGGTGGGGGAGTGGTGGCCAACTTGACCAATATTTCTTGTCCTGGGGGAGTTCCCATCATCACAATACTTCTCTATATTCCTTTAGGAGCCTTATTAATGGTTCTTATTTATTATTATCCCTTTCCATTATAAATGTCTACCTTGCTTCGTTATTACTGCTCTCCTGTGTCAACCACCTGGTCCAAGGAAGCCATTTATGCACAAATTTAGCGTTATTATCCAACTGATAGGAGATACCCTTTTCCATATTATATTGATAGATTACTTTGGTCTGAATCTGGCTCCAGGTGGGGGACTCCCTCTGTAACCAGTTTCTCGATATTAGTATCTTTGTGGCCATCAATATTTGTATAATAAGGTGTCTTTCCTTGAATGAGAATGTTGTGAGGTTAAAGTGCAACAAGGCAACCGACAGGTCGGTTAATTAAGTGCTTCAATACCGATAGTACTTCAAAGTCAGAGTACTTTCTCCCATAGTGATCTGAGGATTATACAATCCCACCAGATGTGTCTTGTGCTACCCTGTTCTAAATTACATCTCCAGCATAAGCTTGTGGTGGCTGAGTTCATTTTGTTTAGAATCTTGGGGACCAAGTGCCACTGGTGGAGAATTTTATAGAGTAGTTCTATTATGTTTAAGCAGTGAATTGATTTCTTGACATCTGTCAAGGAATCATACCACTGCCCCATTTGTGTCCCTTGGCTTATTTCTCTCTCCCAATTGTGCCAAGCTTTTGGTTTCTCCTCTTTGTCCCAGAGGGCTAACACTTCATGGCACTTGGCAGTTGTTCTATACTTGTTTTTGTTGGGATCAAAAAGATTTATAAGTTCTCTATCAAGGAGATTTCCATCTTTATCTATCATATGGGCATTAACGTAATGTTTTAGACGTAGGTAGTTAAAAATCTCTTTGTCAGGGAGATGCAGTTGCTTTTGTATCTGTGGGAAAGGTTTAAGAGGTTTTCCTTCTATCAAATCCAGGATTTTAATAGGGTTTAATTTTGTCCAGTTCCCCAGATTCAGATCTTCTATATTAAGTTCAATCGTTCTTAACAGGGTATGTGGGGATAGTTTTCCATCAGGGAATGTGATTTTCTGAATTGGAGCCAGTAATTTATTAGTTCTCATATATGGTGGCATTCAATCCTAGTTAGCAAATCCCCACTTGCTCTTAAATGTATCCATAGTGCAGTGGACAAGTCCGCAAGTCCCATCAGGGAGGACTCTATGTTATACCATGCATCCCTCTTGGCTATAGGGTCCTGTCATCTCTGCAGATGGTAAATCCGGCTGGCCTTGTAATATTTAATCAGATTAGGGATGGCTAGACCTCCCCTTTTAGAATGTTTCATAATATGGGCCATAGATATTCTTGGCCTTTTATTATTCCAGATATAATTCATAAATAACCTCTGGATTTGCTTTAGCTGAAAATTTGGTACAGAGAGTGGGATCATTCTTAGAGCATATGACCATTTAGGCAACACATAGGATTTTATAATATTTACTCTGCCAAGCCAAGAGATACCAATATTACTCCAATCTTTTAGCAATTTCCCAGCAGAATGTTTATATAATGAGTCTAGATTTTTTGGCCTTATATCCCCTATTACTGGTATAATATATATACCTAGATATTCAAAACCCTCTGGGGACCAGACAAAAGGGTAGTCAGAGGATAGATCCTGTATCAATTCACTGTGCACATTAATTGGCATAATTTGGGATTTGCTCATATTTAATTTGTAGTTGGAGACTACAGAGTATTTTTTTATTTCCCACATAAGGACTTCCAATGAGTTCCTCGAGTCCGTAAGAGTCAGTACAATGTCGTCCGCGTACAGTGATATCTTGTATTCAAATAAGCCCAATTCTATGCCCCTAATATGAACATTCTTTCTTATCCTTTCAGCTAAAGGTTCCCGAGTTAAGATATATAGCATAGGTGCCAATGGGCAACCCTGCCTAGTGCCATTTTTTATTGGAAACCAATCCGCAGAGATGCCAGGACCCACCGTCTTTGCCGTTGGACCATTATATAGTGCCATTTTTGCCAATTTGATCGGACCAATAAATCCAAACTTAGCCAAAGTGCTTTCCAAGAATCCCCAGCTGACCCTGTCAAAGGCCTTCTCGGCATCCAGTGACAGGACCAGCTGGGGAGTCCCCGCGGCTCCTGCGTAGCCTATCAGGTCAATTAACCATCTTGTACAGCTGCTTGCTGTCCGTTCTTGCACAAATCCTACCTGATCTTGATGAATCAGGGATGAGATCACCCCCTTCATTCTATTCGCTATAACAGCCGAATAGTTCATTAAAGATATCGGTCGGTAATTTGCTGGGTTGGTGTCATCTTTAGTTGTTTTTAAAATAGGAGAGATTGTGGCTTGCAGGAGTTCCTGGGGTATTGTCCCCTTCTCCATAATTTCATTAAACATATCAACCAGATGCTGTACAATGTCCAGTCTAAACTTTTTATAAAACATGTTTATATAACTGTCCGGGCTTGGTGCCTTATTAATCTTTAGATTGTCAATTATATCCAGAATCTTTTAGTAACTGGTAAATTTAGCTCCACAAGCTGGTCTGTTGTAAGTGATGGCAACCCCACCTCCTCTAGATAATGGGCTGTTTTCCTCTCAACTGAATCCCCTGGGAGATTATATAGTTGCGAGTAGAACGTATTAAATGCATTTCAAATATCCTTTGGACTTGTATTTCTATGCCCATTCAATACTATCTTTACCACTCTGGTTTTATCTGCTCTATTTTCCTTCTGATACAATTTCTGGTTCATTTTTAGCAGAGCAGAATTAACTCTTGTCATTAATATCACATTTATGTTTTCTGTTATTTGTGCCATCTGCTGAGCACCACTCCGTGAAGGTGAAATGTTATTCTGCTTATTTAGTTTATATAATTCAAGGTATAGTTGGTTAAGAGGTAAACCTTTTCTCTTCTTATAGTCTGAACCTATTTTTATCAAGTATCCACAGGCAACACATTTGAAAGCGCACCAGATTATTGATTTTAAGAGGTCACTAGCAGTATTTTCTTCAAAATACAGTTTGAACATTGAGGACAGATATTCTATGTTACGGTTATCTAATAATAATCTCTCATTCAGCCTCCAAGCTGGTCGTGATCCCTCGTTTTTACTCTTTGCCAAATTTAAAATGACAACGGAATGATCTGACCAAGGGATATCTTTCATTGCATATGGTTTAACCAAGAAATAGTCTAAGCGGGAATAAACCATACAGGGTTTTGAATAGAATGTGAAATCTTTTTCATCTGGGTGCATTGAATGTCAGACATCATACAAATCATATCTTGAGATAGTGTTTTGGAACTGCTGGGCAGATCTCCGCACCAGCCCATCAATTTTTGCTCGCCTTGCCACTTTTTTGTCTGGGACAAATCTAGTATACAATTGAGGTCTCCACCTATTATTAGAGTTCCCTGCACCAAATTCTCAATTTTACTAAGCAATGTACCTGTAAATATGTATGTTTTTTTATTTGGGACATATATATTAAGTAGGGAGTAGATCTGACCTTGTAGCTCACAGATCAGAAACACATATCTGCTGCTTCGATCTATTTTTTTTATAGAGTTCACGATATCCCAAGTCCCTTGAAATTATTATGGCTGCACCTCTCTTCTTGGTTTTGTAATTAGAGGAGATAACATGCGGAAAGAGGGGGTTCTTCAATAACGAGGCACCTTCCTTCCAGTGGGTTTCTTGTATGTATGCAACTGTCACTTGGTTTTCTCTCAAGCAATTAACCAGCAACTGGCGCTTCTGGGGGGAATTCAACCCCATGACATTTAGCGTTATGATTCTAAAATTATTTTCCCCTCTCCCTCCTCCCTCACCTCCCCGGTCAAACAGCAACAGCTCAAAGGACATAACAAACACATTTAATACAACACAAAAGACACCATTAAACATTTTTGATATGACATACACAATCCATTATTGTGCCTGGCATATCTCTTTTTTGAGTGTCTACCTTCCCTCCTCATGGAGACACAATTTTTGGCTCAACTCAAGAGCCATTTAGAGGGCGAGCGGAGACCTGTCCATAGAACCTATCAGTGGTATTTATTAAGAAGGAAAAGGATGAAGAACAAGAAGGGAGGGAAGGAGGGAGAGGAAAGGAAAGAAAGAGTAACGAAAGCGAAAGAGAGAGTAACGAGAGCGGGGGTGAGCAGAGACGGAGGAGGGGGAAGGGAAGAAAGGAGAACCGGATCACTACAAGAGTTAGCTTAAAATTACAGTGTTAAGACGCATTAGTTAACATATAAGTTAACAGTTTAAAATTTTACACCTACCCCAGCCATTTCCCCTCCCATCACCCTCACTTCTATTGCCCTTGGACCCGGATTAGTTTCACCCTTCTAACAGACGTCTATTTTCCTTTGGACCAAGAATTGCCTTAAACAGTTTAATCTCCAACCCATTTTGATCTGGATTACTTATGGACTTTTCTCAACCTCTAAAGCAATTATTTATATTTCAACCAAAAGAATCATCCTGTGCATGTTAAGGTAACCCTTTCTTTTCATTTATCCATTTGTTGCATAAAGTATTCAGTCTGATCAAACCACTATTGCATAACCTGCTTGCTAATTAGCTGCAAAACCTGCATGCTAATCTCTTGCAAAACCTGCTTGCTGAAAACTGTTACATTTGCCTGGAAATCCTTAAAGAGGTATACTCAATTTAGCCACCTGCAGTTGTGTTCCAAAATATCCATTGCAAACCTAACAGTATTTAACCAATAATTTTGCAGGGAAACCCCATCTATATTTGATTTTTTTTTTCCTTAATATTTTTGTAGCCTCAAGAAAGGATTTCCGAAAAAGTCTAGTGGCTCTGGATAAATCTGTAACACATTTCAGATTTTGAAACTTCACAGGTACCCCCGAGATGTCTCTGAACTTCTGTGAGAATTTTTCTCTAACTTTATAGGAATGATCTTATTATAACATAGAAACATAAAATGTGTCGGCAGAGAAGAACCATTCGGTCGATCTAGTACCGTTCCCGGTAAAAGTTTACGACGAGGATGGGATAACATCTCTAGACATAGTCTCTGGGATTCCCTTTGGTTTTTGGATCCTATGTATACGCCCAAAAATATATTCAGCATTTTGGCCTATTATCTGCATCTCACTGCATAGTTCTGTGAAGTAATTTTCCAAGTCTTGCTGCATAATGTCTTCTGGGACTGCTCTTACACGTAAATTAATCCTTCTGTCCCTGTCTTCAAGATTTTGGACTTTGAGTTCCAATGCTTTTATTCTTTTTTTTACATTTTTCAGACACGTCGATGTCAGTCGATGTGTTTTTATTGCTCTTGCTTGTTCTGGGATCATCCTTGTGCCTAATTTTTAATATATTTTTCTCCTTATCTTTTTCTAGTTATATTTATTATTTTAGTTTGGGAAGGAGTGAAAAGTATTTAAGGATATTAAGAACATGAGTGCAAAACAGATTAATAAGAATGTAAGACATACCAGAATTAGACAAAAGAAAAAAAAAGACAACAAAAACAGGAAAGACAAAGACAGAGAAAACACGTATTGGTGAGTGAGACTGCCAGGGGGAGTTTAAGGACATCAAACAAATTGATATACACTTATATTGCGATTTGTATTAATGCAACGTTTAGTGTTATATTGTCAGCATGTGCAGGGCCCAATAATGATCTTTTCTTATTTAGATCTCTCTTTCTAGACTCTTTAAGCATATTTCCCATAGGTCTTTTTTCTTATTAGACATGTAGCTAATCCATCTAAGACCCTTTTCTAATGTCAACTGTAATTTAATCTGATTTTACAATTGTTCTTTCAGAATATAATAAGTTTGTTTCCAGGTTCTTGCTATTAAAATCTTTACTGCAATCATTATATGGATTATTAATGTTTGCTGTTGGCAGGCCATTTCTGGTAATTTCATATGTAGCAGTCCAACCTCTGGTTTTTTTTTCTAATTTAAGCCCTGTACGCCTTTGTGTTATATCAAAGGCTATCTCCCATAAATTCTTAATTCTATCACACCCCCACCACATGTGAATGTAGGTACCTGTCGCTGAACCACAGCCCCAACATTATTAAGGCCATTCTTCTAGGTCATGTACCATCGGTTAGTTAGTTTGAAGAAGGTTTCTACTAGCGTGAGATTGTGAATATTTGTATTGACTAGTATCAGGGCTTTATTCCATTCTTCATTATCTATTGTTATATTAAGTTCTTTTTCACATTTTATTATCAGTTTTACTCTTTCTCTTTCCTCAAAGGTTGTTATTAATTTTTTACACTTAGAGAAAGGATTACAGATTTTATTATGAGAAAATACTGCTTCTATTGCCTTTATTTTATCCTCCTCCTTTTCTATATGTAGGTATTGCTGTAAAAAACTTTTTATCCTTAGATAGTTAAAAGTTTGATTTTCGGGGAGTGCATATTGTTCTGGGAAGGGTTTAATATTTAGTCCATCTAACATATTCTTGATTTTTACTGACCACAACTCTCCCCATTTTGATAGTGAAATGTCAGGTAAACTGTGTTTTATGCTCTCCAGAGGTTACACCTTCTGGTATTTCATTCTTTAAACCCAGCTTTTTTAATATTTTATACCAACTAGGTACTATACTATCTAATATTTTGTTCTTATTCTTAATGTGTTTTGTAATGCTATCAGTGTTTATATTCCATATAACTCTATCTAAGCTTTTAAATTTGACTGTTTCTTTTTCTAATTTATACCATGGTTCCACTTCTACTTCTTTGATCTGCATGATATAGATATGGTAGATTATTGCTGCTTCTGCTTCTTGTGATATGAGTGGGAATCCCAATCCCCCTCCTTGTATTTTTTTGAGATTTGCTTCATAACTATGCGTGGGATTTTGCCCCGCCAAATAAAATCTTTAAGCTTGGTATGAATCATCTGGAGCCAACTAGTGGGAATTTGAAGTGGAACCATTCGCATTAAATACGTCCACTTAGGAATTATATATGATTTCACAATATTTACTTTGCCCCACCATGAGATGAAAAGGTTCTGCCAGTTTTTCATATCTTTATTAGTTGATCTCATTATGCTCAAGCAGTTGCTGTATGAGTCTATTTGCTCCATAAGGTGTGGTAAGGAACTAGTGGGACTAGACAGGGTCACAAAAATGTTATCCGCATAAAATGATACTTTATACTCCTCTCCAGCATTCGAAAATCCTTTTATAAGGTTATTTTTCCTGATCTTTATAGCCAGAGGCTCTAAGGCCATGATGTATAATATTGGGGAGAGGGGCAGCCCTGTCTAGTGCCGTTTATGAAACTAAACCATTTTGAACTTAAGTCTATCCCCACCACCCTTGCTGATAGATCTCCATACAGAGATCCTATAGCCTTCAACATCCATCCATCGAGAACAAACGGCCGCAATGTTTGAAACATGTATCCCCATCCGACCCTGTCAAAGGCCTTTTCTGCATCCAACGACAGGTTCAGAATGGGTATGTTCTCCCCCCTTGCTCCGTCCAGTATGTCAATTATGCGTCTGATGTTATGGGAGGGTAATCGTCCTGGAACAAAACCTAGTTGGTCATGGTGTATAACGTCCGGAATCACCAGCTTCATCCTCTCGGACAGTATAGATGCAAATATTTTTAAATCTACATTTATAAGGGAGATTGGTCTGTAATTCGCCATTCCTCTTGAATCTTTTTCCGGTTTTAGTATAGGAATAATATTTGCATTTAACATCGCTGACAGGAATGAGCCATTTTGTACTGAAGCATTAAATGTGTTTAGCAGGTGTTCGATTATATTAGGTGTGAATGTCTTGTATAAAAGATTGGTATAGCCGTCAGGACCTGGTGTTTTATTTCTTTCCATTTTTTTAATTGCTTTTAGAATCTCATCTTTATTTATTTGGATATTTATCTTCCTCCACTTATCTATATGTATTTTGTAAATTTCTGTGTGATCTAAGTAGTTAATGATCTCTTGTTCTGCGGCCTATGTTATTAAATTATGTAGTGAAGCATAATACTCAGCAAATACTTCTCCCATTTCCGGTGGAGATCTGCACATAACTCCCTGCCTTTCAATCATCGTGATCTTACCTTTCATTCTTTTCTTTTTAAGTTTGTTTGATAACATTTTATCAGTTTTATTAGATTTATGATAGTATTTAATTTTCAATTTCATTAAGTTCCTAGCTATTGTTTCTTGTTGCGAGAAGATGATCTGTTTTTTTACTTGTTCCAGTTTATTTATATTTTCTAAATTTATATTTTTTTTCAGCTCCGAATTTAAGTTGTAGAGAGATATGTGCAGATCTGCGAGGGAGGCACCTCGCTCTCTTAGTTTTCTTGTCTTTAATTTGATCAAAAGTCCTCTCAGAACTGATTTAAAAGCGCACCATAGGGTCGTGGGAGAAACATCTTTGGTATTGTTTTCCAGGTAGTACAGATCTATTTGTTTAGATATGTACTCTCTGTCTTTCTCCTCCCTTAATAGGTAATCATCCAATTTCCAGGTGGTCTTAAAGCTTTTTTTTATATAATTTATCTCAAACAGAATCATGCTGTGGTCTGACCTTACATTTTTCAATATTTTTATGTCCTTCTATTCGTGAAAAAGAGAAGTGCACCCTGGAAAAGTGGGTAAAATCTTTATCTTGAGGGTGAGTTGTTCTCCATATATCCATCAAACCACTTTCGCCAAGTAGTTTATTAAGAGCAGCAGCATGTTTTTTAACAGTTTTATCCATCCTTTTACCCTGTTTTAATTTTGTATCCATAAGTGGGACAAGGACACAATTAAAATCACCGGCAATAGCTACCATTCCTTTTTTGATCAGTTCCATTCTCTTGATTATTTTTTCTAGATATCTAACTGGGCCAACGTTTGGTAGGTAGATGTTCACCAATGTGAACACTTGATCTTCTATTTTGCATACCATTATAATATAACGGCTTTCTTTATCTCTTTTGAAATGTATTTGTTCTACCTTAGTTGCTTGGGAAAAGAGGATTGCGGTGCCTCTTTTTTTTTCTTTTGTAAGGCTGAGTAAACAATTAATGAGGATCTATTTTCCCACCATTTCAGATCCACCCCTTCCTCCCAGTGAGTCTCTTGTAAAAAGGAAATATTAATGTTTTTAGTTTTCAGCAACTCATATAGGGATTGTCTTTTATATTGGGTATTTAATCATTGCACATTTATCGACACACACCTAACCATAATCGTTGATATAATTTTTCTGTTTTATTTCTTCCGCCCGGCAGCTCCTCACCCAAAAAACCCCATCCCACTATGACAGGAAACCTGGATCCCTTCCAGGGTAACAGGTTACATCAATTTCCCCGTTAATTCGGTCATGGGTCCTAAGAGGGCCCAAAGCAGGCTGTGCGAGCCGGTAAAAGCTATGGAGTCTCCTCTTCCACTTTGCTATTATCTCTGTTCTCACTACCAATTAATATCTTTTCTAAGCTATTTCTCCTTTTCCTTTTTCCCTTCTGTTTCCTTTCCCCTCTCTTTCCCTTCTTCATTCATCCCTTTTCCTTTATCCTTTAGGAGGAGGGTATCATATAATCGGAAAGGGAGGCAGAAGAGGGAGAGATATCAAGAGGTACTAGGAGTGAAAGGAGAATAAAAAAAAATAAAAAAACAAACAAGAAAAACATGGTTCGAGCGAAAAGAGTGCTTGTAGTGTAGTATGACAAGAATTGAAAAATTAAGTGAATAAATTTGCTTGCTTACGAAAAAATTGATCTAGTGTTTTGGTGTAGGTGAGGAAGAAAAAAAAAAGAAGAAAAAAAATAAAACCAAGGGATACTAGTGGTTTAAAACTGGATTAGTGGACAAGAATTTATATGCCTGATTATCAGTGTTTATGGGCTCAACTGGACAATACAAAGAAAAAAAAAGTGAGAATAATGGTGGTATAATACTGAGTTTGGTGAATAATTATTTAGAATGGCTGTGGCTGCCACATTGGGCGTGCAATGTGCTCTAAGAAACAAAACAAAACAAAAAAATCTATAAATTCCTTCCCTCTCTGCTCCCCCCTCCCCCCAAACCCAGACCAATTGCTGAATTTCTTCCTAAGATATGTTTGTGAGACAATTTTTTTTTTCTCTTTTCTTCTATATATATATTCAGCTTTTTACTGAGTAGAAGTTTCTACTTTTTATTTATTTAAAATAGAGTACATTGCTCAGATCCTCTATTTATCTTGGTTTTTAATGATATTTCCACTAGCAATATTTTTTGATATTGCTTATAGTGTATATGTTTTCTTTTTCTAATCATTCAATCTTAGGGTATGGTTCTTACGGCTTTCCAATGCTGTTTATATGAGTCCCATAAGTGGCAGTCATAGAAAGTACAATGTTCAAGGGATGATTTATCTAAAAAGCTGGTCTATTTAGGCAAAGGTTCTATTAGCCCCCGTGCTCTAATGCACTTTAAATCTATGGATAGTCAGTATTGTATTAAGTTTGTCACATCACAGAGGGTATTCAAGAGATAATTTTATTCAGATAAGAAGTATCTAAGAGAAGGATCTACTCAGCAGATTACTTGCTGTTTCTCTGTTCCTTCCCACATTCCTGCTTTTCAATACTATTCTATTGCACTTTAAGTTTATACATTGTCAATATTGTGTTAAGTTTGTCACATTCACAAAGCAGTATTTTTTGGTATGTGTCTTTTTTCTAGAGATTCACTTTTAGGGTATGATTCTTATGGCTTTTCAATGCTGTTTATATGAATCCCATAAGTGATAGACACAGAGAGTACAATATTCAAGGGATGATTTATCTAAGAAGCATATCTATTTAGGCAAGAGTTCTATTAACATTTAACACCCGTGCTCTGATACACTTAAATCTATGGATTGTCAGTAATGTATTAGGATTGTCACATTCACAGAGGGTATTCACAGAGTGGATTTTGTTAAAAACTAGGAAATATCTAAGAGAAGGGTCTACTCAGCAGATTACTTGCTGTTTCTCTGTTCTTTCCCACGTTCCCGCTTCTCAATACTGTTCTATTGAGCTTTAAGTTTATACTTTGTCAGCATTGTGTTAAATTTATCACATTCACAGAGGATATTCACAAAGAAAACTTTGTTCAAAGAGGGAACAAAGAAGAAGGCATTCTGCTCAGCAGATTACTTGCGGTTTCCTTGTTCCTTCCCGCCTTCCCGCTATTTAACGGGAGACTTGAGAGACGCCTTCTGTTTCTCCGTTTACTTCTGTTCTCAACGGTTCTTCTCTCGAAGTCTGAAGTCTAAAGCATTGTGGTAGTGTTTCGTGGACGATGAGTTTATTGCTCATTAGAGCTTTCTCATTCTCCGATCGTCGTTTGTCCTGTTCCCCCGGCGTCCTCTCCTCTCCCCCACTGGCTCGCAAGCTCCGCCTCTCAGAGCATCCGTGCATGCAGCTCACGTCATGACGCCCCAGTACAATCGAGGTATATAACTGTCCAAGTTGAAGAGAAGACTGAAAGACTTTATTCTTGAGATCAGTCTTTCAGTCTTCTCTTCAACTTGGACAGTTTGGATTTGATAGTTTTCTAGTGTAGATTCATTTTGTTTGATTTTTAGTTCCAATCTCTTTACTTCAGCTGTTATTTCCTTAGTATTTGTCATATCTTTCTGAAGCTGACTAAATTGCTGTTCGAGATATTTCTTTAGGGATTCCATTGTAATATTATGAGCCTCTGGGTCAGTGGAGGAACCCAAGTGGGTCTTTGAATGATCCATTTCTCCAAATGTTAGGGATGTATCTATTAGGTCTTGCGATACTTCTAAGGTTGTAGTTTTAGACGTCATTGGGGAGAATATGGAGGCAAGTTTCTTTTCTTTGTCCTTTTCTTCTCCGGGTTTTTTTCTTCTCTTTTCTTTTGAGACCTGCTTTCTCCTTTTTTAAAATAGAAACAGAAACTGAAGATGATATCAAATCTTCTGACTGGGTGCCTCCTCAGAGACATGGGTGGACATATGGAATATAGGCAAAATAGAGGGATATGCAATAGTGTAAAACTGTTGGATATAGTATAAAAAATAAAATTTATTGGAATCAAACTGACAATGGAAATGGCACTGAGAACCAGCTCAAGTGCAATAACCGCATAAAAAAATCCCGTCCAGGAAATTGTAATTTAGATAAACAGTTCCACCTTGCATTTAAATGTCCATTTATCTTCAATGCGCATGTGTGTGCGTTCCATCTTGGAATGATTGTATTTCCGTATTTTGTTGTGCGCATATGTATACTGTCCATTTTTTTTATCAATGAAAACTTACCTGTGTCATTACGTTCGTATCACTCAAAGCCATTTCATTCGTATTATTTAGAACCGAATGGGAACCTTCGTATATACGTTTCATTACGTTACAAGTTACATTCGTATTATAAGTAGCATTTCATATTACTATAAACCGAACTACTGTCACCTTCGTATTATCAATGGCGGTTCGTATTACTATAAACCTAACTAGTGTCACATTCGTATTATCAGTAGCGTTTCTATAAAACGAACTGCTGTCCCATTCCATATATACTTTAAGCCGAATTCGTATAAGACTTGATATCATCTTCAATTTCTGTTTCTATTTTGATTTCTACCTGGGATTGGAGGAGTCCTTGCAGATCTCAACTTTCCTACTTGAAAGTATATTAGAAACATAGAAACATAGAATGTGTTGGCAGATAAGAACCATTCGGTCCATCTAGTCTGCCCAAATATTATTCCTTTTTTTGTTTTCATGGTCATCCGTGTTTGTATACTATATCAATATTTTTCCTCCAAGACAATACCTGTATATACGTTACTTCAGGACTATTCTATTTGTAACTATTTGTATACACTGTTGTTGTGTCTATTTGACCTATTGTATACTCATTGCTATAGACTATTCACTGTATTAATATTTGCACATTTATTCTTCATATTACCTTGATTATTACCTCATAAAAACAGGGTAGTACCATGACACAAGCCAGGTATTCATATGCTGATAATGAGAAGACAAGTAGCTAAGTTCGACTCATTTTTTGAGCCTATAGAGACTCAGACACATCCAGATATGCAAGACTATCTATATAATATAGAGAAATTGAAAGAAAAGGAAATAAGAAAATGTCGGTAGATAAAATTCTTAGAAAGAAACTTGAAAGAAGGCCTAATTCCTAGGGGCCTAAGAATAGAGAAAACACCTGCTTTTGGTTTAGACAACAAGATATTCATGGAAAAATGGGACTCTATTTTTGATAGTTGTGTTCTTTTAAAAAGAAAATATAGACATAGTGATAGATGAAATCAATAGATTAGATAAAATGAAACCAAATGGTGAACAATACCCAGACATCGATAACAACAAGTTTTTTCTCAACCAAAAATCAGTCTTTACGCAATAATAGAAAAAAGACAGATTTACACTATCAGGCACAAAAGAAAACATTTTTCAGAACAGAAAAACAATTCAATACATATGAGAAATTTGATTTGACAGATCAAGAGCCTTATCACCATAAACAAGGACAGAGAAGGATGCTGTCATCTCCAAATAGAACAGGTATAGGAAGAGGAAACATATATAATAATCAAGGAAAACCTTCAGGTACCAGAAATGATACTATAGAAGGAGGTAGACCACTATTGAATAGAAATCCACAAATAGAGAGAACTACAGAACCCAAGAGAAATTCACAAATGGAGATAAATATAGATACAAGTCTTTCTGAGTCTAATCAGACAAGTAACAAAGTGAGAACATTAGGAATGAAATAAGTACATCATTCAATCAAGATAGAGAAAATGATTCTATTCTATCAACACTATCAACACACACAAACACAGAACAGTTTTTTTTTTAGAGAAGAGGCAAGACCCAAAGAAAAACGGGAGAATGACCCATTACTTTATTCCAAAAATCAGAAATTGGGAACATCCCAATCGATTCTCCCTATTAGAGGACACAGATTCCCCTACCAAAAGGAAAAGATGGGAAGGTCCATAGAAGCAACTCAATTTGTAAATAAACAAGATCTAAAAACAGACAGCATCTTCAATTTATCTGTATGGAAGATATTGACTATTGAAGCTAAAGTTTGAAAGAAAGGCCTTAAATTTTCGCGCCAAAGACCGTGTAACAACTTTTATCCCTTTATTGACGCTCAAAAATGTTTGAGGAAATTAACATTAAAAAGAATCTTTGGAAAGAAAAATTTATTATCAAAGCATCAAAGTGAGACGATCATGGGTGACCATCCAACTGTAGATAACAAACAAGATTTTAAACCTCCATCAAAATTCTTCCCATCCGGGGAGAAAGGACATTTTGTTGAAACCTTCACTCATGTAATCTATCTAGGGAAGAAACAGGAGCTTTAAAGAAACTAGAATCAGATTCCTCCATTGTAATTAAGGCTGCAGATAAAGGGTGGGTATTGTTATTTTAGATAGATCGAAGTATTACGAAGAAGCTAACAGACTATTAGGAGATAAAAATACATATGAGAAATTAAATACAGATCTGACGAGAAAATTCAATTCAAGACTAGAAACACTAGTAAAGAATGCTATTGGGAAGAATATCATCACTCAAAAAAATGCAGATTTTCTCCATAAAAATCATCCCATTATCCCTATTTTCTATTATCTACCAAAAATTCACAAAAATAGGGAAAATCCACCAGGAAGACCAATCATCAGTGGTATAGATTCTATTACAGTAGGTCTATCAGAGTTTGTAGACTATCATCTACAACCATAAGTAGAAAATATTGAGTGGAAAGACTCCTATATTTGGGCTACCTATGACGTCACTTCTTCATACACGATTATAGACCATAAACTCGGTATTCAAGCCATTGAAAAAACTTTGGTAAATGACAAAACTATAAATCCCCTGTTAGGTCAATTCTTACTAGATGCTATACATTTTATACTCCTTCCTAACTATTTCATGTTTCATCAAGAATTTTATCTACAACTGAAAGGAACCGCCATGGGTACAAAATTCGCGCCTAGTTATGCCAACCTGTATATGAATGATTGGGAAGATAATTACATTTGGAACAACCGAACTGGCGCTGGTTTAGTCCTATAGCAGAGCTACATCGATGATGTCCTAGTAATTTGGGACAAGAATCATGGAAAGTTAGAACATTTCACAGAATATATTAATAATAATAAATACAATCTATTATTCTCTGTAGAAACGGTTTAAAAAACAATTAATTTTCTTGACCTCACCCTTTTTCATGAAGGTAATCATATTAAAACAAAAACATATTTTAAACCAACAGATGGGAACGTTTTTTGAGAATCAAGCAAGCTGCCACCATCCAAGATGGTTAAAAAATGTACCAAGTGGAGAGTTCTTAAGAATGAAAAGAAATTGTACGGACTATAAAGACTTCCGTAACCAATCCTCAAAAACGAAAAAGAAATTATTAGAGAAAAACTATAATAGAGCTCTATTAAATGAGACAGAATACGAGGTAGGAAAAATAAATATAAATAGTCTAGTCATAGACAAAATACCCAGAAATGACCATAAGAATAGGGAATTGTCATTTCTTACCCAGTACAACTCTCAAGCTTTCCAAATCAAAAAAATTCTTGAGAAACATTAGCATATACTCCTACAGGATCCAATTTTGAAAGACATCATTCCACATAAACCTCAAGTAATGTATAAAAAAAGCACGCAATTTGAAGAGTATTCTAGCTCCAAGTATGTTGAAAGAGACCAACAAGAAAAAGCCAGTAAATGGGGGATTCTTAAAATGTTTTCAATGCAATAGTTGCACATTTAATCCTAGGAAAATAGAAACATTTAAGAATATACATACAGGAGAAGAATTCAAAATTAAAACAACGATAACATGCAACACAAAAAATGTAGTTTACATGCTCCAATGTGGATGCCAGAAACAATATATTGGGAGAACTTATAGGAAATTATCTAAAAGAATTGGGGAACATGTTTATGGTATAAAAACAAAATCAATAAAACATCCAGTACCCCTACACTGCAACCAATGCCCCAGATTTAGCTGGATTAGTTTTACATTTTGTGGCATTGAACACGTGAAAATTGGAGTAAGAGGAGGAGATCATATAAAGAGATTGGCACAGAGGGAAGGTTTCTGGATTCATAAACTAGGAACCTTGACACCCAATGGTATTAATCAAGATTTTGATTATGGTGTGTTTCATCTAACTCCATTAAACATTAAGTGTAGGACATCATAGTCTGTATAGATTTTTATCACTAGCCTACTTTGAAAAGATAATTCCTATAATATCAAATGATGTCCAATGAAAGAAGAACAAATTAAGCTATTCAATCGGTAAGCTATGCACACCAACTCAGTTTTATATAGTAAATGAGCTAATCAGAATCCAATTACAGGTTCACACTATGTTAAATATTTCTGCAACTTTATCTCTTTGAATGTGAATATGATGTATCAACTTGTAGTAGTGTTCTAAGTGTATGATGAAGATTCTAACTCACTGTCTGTGTTAACACGAAAGGATAAACTTGGCTCTATGTTAATACGAATTGAAGCTATGAATGGACCTTCGTATATACGCAAGTCTCCATTCATAAAAATAGACTTTCGGTTTAAGTCAACACGAATCAGTAACACGAATGACTTATACGAATTCGGCTTAAAGTATATATGGAATGGGACAGCAGTTTTATAGAAACGCTACTGATAATACGAATGTGACACTAGTTAGGTTTATAGTAATACGAAACGCTATTGATAAAACGAATGTGACAGTAGTTCGGTTTATAGTAATACAAAATCCATATGTCCACCCACGTCTCTGAGGAGGCACCCAGTCATAAGATTTGATATCATCTTCGATTTCTGTTTCTATTTTGATTTCTACCTGGGATTGGAGGAGTCCTTGCAGATCTTGACTTTCCTGCAGGAGAGTATATTATTCCTTTTTTTGTTTTCCTGGTCATCCGTGTTTGAATACTATAACAATATTTCTCCTTTTTTAGTTGACATTTCCTCTTTGACTGTTTTACAATTTTTTTTTTTTTTTTATACACTCAGACACCTATTCACATTTTCCATTCATATGTTATATGCTAATTCGGCGTGTCATCCTTGTGTCTCTTTTACTGTTTGTTATTCTCTTTTATTTTATTTTATACCACGTAAAAACATAAAGCCAAGGTGTACCATTACACAACAATACATATTCTCTCTACAGGACGGGTACACATACAAACTACTCTAATACAAACATATACAAACATACGCCAGGCATGAGGGATCACATCAAAAAAGGTATTATTTTAACGAGAATATATAGCCAATCGCTTTTCCTTACCAATCTTTTTAATTTTTTATCTTTTTCTTTACTTTCCCTTTCCTTTCCGCTCCTTCCACCCCTGTTCTATCCTGTTTACTTAACCATTTACTCAGACTCCTTATGCTTCTTTTTTTCTTTTTGCTATCCACGGGTCCCATATGTAGTAAAACAGCTTCAACTTCTGCCTGGCACTGTAATAACCCTTTTCCATCTGGCATTGAAGGTCTATCTGATTTTCAACTTTTAACCATTGAATAATTTCCAGACTTTTCCATTGTCTTGCAATACAAATTTTCACCGCCATAAGAACCTGTACAGCTATATATCTGTGCCTAAATGGATAATCTTGAAGCTCAAAATTAAAGAGAGCTGTTTCTGGGTGTATGGGGATTTTGGTGGCTGTAAGCTCTGAGATTAGACCAAATGCTTTTTCCCATAATACTTCTATTTTCTCACAGGACCACCACATATGGAATAGATCACTATGATTATTATTACATCTCCAGCAAGTAGGCTGATTAACTGCTTTAAATTTATATAGTCTTAGTGGAGAGAGGTGCCATCTATGCATAACTTTAAAGTGTAGCTCATGCATCGTAATACAGTGTGAAATCTTCTTTATGTTATTCCAACTTTCGACCCACGCCTCTTTATCAATAGGATTTAGTAGTTCTATCCCCCAAGCTTCCATAGCTTTGTTTTTGATTAGTACTGAGATCTTCTCTACTAGGTCATACCATATTTTTATAGCTCTTTTCAGCTGAGTGTTTTTTAATAGGCCATCCAATATTTTACTTATTTCCTTGTTTCTTATATTGAACTGGTGCTGAACCAAATAAGATTTCATCCTAATAATGGGAAATGTGTCCTTCTCAGTGGCCCCATATTCTTGAGACAGTGATTCGAATGTTTTAAATTTAGTGCTGTTATACAGATCCAGTATTCGTAGACCCTTGTTATGACAGAAAGCTGGGAGTTTAAATTCTTTGATGTTAGTTTCTAGAATTTCTATAGGAGAGGATTGATGTATTTTTCCTACACTTTTAAGTTTTTTTCTTAGGTTGTGCCAAGCGGCCCATATCTGCCTAAGTGTTCTGGACCCGCTATTGATTACAATTTTGACTCCTTCTTTATAATTCTGCCATAGCAGTAATTCTAAGTCGTCGATACCCGTCATTTCTTGTTCAATTAGATACCATCCCTCTTTTTTGATAGACTTGATCTGCAGTTGAGATAAATGGTTCAGAAGACTAGCCTCCTGGAGTTTAAACAAATTTGGGTATCCCAAGCCCCCCTGTTTGGGATTACCCTGCAGGATATCTCTTGCTATCCTAGGTCTTTTTTGATTCCAGATAAATTTCCCCGATATACTGTGGAATTGTTTTATAAAGCTTTCCGGTATTTTTCTTGGGATTAACCTTAGGAAGTATAACCATTTAGGTAATATATAAGATCTGATTATGTTAATCCTTCCCAACCAAGAAATAAACAGGTTATCCCAGCTCTTTAATTGGTCTGTCATCTCTCTAATTAGGTTAGAGTAATTATACTTCACCAAGTTATCTAAATTTTGTGTAATCTTAATACCTAGGTAATCTATCCCCGTCATGGGCCACTGGAATGCATATCCTCTTTTCAAAAATTCCCTGTCCTCCTCCTTCATTGCAATAGATAGAGCTTGGGATTTGTCCAAATTTACTTTGTAATTAGACATACTCCCATATTCTTCTATTTCCTTAAAGACCTCCTCCAATGATACCCGGGGAGATGAGAGAGTTAGCAAGACATCATCAGCATATGCCGACAGTTTGTATTGGCCTTGACCGACTCTAATTCCCTTAATTTCTAAGTTTTGTCTCACCCTACATAGGAAGGGCTCGAGAGACAAAATGTACAACAGGGGTGCCAAAGGGCAACCCTGCCTGGTTCCATTCCGTATATCAATACTCTCAGAAATAAAACCCTGACCCCTTACTCTTGCAGATGGTTTATTATACAGAGCCATAATTGCTCCTATCATTTTTTCCCCAAAGTTTAATTTCTTGAGAACTTCCTCCAGGAACATCCAATTGACCCTGTCAAAGGCTTTCTCCGCATCCAATGACAGGGCCAATAAAGGGGTGTCCCTGGATTCTGCCCAATCTAACAAGTCAATAACTTTCCTAGTATTATTATTCCCTTGTCTACCCTGTACAAAACCCACTTGATCTTGATGTACAATGTGAGGAATAAGTTGTTTCATTCCCTCCGCCAAGATTGAAGAATATATCTTTGTATCAGTGTTGATCAGAGAGATGGGTCTGTAGTTTGATACAGAGGCAGGATCTTTATCTGGCTTTAGAATGGGAACTATTACGGCCTGTAGCATTTCTCTTGGCATCTCTCTCCCCTCCCTTATCTCATTAAATAGGTCAGCCAAGAATGGATAGATGGCATTACCCATTTTTTTATAAAATAAATTCGGAAACCCATCGGGGCCGGGAGCTTTATTTAATTTTAATCTGTTAATTGCTTCTTTTATCTCCAATTTTAATATCGGAGACTCAAGAGCCTCCCGCTCCTCTTTTTTTAGTACTTCCATCTTAATTTTTTTGAGATACTCATGTATCTTATTTTTATCTTGCAATTGGAGTGGGATATTATATAAATTGGAGTAATATTTTCCAAACTCCTTTCCTATTTCTATGGGGCTGAGGACATGGCCATTCGTTGTATTAATCTTAATAATTCTTGATTTGGCAACATTTTTCCTAAGTTGGGTTGTTAAAAGTTTATCCACTCGATTCCCCATGTAATATACTTTCTGCTTAAATTTGAGTAAGATCTTATTTGCTCTAGTTACCATATATTCTTTTATATCTTTTTTTATACGGACTATTTTATCAGCTATGACAGGGTCTGGGTGTAATCTATTCATTGTGTTCATTTTATAGAGATCAATGTGGAGTTGGGATATAGATTTTCTCCCCTCCTTCCTCGCCTGCCTATCCAATTTTATCAATACACCTCTTATAACGCATTTATATGCGCACCAAGCATTCATTGCGGTAGTATCTTTATTCCAATTTTCTTTAAAATAGTCGTTTGATGTTTTTTCTAGTTCCTCTAAGTTTTGATCATTTGCTATCAAGAACTCCTTCATCCTCCAGATTCTATCTCTCAAACTATAATCTGATCTGATGTCAAGTAGTACTGGGTCATGATCTGACCATCCAAAGGAGCCAATCCTGATCTTGGTACAATCCCCCAGCCCCAACTCCCCGACCAGAATCATATCTAATCGTGAATATGAGCTGAAGCATTGCGAGAAAAAGGTATATTCCTGATCAAATGGTCTTAACGTACGCCAGACATCAAACAGTCTATATCTTGCTAGTGTTTCCTGAAAGGCCCTAGCCACATGTTTAGTTCGAGGATCAACTTGTCTATGTACAGGGAGTTTCTTATCCATGGATGGGTCCGCCACGCAATTAAAGTCCCCCAGGCATATGAAAGTTCCCTGAATCTGATCCTGTATTTTATCTAGTGTACCATTTAAGAAATGTATTTGCTTTTTATTGGGGGCGTATACATTCAATATCGAGAACATTTTATCATTAAGTTTGCAAATCAGAAAAATGAACCTTCCCTCTGTGTCGGCTTTCTTATACAGTTCTTCATACTTGACATCTCTTGAGATCAGGCAAGCCACCCCTCTTTTTTTTTTATTTGCTAGCGAGGAGTGTTCTACTATGGGGAAAAATTTACTCTTTAAACGCATAGCATCTAGATCTTTATAATGTGTTTTCCTGCAAACCACACACATCCACCTTTTCTGATTTGAGATAATCCGTTAGTGCAATTCTTTTCTGGGGGAAATTTATACCTTGTATATTTAGCGAAAGGAATTTAAGGGTCATGGTAATTCTACACTTAGTTTTGATGATACTGACCCCCCATGCCTGGACTGACAAGACAGAAAACATTTAACAAAAAAAAAACTTGGTGGATTACCACCATCAATTGGCTTGTGACCTTTGGGATAGATATCCCTCTCATCCTATCCACACCACAAGCCCCCACAGGAGTTGGCAGGAGTCTCGGACTATAACCTTTCTTTTTGCCAGAGGAGAGAAAAAAAAAAAAAATTCTTTCTTTTTTTTCTCCATTTTATTATACCGTTGTTCTGAACTATTTAGATCAAATCTCAGGGAATTCAATTGTTCCTCATTTTCCTTAATTCTTTCTCCCATCTTCCTTACATCTTCTTTAATTTCTTTGAAACAATCTTTCATCCCATCTTTTATTAGGGTTAGTTGTACATCGAGTGCTTTTTGAAAGTTTGCTGTTATTTCCTCCTGTGCTTGTATAAGGCTAGACTTTAAGCATTCATGTAAGTATTCTTTGGACATTTGTATTGCCTGTGATTCTGATCTTTTCAAAACTGGGGAGTCTTCCAGTTCCTGTTCAGAGATCATAGTGGAATCCTGGCTTGTGGGTTTTCCCACCTTCTCTGAGGATTTAACATTCTGGGGAGAGAATATAGATGCCAAGTTCTTATCTTTATTCCCCTGTTTATCCTTTCTTGTAAGGAGTTTTTGCTCGTTGCCTCTTTTAGCCGCCATGATATACAATTTTATTATAAGTATATAGGCTACAAGACCCTTTAGAACCCTATATAGTTCTATAAGCCGGTTCTGGCCCACTTGACTCTTTAATTAATTTTGAAGAATGCTTCAAAGGTTCTTCCTCTGAGTGTGTAACAAAGTTGTCTTCTCCTCTTTAGCACCACCTAGTGGTCCTATCTTATGTAAGGGACCAAGGGTCTGCTAGTATAGAATAACTAATTTTCCCCTTCTTGCCTCCGTTTAGCCGCTTTATGCCCAATTGAACCAGATCCTTTACTTTACTTTGGGGAAGTTAGTATGGACTATGTATGATCCTAGGGAACGGGAGCGTGGTCAGCTCTAAAACTTTGGGCTCGTAAGAGGAAGAGTAGCTCTTCAGTGAGCTCTAGATCATAACTATACCAGTCCCATTTTCTTGGTATTGTGCCCCGGTACAAAAAAACAGAATCTTCCTGCCCCTCAATCACCGGCAAGGAGAAAAAGCTATTTAAAGTGGGTCTTATCTTGCTACTAAAACAGACCTTGCCATTAGAAGAGACCCCACTGCAGGAGTGAGAGACCTGGGACCTACACCTCCGGTAAAGTTTTTATCAAGAGGCTCCCACCTTCACTTATTCTTAGTCTCTCCTTCTCCAGGTGGCTCACAGGGAAAGTTTATCAGTATATCCAGTATATATATACCTTTAACAGGGTTACTCACAGTTCGCCGATTTCACTGTTCGCCAACCTGTTACTCACTGTTCGCCGATCTCCGGGATCTTAGGTCGCTCTATGGCTCCAGGATCAGTAGCGGGACCACAGCTTCAGCCCGACTAGATGTTTTTACTCTTCGGCTTCTTTCATCGCTTCCCACCCCATGTCGTCGCTCTCGTCCTCGACTCACTTGACGCGCCGCCCCTTCCGCGTCCTACATCACATCCGCCCCCCACACTCCCGGATGAGTCTTTTCCTCTGTACATTCGACTGTTTTACAATTTTAGTGTCAAGAGATCAAGATTATGTAACAGTAGCTTCCTTTATGCGGATATAATTTATAATTCTCTTAGATAACAAGGGAATCCAGAGTATTTCTTTAGTAAGTTTCCAGACTTCAAGAGGACGTCTGGGTTTGAATAATAATTGGCGTTAAATTATGCAGCACCGTCCTAAAATGAGGACTTTTAAGGGAAAATCGTTGGTCTCTGAGTATAAAGCTTATGGGAACCCTTCGTTAGTCCAGCTATCCACTGTGTGCTGTGGTTATTTCACCCAACTTAATCATTAGGCACCCACCACATAGAAGGCAAGAGACATAGTTACATCAGCATTTGTTAAATTGTGAATTTGGAAAATTTCTCCCACTCAGCTGAGTGCAGGAATTCTTCCAAGTCAGCTTCTTTTGACTTAACACCAGTGAAAAAAAGGAAATCTGATAATTGCCTTATAGAGTTGATCTCTTTTATATATCGATGTTCTATCATTCACTTAAAAAAGACAGAGAAAAACACAATGACCATAGTGTAATATAGTCTAGATATGGAGTGATATAGGCAAGTAAGCTAATGCACTCACAAACAAACAAAGAAGAAAATCTTATCTGATGTTCCTTGTGTGGTCTTCTTGCTCCTCATGCAGTCAGTACATGGCATAGGGATATATGAAGAATAACATGAGTGGATGGTATGGTACAACATTTTTATAAAGCAATATAGTAGCTTACATATAGGGAATGGAGTATGCAGAACAATAGATGTTCACAGGAGCGATGGCCAAGACAACAGGTCCCACGCTGATAATGAAATCCAAATGGAGGCAATATTCCAAAAGCAGGGTAATAAAAATTACATAAAAAGTACATAAAAGTATATAAAAAAGGTCCGCAGTACAGTGAATCACGCTACGCGTTTCGCCCTTCTTGGGCGTGTGATTCATGTACTGATGTGTGGTCTTTAAATATTCACGCTTGTTCAGTTCCTGGTTTGTCCCTCCGTGATGTCATCTCACCTCCGTCACGTAGTGAGATTTCTGACGGGATCTCGCGAGATTTCGGCCATACGATTGGCTTGGTTGGCAACACATAACATAACAGAAGAGTAACATGGGAGGAGGTGTTTTAAAGCCCGTTTTTCATACTTATGGAGCAGCTTATAATGCATAGGCATCTGTATGCATAAAACTATTGTATAAAGATGAAAATGTAGAGATCTATTAAATATATATATATATATATATATATATATATATATATATATATATATATATATACAAAGATGTACTTTTAAATATTTGTACAAAAACGGATGTTTGATATATGGAATATTACTGAAAACATGCACAAAAAAGGCACCTCCCATGTATGTACACAAAGGCACCCACATGTCTGGTAACCCAAAACGTGCATAATAAAGGAAAAATGAATATTTTCAAAAATTATAATATATGTATATATATAGAAAAAGTATATACATAGATATAGATATAGAGTTGCCCATGCATATACTGCAAGCTCCAATATTGTACATAAAATAAATTATAAAATATAAAATGGATAACCACAGTTGTGAAAATATATATATATCCAAGAAAAAAATTAAAAGTATAAAAACAAATCATAAAAAATTATATAAATCAAAATCTGCATTAAGACCTTTGGGTAATAGGGTGTCCACATCGAACACCCATCTCATTTCAATTTTGCCCATTTCTTTAATGTTGTCCCCACCTCTCCAATGTTTATATATTTTATCAATGGCCCAAAATGTAGTTATCACTACATCCAATTTAAAGAAAAAATCTACCTTCTATCCAACTACTTTTAAGTCTGGAGTTCTAGACACGTTTGAAAAATTAGTGACAGACGATTTAAAAAAAATAAAACATACTAAATATGACCATAATAACTTTACAAAGAAAGAGCTGCAGACTTTAAAAGAACTACAAATGGATGAAAATATCATTATTAAGCCAGCTGATAAGGGTGGAGGTATTGTTATTTTATCCCGTGAGGATTACAAATTGGAGGCCCATAAACATCTTAATGACACAGAAGTCTACTGTACATGAAAAGAAGACCCCACAAATAAATTCAAAAAAATATTATCTACCTATTTGGACAAAGGAAAAACTAATCATTTTTTAATTAAAAAAAATTAGATTACTTTAATCTGTCACATCCTAAAATTCCCCCAATCTATTTTCTCCTGAAAATTCATAAAAATCATTTAAATCCACCTGGAAGACCAATAGTCTCTGGAATAGGATCTATTTTTTCTAACTTATCTGAATACCTAGACATTGTTTTACAACCATATGTATATACATTAAAATCCTACTTAAAAGACTCAATAGGTCTAATCAAATTACTGAAAACCATTGACTGGCAGGATGACTATATATTAGTATCCAGTGATCTATCTTCCCTGTATACCATTATAGACCATCATCAAGGCTGCCAGGCCATAGATACCATCCTAAAAAAAGATGGAAAAATGACACCAGCCCAGATAAAGTATGTTCTTGAAGGCCTTAGAATTATTCTAGAACACAATTTATTTTGGTTCGAGGAAGTATTCTACCTGCAGCTAAAAGGGACAGCCATGGGGACCAGGGTTGCCCCCAGCTATGCCAATCTCTTTATGGGCAACTGGGAGGACCAATTTGTGTGGAGTGGACATGACTGGGGAGCAAACCTGGTCCTCTATAGGAGATATATCGACTATATTTTCCTTATTTGGAAGGGTGATCAGGAAAGTTTAGATACTTTTCTGACCTTTTTAAACAATAACACTAATAATATAATTCTAAATACCATCTATAGCAAAACCAATATTCATTTTTTGGACCTAGAGTTATGTATGGAAAATAAAAATCTCATACCAGAAACACCTAGGGTAGTCTTCCGTGGAGCTCCAAATTTAAAAAATAAATTAACAAAAAGCTTTTTAGAAAAACAAAAAAAGAAGAATCCTCAACATTTCCTTACACAAAATGCGGGTTTTTATGGGTGCAAAAACTGTGAAGCATGTAGGGTTTCTGCACCACAGAAATACTCACACTCACCCACCAGCTGAAGAAGTTTTTTACGAAACGCGTCCTGAGGGGTGTCCTGTTTTTGTGTCTGTGCTTATAGTGTATATTTTATACATATGTTCTGTACCTGGCCAGGTGAACAACACTATACTATCAGTGGGTAAGGCTGTACTATATATATTTTATATATTATTTTATTCTACTCTACTGCATATTGATATTGCTTTTTGTGAATATTTTATTCCATTTGTTTTCTTATTATATTATTATGGTATTAGACTTAGTTGTAGTCTTTTTACCTTATATACATGTATATTTTGTGACAATAAATCTTTTCTATTTTTATAAATTATGTCTTGTTCTTTTTGGGGTATATTTTAGCGCTGTCTCTCTTTTTATTAATCCTGTGCTTCTTTTTTGCAGTGGTCCAGTCCATTGCAGTTTAAGACTAGCTGCTATACCTTTTCCACATTTTATTTAGTGGTTTGCCCCCCTCTCCAAATTGAGAGATATCCTTTCCTCCATATTTGTTCTAATGTGAGGTTTTTCTGTGTGTGGAGATAATACGGGTTAGTTTTTTATTCTTTTTTGATTATATACTTATTATCACTGCCCTTTCATCTTTCACATATTTCCACATTGTTTCTTTTTTATATCTAAGGGCTGTGCACTCTTCTTTTTTTGTATTACATTTTGGGCCATTGATAAAATATGTAAACATTGGAGAGGGGGGAACAACATTAACCCCTTCATGACCAGACTGTTTTTGGAATGTTGTGCGTTAGTGACCGAGGCTGTTTTAACACTTCTGAGGTGTTTGTGTTTAGCTTTAATTTTCTTCTTTGTCAGTTGCTGTACCCACACATATTATATATTGTTTTTTTCATGACATTATTTTGTTCATATCATTTATTGTATTGTGTAAAAAATTGTAAAATATGGTTAAAATTAAAAAAAAATAAACACTTTTCCTGATTTTCTTTGTAAATTCTTTTACTAAGCTTCAAAAGGTAATGAAAAAACGTGCTAAATAGATTCGAATATAGGTCCTGAGTTCAGAAATACCCAATGTTTATATGTTTTTTTGCTTTTCTTTGCATGTTTTAGGTTAATAAATACAAGTAGCATTTAGCTGTTTCAAAACCATTTTTTTTAAAAATGAGCGTTAGTGACACTGTAACATCGATATCTGATATGAATCACTGAATAACCCCCCACATGTACACATTTTTATAAAGTAGACATCCCAGGGCATTCAACTTTGGGCAATTTGACACTTTTCACTCTGTCATTTTACCATCAATCTTTGACAAGTTTTGGCGTAGTAATTTTGTGTGTGTTTTATTTCCACACACTTTGAAACTTAGGTATGAATTTAAAGGGACTGTTCTATTTTATTGCCAAACAAAACCCCAATATATGTTCAGCAACTTCCCCTGAGTATAGCGGTACCCCACATGTATAGGTGTGCTAGGTTTATGTAGCAGGTACATGGCAAAATTTAGGATATGGTTATTGCAGCTTTAAAACGTGTATTTATTATGTAATACTTGTGACTACATTTCCTATCATGCTCAGCCAGCCAAAAGCTACCGTAGCAGAATAGGAAATGTAGTCTATAGTAGGAAGCACTGATTTTTGCTATCCTTGCTATCCTGCGGCTGCATGGATCAAATATCCAGCTGCTGCGGGCCCCTATCTACTGCTGTGGGCCAATGCAAAGCACTGGCCCCACTAGCAGTCTTTTTTTTTTTTTAAATAAAATATCCCTAGAGGACCACAGACAGACATAACATGTCATTGGTCCTCTATGGAATAACTTCTTATTTTTATACAATTTATTATTATTATTTTTAAATTTTTTATTTATTTACTTTTTATTTTTTTAAATTTTTTTTATTTTTATTTAACTCTAACCTTAACCCCATGGTTAGGGTTAGTACAAACCCTAATTCTAACTCTAGGATTAGGGTTTTGATGAACTCTAACCCTAACCCAAGAGTTAGGATTAGCACAATAGGGGGAAAAAAAATCCTTTGGGGGGCTGGTTGTAACTGGGGGGGGGGGGGGACCAGGGGGAGACTTCACACACTATATTTAGTCTCTCTCTGCCCCACGATCACCGTGGAGCAGGGAGAGGCTATAGCTGTCAAAGCAGGCACCTGCTTTGACAGCTATTAACATCCGGGCGCTGTGATTGGCTGTCACAGTGCCCGGATGTTTCCGGGGGGTCCTCAACCGACATGGCTGAAGTGTCTCGGTATCGAGACACTTAGCCATGTCATTGGTAGTGCGATCGCGGTATGCCAGCGTGCATACCGCGATCAGACCTGCATGACGGTCCTGGACCGTCATCGGTCACGAAGGGAGATTTCCCTATGACGGTCCAGGACCGTCATCGGTTGCGAAGGGGTCAAAGAAATGGGCAAAATTGAAATGAGATGGATGTTCGATGTGGACATCCTATTACCCAAAGGTCTTAATGCAGAGTTTAATTTATATAATTTTTTATGATCTGTTTTTATACTTTTAATTTTTTTCTTGGATATATATATATATTTTCACAACTGTGGTTATCCATTTTATATTTTATAATTTATTTTATGTACAATATTGGAGCTTGCAATATATGCATGGGCAACTCTATATGTATATCTATGTATATACTTTTTCTATATATATATATATACATATATTATAATTTTTGAAAATATTCATTTTTCCTTTATTATGCACGTTTTGGGTTACCAGACATGTGGGTGCCTTTGTGTACATACATGGGAGGTGCCTTTTTTGTGCATGTTTTCAGTAATATTCCATATATAAAACATCCGTTTTTGGACAAATATTTAAAAGTACATCTTTGTATATATATATATATATATATATATATATATATATATATATATATATATATATATATATATATCTCTATTTAATAGATCTCTACATTTTCATCTTTATACAATAGTTTTATGCATACAGATGCCTATGCATTATAAGCTGCTCCATAACTATGAAAAAAGGGCTTTAAAACACCTCCTCCCGTGTTTCTGTTCTGTTATGTTATGTGTTGCCAACCAAGCCAATCGTATGGCCGGAATCTCGCGAGATCCCGTCAGAAATCTCACTACGCGACGGAGGTGAGATGACATCACGGAGGGACAAACCAGGAACTGAACAAGCGTGAATATTTAAAGACCACACATCAGTACATGAATCACACGCCAGGAAGAAGCCCGAGAAGGGCGAAACGCGTAGCGTGATTCACTGTGCTGCGGACCTTTTTTATGTACTTTTATGTACTTTTTATGTCATTTTTATTACCCTGCTTTTGGAATATTGCCTCCACTTGGATTTCATTATCAGCGTGGGACCTGTTGTCTTGGCCATCGCTCCTGTGAACATCTGTTGTGCTGCATACTCCATTCCCTATATATAAGCTACTATATTGCTTTATAAAAATGTTGTACCATACCATCCACTCATGTTATTCTTCATATATCCCTATGCCATGTACTGACTGCATGAGGAGCAAGAAGACCACACAAGGAACATCAGATAAGATTTTCTTCTTTGTTTGTTTGTGAGTGCATTAGCTTACTTGCCTATATCACTCCATATCTAGACTATATTACACTATGGTCTTTGTGTTTTTCTCTGTCTTTTTTAAGCGAAAGATAGAACATTGATATATAAAAGAGATCAACTCTATAAGGCAATTATCAGATTTCCTTTTTTTCACTGGTGTTTTTTCACAATGGTAGTGCTTGTGTAAGGAAGAAAAAGTTTCTTCCTTACACCTGTACTACCGTTGTGGATTTATAATTACCTTATGGAATAAAAAGAACTTTTTTCACTTTTAAATTTGCTCCAGGAGTGCCCTTTTTCCTGCAAACTCTTTATCGTTAACTGCTTAGTGGGAGTCAAGCGCTGGCGGGAGGCACCGGAGACCGGGTGAGGACCACGGAGATCAAATACTCTAATTCAGCGTGTTCCACCTGGGTAGCTCGGAATTATTTTTCTGTGCACTATTCATGAGGGCTTCGGTTTCACCTTTGGTGGGACATTTTGGGGCATTCCACTCATGACTTTTGATACATGGAAACAAGTCCAGAGAAAAAATGTAATAAATTAATATTTCAAACATCAGTAAAACAGTCAAAGTGTTTATCACTGTAACCCTGGTTCGAGGCAATTAGCAACACTAAAAAAAATGCAGTCTTGGACACTGTGGGACCAAGATGGCGCTGCTCTTCTATGGGCAAGAGCACAGGAATCAGGAAATAGCTGCTTCCTGTGCTCTTCAAGCAGTCACACGATTGCATCTTCGTAGAGGCAATCAGTGACTGCCAGGCAGTGGGAATGCTCCGATGATTTTGTAAAATATTAATCTGGCCACTTTAGATCTGCCTCCCTCTCCTCACATTGTTTTTAGTGAGTGAGAGACACAGATCAATGTAATAAAAGTATGTGAAAATGACATAAAATAATAAAAATATAAAAAAACAATAAAAAATTGTGACCCAATGGCTTTTATACAAGCCATTCCCTGCATTTAACCCCTTCCCTGCCATTGATCATGCGTAAGCAGTGATCTTGCACATCAGCGTATTTTTTGCTGTTTGTGCATTTTTTGCTGAACTGTCAGTGGTGAAACTGCCGCTTTAACCCCCTCCTTGCCGTAGATCACTGCTTACGCAATGATATCAATGCCAAAGCAATTTTATCTGTCTTCATATTTTTTGATAAATATTTTTTTTACACCCGCTAAGGGGTTACGTATGAAGTAAAAATAGTTTAGATTTTTTTTAAGCTGTCTGAGCGCATGTATAGCGATCAGTAACAGCATATTAGTGGCAAAGGCATTTTGGTGATTGCTCAGATGAGCATCACCATTCGCCTGGTCAGATCCATATTTGTGAATATTGATCTGACCAATTTGGATCTGCCTCCTTCTCCTCACTTAATTTTTTTGTGAGGGAAAGAGACAGATCAGTATTAATGTTAAAATAAAATGTTATAAAATTGTCAGGTTTGATGAATTCCCTGTGTGGTAACCCTTCCCTGCCATTCATTACTGTATAAGCAGTAATCTTGGACAGCAACAATTTTTTTCTCTCTCCAGTTTTTTAGAGATTTATTTATTCTGTAATGTATTACAGTACTACATAGGCTCTTCTAAGAGCTATTTACCCCTTCTTTAGCCGTAGATCAGTGATTAGGCACTGATTCCTAGGCCGCTGAGGGTTTGATTCTGACCCTGGTCAGCTTTCTGATACATCATCTAGTGATGTATCCATGGCTGCTGAACCCTTGCCACAAGGAGTCATGAGTCACTTTTAAAAATTATATGGTTTGGTGGGGGTAAATCAAATTGGCTGGCTTCAAAGATGTGGAATAAATGTGAAAACAAAACTCCAAAAAAATTACTAACCAAAATTTGACAAAGGCCGGTGGTAGAATTAGTACATGTAAAGTATTATATCACCACTAGACATTAAGCTCGTTATATTAACGGGCGCTAGAACATAAGTGGTCAAACATTTGTAAAAACAGACTTGTTCCAGTACAAAAAAAAGTGGACAACCATGCAGTTGATTTCTATCTTATCGTATTTATTTTTTAGAAATGTTAAAGAAGAATAATGTGAAAAATTTCACTTTTCTAAAAAAAAAATTGATGTAGTTAACAAAAACAATTAAGGTACGGTAAATGTTGCTTAAGTGCAAACCTTTTCAAACAATTGTAAATATACAAAATCAGTAGAGTTTTTTTTTTAAATATTTGTTCTTTTTTTTGGGGGGGGGGGGGTTTATGTATAATTTCTATCAAATTTCTTAATAGACAACATTCCTTGTGAATATTCTGTCACAGTTTTCCAACAGTTTGCCTGGGTCAGGACCTTCTACGACCTTCACCATGACATCTGTAAAACTCCTTACTCTTGATAATGCAACATATAACTGACCATGGCTGAATACCGGTTCTGGCAAGTTAATTCCAACTTTTTCCAAGGTTTGCCCCTGAGCTTTGTTAATTGTCATGGCAAAGGCTAATGTTACTGGAAATTGTCGTCTTTGTAAGATAAACGGTAAATCCGTTGTTGATGGAGCCAAATCCATACGGGAAATAAAGACTATGTTTCCTTCCGCTGAACCTGTTATTACTTGAGCAATGATCAGGTTGTTCTTAAGTTGTTTTTACGATGAGACGGGTGCCATTGCACAAACCTTTTTGAGTGTTAAGGTTTCTAAGGAGCATAATTATAGCGCCCTCTTTAAGGTTGAGTTTATGCTTAGGCATACCTGTTGGGGTTAATTCATTGAGGAACTCAATTGGATAGTTTTGAATATCTTCCTCACTTGAGTCATCAATTGAGTTTTAGCTGAGGTATGTCACTGTCTCTCCTTCTAAAATGTTAAGCACCTCTTCATTTATGGAGTTTACATCACAGTTCCTTGGACAAAGAATAGATTTTTTTGCTAAGTTCGGGACATCTGTAACAAGTCTTTTACAATATCTCCTGAGCATAAAATTTGGGAAGGTATTTCAATGAAATCTTCAGGCAAACTGTCAATGTGTGGTGTATCACCACTTTGATCAGCCAATTGCTGAAATCAGTGTCAACTGAGCGTATATTGTTTTTAAGTTTAAGTACTTGGAAATTAGTCCACAGTCTATTATTCTTAACACAGGCCTCAACAATTTTTGTCCGGTCACCGTGAGGTACCACGGGAAGTGTTTGCCTGAAATACTTTTCCTCCAAACGGTTTGTTGTTGTCCATTATTTCTTGGAGCAGTCTGCTAACCACTGCAAGAGCTACAGAGGGGGCCATAGTACATTTATCCCAAATTACTATTTTTGAATTTCTTTATTTTTTATTTTTTTTCCCCTTTTTTTTGACACTCAGCTTATTATTGTTCAACAACTTTATTTCCTTGTATTATATATAGTCACATCATCGTGTCCTTAACGATCACCTCCATGTTCTCTACTGTTGTGTTCAGAAATTATGTAAGAAGGGTATCGAAAGGACTTCTGTTGATCTTGCTAAGAGGATCTGAAATGTGAACTGAACTTAGACTTACAGGACTTACAGGACTTACAAACAGATAAGACATCCCAAAGATGATTATGTTCTGGCTTCGTCTACCTGTGTTCTATACTTCTGGGTTGGATCCTAATCCTAATTATGATTTTAGCCTCAGGTCTGCGCATGATTTCTCTCTTCTTAGTTCGGGTCTCTCCCACCGAGGAAAGTATTTGACTTAAGTATTTTCTTTTGTATCAAGAAACTGAAGCCATTTGTTCCACATTTGGTAGTTTGAGTTGTTAAAATAAGACCAGACGATTATGCCTTTCTCCATTTTGATTTGAAAACGGGTTTGGGTCCATATAGTTGCCCAACCGATAGCTTCTGATTTTTTCCAGTTCCTTGCTATTACCAGCTTTGTGGCTGATAATAAGTGGATCATTATAATTTTTTTTCCCCGTCTTAGTTGAGGAGTGTTCAGGTGTAGGAGAGCCAGTTCAGGAGTTGTCGGGATCTCTGTTTCTAATATGTCATTTAATTTCGTGAAGACCACTTTCCAGGTATTAGCTGTGATGGGGCAGTCCCACCAGATGTGTTTATAGTTACCAATGTGGGAGCCACATCTCCAGCATATATTGGAAGAGCCCTTGTACATTTTTGCTATTAGAGCTGGCACTCTGTACCATCTGTTGGAAAGCTTGTAACAGCATTCGGTGATGTTGAGGCAATGGACGTGTTTGTTCACTTCAGCTAAAGCTTTGTTCCAATCTTTCAGAGAAATCTCCATGTCGAGATCTTGTTCCCATTTTTGTAAGGCTGGGGGTTTGGATGGTTCTCTCCAGGTTTTATTGAAACGCAAACAGGTTTTGATCCTGTTTTGGTGTCTGTCTTGATAGATTTTTTTAGAAGGTTTAGAAGTTTTATAAAGGTGTTTATTCAGGAAGTTTTTAATTCTTAAATATGTAAATTGTTCGTTCGCACGCAATCCATAGACCTCTTGGATGTTATCAAAAGTTCTGATTTTGTCCCCGTCTAAGATTTCTGTTAGGCAAGTGATCCCATTGCTTCCCCAGGCGTGAAGCTGTAGATTGTCTATTAGCCCTGTGAGGGTATTCAGCGGAAGGTTGGGGGGAATCTTGTTTTCAAGGCCTGCTCTCCTTCTAATCTTAATCCAACATTTTGTTAAGTGATTTAGTATTATACTAGGGTCCTGTAAGGGGCTACCCTTTTGTTTTCCTTTTTTAACATCCTTAACTTCCCAAAAGCAGGGCAAGATCCCTCCTCTATCCTGTACTGCCTCCTCTTCTAGGGTGTACCAGCCCTCATTTTGTGCTTGTCTGCTTAAAGTGGTCAAGATGTGTTGGAGACTAATTGCCTGGTAATGTTCCGCAACATCAGGCAACCCAACCCCCCCATTTTTCCTATCTTTGGACAGGAGTTGTAGGCTCAGTCTAGGATTTTGTCCGGACCATACGAACCTAGAGAGGCAGGATTGCACCAGTTTCAGCCAGCTTTGAGTGACCATCAGGGGGATCATGCGTAAGATGTAGGTTAATTTAGGTAGAATATATGCCCTAATAGTATTTATTTTCCCACTCCAGGAGACTTCTAATTTCTTCCATTTTTTAAATTTATCATTAAGGTCTCTAAGTGTGGGCATAATATTCATTTCCATCATGATCTCTGGCTTGTGAGTAATAACTATTCCAAGGTATTTGAAGGTTTTCTTTGTCCAATTGAAGCCATAAGTTGTATGAAGATCTGTTAGTAGGGATCCGTGAACATTTGAGGTTAACACTGTTGTTTTCCCTGGATTAAGTTTATAATTAGAGAAGGTACTGTATGTGTTGATGCTCTGTATCAATTATTTTAGGGATATCTTTGGCTCTCTGATGATAATTAGAAAATCATCCGCGTAAAGCATCATTTTTAGATTTTCAATGCTGACTTCAAATCCCACAATCTTGGGGTCGTCTCTGATGCTTTCTGCCAATGGTTCCACCGTGAGCACATAGAGTAGAGGTGAGAGCGGGCAGCCTTGTCTGGTACCGTTGTTTATTTTAAACCAATGTGATTGGATCCCTTGGCCCGTGATTCTTCCCGAAGGGGTCGAGTATAGGGCCATGATAGCTCTCTTGATGTTTCCACAGAAACCATAGGCATTTAAGGTGGCGTCAATAAAGTTCCACCCCACCCTATCAAAAGCCTTTTCGGCGTCTAATGAGAGGGAGAGTGTGGGAATCTTTTCTCTCTGGATCTTTTCGTATAGGTTAATTATTCTGCGAATGTGAGTCGAGGAGGTGCGTCCTGGTATAAAACCTACTTGGTCTTTGTGAATCAAACAGGTTATCACTTTCTTTATTCTGTCTGCAATGATGCCTGAGTATAGTTTTGAATCGACATTTAATAGTGAAATCTGTCTATAACTAGTGACGTCCTCCTGAGTCTTCCCTTGTTTTAGAATGGTGACAATGTTCGCCTTGAGTATTTCCTCTGGTATCACTCCGGTGTTCATAAATTCGTTAAACATGTTTTTTAGATCTTCGCATATGAGATCTTTGTAAATTTTGTAAAAAATTTTGTCGTACCCGTCCGGGCCCGGGGCTTTTTTCTTTTTTAGCTTATCTATCCCTTTATTGACTTCCGCAGTTGATACTGGTTTATTCAGCATCTCTAGCTGTTTTAGAGTTAGTTGCTTTAGTTTTTTATCTCTAAAGTATTCGTGTGCGTTTTCATTTTCCGGTGTTTTTGGCAAATTATATAGGTCCTTGTATTACTGAGTAAAAGCCTGACCTATTTTTTCTGGGCTGAGTCTGGTCTCCCCATCGTATATTATTTTCGAGATCCTGTTTCTGGTTCGCTTCTTTTTTATTTTATTAGATAGAATACTATCTGGTCTGTTGCCCTTATAATACCATTTTGAGTTAAGGATATCCAGGTTTCTGTTTAATTGGTTGATTAGTTGTTCATTAATCCTATCTTCTAAATCTTGAATTATGGTGGTTGTTTCCTGAGTGGGCATCATCTTATTCAGTTGCGACTGAATTTCTTAAACGTTCAGCATCAACAGAATTGAGTCGTATATTTGATGTTGTATTCTCAACTATAGGCACAGGTAACTTGAATTGGGAGTGGTATGTTCTTCCATTCTCAAGAAGATTGGCTGCTATACCTGTGGAGGCTACAGGTAGTGCAATATTTCCTTGTCCACGAACTGTGCTGAGCAGGGTCTTGTAAAGATATGTTTTACCACTACCTCCTGGGCCATCTATGAAAAAACAATGGTTGCTAAGGTTGTCATTTTCAGTTGCTTGCAATATTGTTTGTAAAGCTGTTTTTTGTTCTTTGTTTAATGTACTTGTCATTTCTTCTGCTTTTTGTTTTTCAAAGACTTGGTTGTAGTTATCTGCAAGTAAGTCTGAATTTGGTAGTATACTTGGTAATCCAAAATCTTCACATTTTTTCCCATCGAGTAGTAGAATGTTACATATTTCCTGTAACGCGATAGAACGGCATATTGTGCATTCATCGTTGTGATGGATATGTTTTTGAACTATATCTTCGGTGAGGTACTGTTCATATTTTACAAAAAGATCATTCATGTTCTGTAGGGAGGCAAATACACAAATGTACGCAAATAACTCTCTTAGTTGTTTTGGCATGCTGTATTGGATAGCATCTTCTAAACTGTTGTCCCACACTTGCTCATCATTGATGAGGCCTCTTTCTTTCACAGCATCTTGGAAACTGGGATAGATATTTCCATTGACAGTTCTCAGATCTTCAAATGATATTGCACTGGGAACATGTAGCAATAGGAGACACATGCAGTAGCGTTCTGGATCCGATGATAAATTGACAGAATACATTCGTCCAATGATTTTTTCTGCACCCCGCTGTCGTAATTTCCATATACAGGTTTCAGAGTCAAATACATAGTGTATAGGAATGTCTGAATATAAAATATTCCTTGCTTGCTCTTGATTTAATTTAAACCAAGCCGTCAATTGAGTATTTCTTGCTGAAGCTCTCTGGGCCGCTGTATTGATGTCATTTGGATTGAAAAATACAGATTGTTCATCAGGCAGATGCACTGCTAACCTATGTATGGTATGTGATTGGTAATGCATTTCAAACCCATTTAAACATGCTGCTTCTGGAGCGCTGACATATCTGGAATACATGAAGGTCTTAATTTCATCATGATTTAAAGTGCCTTGTTCTTGAATCACAACATTTGCACAATCATGACCTTTGTACACATATTTAAAAAGGTATTTGACACTTTTTATGGAAGCGCAGACTTCAACATTAATGTGGCAATTGTACTTGAGGGCAAGATGTGGATTATATGGTACAACCCAATGGTTATCTATTGTCCTGCCATTCACAATTGAAGTTTGGTTTGTGTTTCTTCTTCTATATTTTGGATAACCATTTGTATTTGCTGACGTTTTTTCCTGGAATGGTTTTGGAAACTCCTTAGTGCATTTGTCATTTGACATACATGGTGAATTAGGATTGAGTGGTCCGCATGGTCCATGAATCATATGTTTTGTAACAATTGCATGTAAGCGAGGAGTGTTGGTTATATTTGGAATTTCAGCAGATACAATTTTGTCTATCAGTTCTTCAGTTTTGGGTTTGCAGTCATCTTTAAGAATAAGTAGTATGTGAGCATGTGGTAAACCCCTCTTCTGAAATTCTATTACTGTCAGGTTCTTCCCCGCAGCAGCTCCCCTGAGTATACCCTCTCTCCCAGCCGAGATCCGTCACACGCGCTTGCCAGCGCGTCCACATCATCACGTGATATGTTTCCATGGAGGCGCGCGCCCGATGACGTCACTCGCGTCGCATACCCGCGAGGCGCGGGAAGATTTAAAAGTCAGAATCACAAAGCAAACAGTGCTTGGTGATTCTCGTGTATTTCGATAGCCTAAGCGTTCCCTTTATATTTGATTGTTGCTGAACCTGGATTTCCTGACTACCCTTCTGCCTGCCTGTGCCCCTTGATACCTGGACTGTTTCTCGTTATTCTGATTCTCTGGTAACCTGACCCTGGCTTGTCTCTCGTTTTTGCTACCTCTCTATTGCCCCTGATCTTGGACTGTTATCGTTTTGCTTATTATCATTGTGGATTACAACTGCTGCAAGTTCCTGCATTTAACCCCTGTCAGTGTGGATTATAACTACTGCAAGTTCCTGCATATAACCCTTGTCAGTGTGGATTGTGCAGAGGTGGGAGCTTCACATTCTTTGTTTATATATATCTGTATTATACCATCCTGCATTTTGGTCTTCATCCAGTATAGCTCTCCTCACATAATCACCAAGCCATTTATCATGGAGACCGCGGGACTAACCGACGCTATTGCTGCTCTCACTCAACAATTAGCCACCCATTCCTTTTGGAAGAATCTACCCCCTCGCTGAACCCGAACTCACTGCACTGAAAGACTATATAGAAGACAACCTAGCCAAAGGTTTTATAAGACCCTCCACCTCTCCTGCGGGTGCGGGTATTTTCTTTGTCAAGAAGAAGGATGGTGGATTGCGTCCCTGTATAGATTACAGAGAGATTAATAATATTACTACGAAGAATCGTTACCCACTACCCCTCATTTCGGAATTATTGGATCATCTCCGCACAGCACAGTTCTTCACGAAGATCGATCTGCGAGGAGCGTATAACCTAGTGCGTATCAGGAAGGGGGATGAGTGGAAAACGGCCTTCAGATCACGTTATGGACATTTTGAGTACAAAGTTATGCCATTTGGACTTTGCAACGCACCAGCTACCTTTCAGCATTTTGTCAATGACATCTTTCGAGATATTCTGGACCGCTTTGTGATCATCTATCTTGATGATATTCTCATCTATTCCCCATCGTTAGAGACACACAGACAACATGTACGTACAGTTCTCACCCGCCTGAGACAACATCAGCTATACGCTAAACTGGAGAAATGTGAATTTGAAAGTAAATCAGTGGAATTCCTGGGTTTCATTTTGTCTCCAAATAACATCCAGATGGACCCCAAGAAGATTACTGCGATACGAGACTGGCCTACACCCTCTAATAAGAAGAGTGTACAGAGGTTTGTGGGTTTCGCAAATTTTTATAGGAAATTCATCAGAAACTTTTCTAAGGTCATACAACCTATTACCGCCTTGACTTCCAAGAACCGATTGTTTTTCTGGACTAAAACAGCACAGGAGGCTTTCAATACTCTGAAGACTTGTTTTACCACAGCTCCTATTTTAATCCTTCCAGATCCTTCCAGCGCCTTTACACTTGAGGTGGACGCATCCGATTCGGCAGTTGGTGCAATCCTTTCCCAGAGGCACAAGGAAGATGGAAGATTACATCCTGTGGCCTTCTTCTCCAGGACTCTGTCACCCGCAGAGAGAAATTACAATATAGGTGAGAGAGAACTACTGGCAATAAAACTTGCATTGGAGGAGTGGAGACATCTATTGGAGGGTGCTCTTTTTCCTGTGACCGTCTTTACTGACCACAAGAACCTGGAGTATCTACGCACCGCTAGGAGACTACAACCTAGGCAAGCCAGATGGGCACTCTTCTTCACACGCTTCAACCTCCATATCACTTATCGTCCAGGATCCCGTAATTTGAAGGCCGATGCTTTATCACGTATGTTTGAACCCGAAGAGCCTCAAGGTGAGAGATCGAGTACCATACTTCAATCTGAACACTTCTTGAACGCCACACAATCAATTTGGGAGGCTCTCCGTAATCATCCTTCGACCCCTAGTGTACCCCATCCTGACCAATTGACACACCGTCAAGGACTATATTTTTACCAAGACAAAGCATACGTTCCCCCTGAGGTCGGTTTACAAGTCCTCCAATACTTTCATGATTCCCCTACAGCGGGGCACGGCTGTGTCCGACAGACCAAGGATCTCATTACCAGAACTTTTTGGTGGCCTGACCTAAAAGAAGATGTCATGAGATTTGTTGCTTCCTGTGATACTTGCGCCCGTGCGAAAGAAAGACATCAGAAACCCTCAGGTCTTCTTCAACCTTTGCCGATACCCGCTAGACCCTGGAGTGATGTCTCCGTGGACTTCATTACAGATCTACCCCGGTCCCAACGATACAATACACTGATGGTCACTGTGGATCGCTTTACCAAAATGGCACACTTCATCCCTTATACTCACCTACCCTCGGCTACAGAAACTGCGGACCTCTTCATAAGAGAAGTTTTTAGATTGCATGGTCTACCCGAAAACTTGGTGTCGGACCGGGGGACTCAATTCACCTCTCATTTCTGGAAGGCTTTCTGTACCGAATTACATATCCATCGTTCTCTCACTACGGCTTTTCATCCCCAAAGTAACGGTCAGACGGAGCGCACCAATCAAACTCTTGAGCAATACCTACGCTGCTTCACCACGCATCTTCAAGATGACTGGAGCAAGTATTTGCCGCTGGCGGAATTTGCTTATAACAATCACATTCACAGCTCAACGGGAAAGTCCCCATTTTTTCTCAACTATGGCTTTCACCCTTCAATGCTCCCTGGGTCCCCTATCCCAAGCACCGTTCCCTCCGCTTCTGTTCATATACGTAATATCACCCGCACATTTGCCTTACTCCGTGATACTCTTCTCCACTCTCAACAACGATACAAAGCCTTTGCAGATCGGCATCGTTCGGATGCTCCTGTGTACAAGCCGGGCGACAAGGTGTGGTTATCCACTAAATACCTGAAACTCTCATGTCCCACGAAGAAATTGGGTCCTCGATTCCTTGGTCCTTTCCCCATCATCGAGGTTATATCTCCTCTGGTCATGAGACTACGCTTACCTGCGTCTATGAGGATCCACCCGGTGATTCTCGCCTTCATCGTGGTCGGTTTCAATACCTTATGATGGAAAGGATATGGTGAGAGAGACAGATCTTGGGAACCGGCTGAACTTGTTCACGCTGATGATTTGGTCCATGCCTTTCATGTTCGTCATCCCATTCGTCCTGGCCAGTGGCGAGCCCGGAGGTCTCTCTTTGGGAGGGGGAACTGTCAGGTTCTTCCCCGCAGCAGCTCCCCTGAGTATACCCTCTCTCCCAGCCGAGATCCGTCACACGCGCTTGCCAGCGCGTCCACATCATCATGTGATATGTTTCCATGGAGGCGCGCGCCCGATGACGTCACGCGCGTGGCATACCCGCGAGGCGCTGGAAGATTTAAAAGTCAGAATCACAAAGCAAACAGTGCTTGGTGATTCTCGTGTATTTCGATAGCCTAAGCGTTCCCTTTATATTTGATTGTTGCTGAACCTGGATTTCCTGACTACCCTTCTGCCTGCCTGTGCCCCTTGATACCTGGACTGTTTCTCGTTATTCTGATTCTCTGGTAACCTGACCCTGGCTTGTCTCTCGTTTTTGCTACCTCTCTATTGCCCCTGATCTTGGACTGTTATCGTTTTGCTTATTATCATTGTGGATTACAACTGCTGCAAGTTCCTGCATTTAACCCCTGTCAGTGTGGATTATAACTACTGCAAGTTCCTGCATATAACCCTTGTCAGTGTGGATTGTGCAGAGGTGGGAGCTTCACATTCTTTGTTTATATATATCTGTATTATACCATCCTGCATTTTGGTCTTCATCCAGTATAGCTCTCCTCACAATTACGTAGACAATTGCTTTTGGTTCTCCAAAAATATGTTTTTTACAGAGATCATCAATTAAAGCTTTCAGTTTTAGATGAAATACTCTTGCAACTAAATCAGGTCGAGCATCAGTAGTTTGGCCATGTTGTAGGTTTTCAACAATCTCTTCCCATTTGGGGTTGCACGTCATTGTAATAAAAAGATCAGGTTTGCCATATTTTCTAACAATTGCCATTGCATCTTGATAATTTTGAAGCATGTTTCTTGGGCTACCTGCAAATGAGGAAGGTAAAATATATGTTTTTCCAGGAATCAGGCCTTTCTGATTAGATTCATTAATTAAGTGGTCCATCAATCCTGAGTATTTTTCAACTCGCAATTTTGGCTGATTTTATCGTACGTAGTTGAGTCTGTTGGATTCAGTTTTGACATATGCATCAACTATATACTGTTGTGTAAGGCGGCCAGCATTTAAGAAGGGGTTAAAATCATCTCTGATGGAATGACGATACCCGTAATATTGCATTTGTGTAACTCGAATTCTAGGATTTCGTGTTTGATTTGTTAAACTTTCTAACGCTTGAGGTCTGTGTTGCAAAGGTATATCAATTCCCCAGCTTTGATCACCATAAGGGAAGAGTAATGGATAAACCATGGGTTCCAGATTGGGGTCAAGGACACTAATCCTTTGTGTTTTTCTTTGATTTATATCATCTGTACTTGCTTTGCAGTGTATTAGAAGATCTCTTTCTAGTGGAGGTTCGCCATCATCATTTTGAAAAATAAAAGCAACCTCATTATGTTTTGATGCATTATAGCGTCTTTGGTCATTTCTACGATCTTGCACTATTGTCATGGACACTTCCTTAATAACGTTTCCAGTTGTTGCAACATCCTCCTCATATTCTTTTTCAACTTGGTACAACATTTTGCGGGCCTCTGCAAATGGATTTGTTTGAGCAATGAGTGTGCTTCGTATTTTCATAAGTTCTGGATTTATTCCAGTATTTGCTGAATTTTGCATTCTTTGCCCTGCTGCTTCAGAAGGATCTAAAATATATAATTGAGCAAACTGTCTGTTTTGTCCCTGTTCTAGGTGCAGTGTGCCTGCTCTGTGACAAATTAATCCGTGGATCCGGAAACAATATGGGCCATTGCCAGGTGGTGGAGTAATGTTTGCTCCCATGGAGGCAAAGGCTAATGTACTATTTAAAGATCTAATATTGTTGCTGACATTTTTGCTGTAGTAATGCTGTCCAGTCATGAGCTGCTGGATTAATGGATTTGTACTAACTGAGGGAAGATTTACTTTTCCTTTTGAACAACATTGTGAAAATTTTCGATCAGAAGGTCTTTTATCTTCAAAATGTTTTGCACCACAAAAGTGGCATATCTGATCTAAATATCCACACGTGTGTGTTTTAATGATGTCCTCATTAAAGTTCTCCATTTGATTCATAAGTGTCATTGTTAGTATTGCAGGCCTCGAATTTTGGTTTTGTATTATTTCCTTGTCTATGTTTTTCCTTTGTCATAATTCTCCTTTCCTCTGTGTTAACTGTTGTTTTCGTAATTGGCGTTCATCTGGAGGCAAATGTGTTAACCTTTCTCTTTCTAGTGTGGCATGTCGTTGACATTGAATTTTTCGTTCCTCTGGAGTTCTAGTTGCTCTCCTTGCTATTTGTCTTTCAGCATCTTAGTGTCTTTGCATCTTCATGTAAATTTATTTTATCTGTTATCCTGTCAAACTTGTTTGTGTTTTGTTCCTGATGTAGAGGTTGTTGGTCATCATGAGTTAAAGTTGCTTTTTTAGCTCTTTTTCTTTCAGTGTTTTTCTTTTGATCTTTTACCTTTTCTTCAATAGATCTATTTACTCGTCTTTTTCTTTCTCTTTCGGTGTTTTGCTGACGTATTGTTAGTCGTTCATCTGGGGTTTGACTTGCTCTCTTAGCTCTGCGTCTTTCTGTGTTTTTATTTCGCTCATTTTCTTTTTCCTTTTTTGATTTTTTTGCTCGTCTTTGTCTTTCACTTTCTACATTTTGTTGTCGTAAAGATTGTAGTTCTTCAGGAGTCAGATTTTTTCCTCTTTGTTTTACATTTAACATTATTTTATGTTGCTAGGGCAACAGGGACGCTAGGGTGTGGTGTCTCTGCGTCCAGTCCCTGTGTCCGTGAGCGTCCCTGTTGCCCTAGCAACGTAGACAACAGGGACGCTCACGGACACAGGGACTGGACGCAGAGATACATCACACCATAGCGTCCCGTAGTGTCCCAGTTGCCCTAGCAACGTCGGGAACATGCGCAGACCCGCCGATTCAAAGGCCGGGCAAAACTTGAAGAAAAAAAGGATTTTGAAAATAGCTATGCCACAATTATTATGCCTAATAATATGCCACAATTATTATGCCCAATAATATTCCACAATTAATATACCCACTAATATGCCACAATTAAAATGCCCACTAATATGCCACAATTATGATGCCCAATAATATGCCACAATATGCCCAATAATATACCACTATTGGTATGCCCACTAATATGCCACTCTAACAAATACTGTTACCCCCTCCCCAGAACTCACTTTCCTACTGCTCTGTCTCCAAGGTCATGTGATCGCCAGAAGGTCACGTGATCACTGGTTGGTCAAGTGACCAGCGTTGTTCACATGACCTGTCGCTTTGAGAGCAACATGGAGACTTGCCTGTGTGAGGCCGGGCTCCATGCTGCCTGCTTGCCTACAGGGAGCTGGCAAGGGCAGATCTTCTGATCAACCGAGCCAGTGCCTCTGCGGCAAGATTTTTTTTCATCTTTTCTTCAGCCGGATTAAGGCATGGGCCTCGAGTTGCAGTCCTCGAGGCCCCCATTTTGCTGAGGCCCTGGCTGCAGCCCCTAAAGACCATGCCTTAATCCGGCTGTCTTTTTTTGCTTTTAAAATTGGAGAGATAGTAGCTTGGAGAGGGTCTAGGACAGTTCAGCGCGGCCGTTTCACCGCTGACAGTTCAGCACAGCAATTTGATCATTGAACTGCAACGCGACCGTTTCACTGCAGCAATGTAAGCTGAACTGTCAGCATTTACAATCTGAGTAATCCCCCATATAAATTAACCCCCCTAAAAGTTACCCCTCCCCAAACCCTAATACTAATACCCCTTAAACTAACACTAACCCCCCAGGTCCTAATACTAACACTAACCCCTAATACTAACACTAACCCCTAAGCCCTAATACTGACACTAACCTTTAAGCCCTAATACTAACCCCTAAGCCCAAATTCTAACACTAATTCCTAATACTAATAATACCCACAATGAACTATCCCACAATCAACTCTCTAAGATGACCTCTCGCACTATGAACTGGCCATAGCGCGAGAGGTAGCGGTGAAGTGGCTGCAATGAAGCAGCCACGAAGAAGTGTTCCAGCCCTGCTTGGAGAAGCTCCTGGGGGGCCCTACCAAGTTCTCTAATGCCAATAAATGTTTCCACTGATTGCTGTACTAGTACAGATTTACATTTTTATAAAATATATTAGAATAGTCATTGGGGCCTTATTTACTTTTAGGTGGTTAACAACATACCTTACCTTTGGTAATAGGTAGATTCAGTTTGGTCAAATTTTCTGTGGACAAGGTTGACAGTTTTATTTTCCTAAGTACTTCTTTAATTATTCTTCCGATAAGATATCTGGAAGATTGTATAATTGGGAATATAAACTATTGAATGCTTCACCAATTGCCTTTGGGCTTGTATGGTTCCGTCCTTCAGCTATCATTATTTTTACCACTCTGGCCTTTAGCTTCCTATTTTTGAATCTGTTTGACAGGAATTTGTCTGCCCTGTTACCTTTGAGGTACCATTTCTGGTTTAGTTTCATAGCCAGATTTCATAGCCAGATCTATCAATGGACAAATGAGTGGGCTATTAATGGCCAAATTATCAGTGGCTATTATTGGACAAATTATCAGTTACAACCTATAGGGCCAGCTATTTCAGCTTTTGCACGTTCTCGCTGAGAGGGATCCTTCAGCTTTGTTTTTTGTCTCCATGAGTTATCAGGTTATGCCCAGATGTGGGTCCCTAGCTCGCTGCACCTAGAGGGATACCAGCCGTACCACACTGACGATGCTAATGAAGGTCGAAATGTACATCTGTGGTTGTTGTATTTTTCATGCAGAGGAGACCTGCCAGGCTATTTGGATCTGGACTGCCCTTATTGGTGGAACCAGTCTGATATGGTAATGGAGAGGTTTCCTCTGTAATGGTGCAAGCGAGAAAAAAATGGTGATTCCTCTTTTGAGTAGGTCCTTTAAACCTCAGTACAGAAACTATTATGAACAATTAGATCCCGAATATCCGCTTACAAATAAGAGAAAACTAGATTGTTGCAATAACCCCCTATATACTATTATAACAACTTATATACGAATGAATTGTATCTTTATCAAGAAAAATTAACAAATAACTAAAATATAAAATTATAAAGATTACATAAATCATCATAAAAATTTAAAATAAACAATATCAACACAAACGTATTAATTCATTAAAAGAGGGGGCTCTTGCAACAATAATAGAATGGCAACAACTGATCCTCTATAATAATGTTCAAGTGTCTCTGCGTCCAGTCCCTGTGTCCGTGGGATTGCGCTACAGCGCATGTGCCCCACGGACAGCCTTTGGGACTTGGAACGCAGAGACTCCTTCCCGCCCAAAGAAAAAAAAAAAAAGCCGGTAGAGGCACTGGGTGGGGGAGATCTAAAGATCCCCCCTCACCAGCCCTCTGCTCGGCATGCTCCGCCCCCACCGCTCCGCTCGGCACCGGCTGAGCGGTGTAGCTCCGCCCCCACCCTGTGAAGCAGAGCAGCGTCTGCTTCACGGGGAGCCACTGGCACCATGAGAAAGTGCTGCTCGGCTCCCCATGCCTGCATTAAGCATGGGGAGCCCGAGCAGCACCTTCTGTTGCTGACCTGGGCTCCCAGTGAAGCAGACTGTGATTTGCTTCACAGGGTAGGGGCAGATCTACACCGCTCAGTCATTAGCTCCGCCCCCTCCCTGTATCCACCTTTGAAGGCAAAGGAAGGGGAGGGGTGGGAGAGAGGGGCAGGGCAGGGGGAGAGACAGAACAGGGGGAGGGGGAGAGACAGAACAGCTGGAGGGGGGAGAGAGAACAGGGGGAGGGGGAGAGACAGAACAGCTGGAGGGGGGAGAGAGAGATACAGAACAGGGGGGTAGAGAGAAAGAACAGAGGGAGGGAGAGAGAGACAGAACAGGGGGAAGGGGGAGAGAGAGAGACAGACAGAACAGGGGGGAGAGAGAGACAGAACAGGGGGGGAGAGACATACAGAACAGGGGGGTAGAGAGAAAGAATAGAGGGAGGGAGAGAGAAAGAACAGAGGGAGGGAGAGAGACATAACAGGGGGAAGGGGGAGAGAGAGAGACAGACAGAACAGGGGGGGAGAGAGAGACAGAACAGGGGTAAGGGGGAGAGAGAGACAGACAGAACAGGTGGGAGAGAGAGACAGAACAGGGGGAAGGGGGAAAGAGAGACAGACAGGGGGAGGGAGGGAGAGAAAGACAGAACAGGGGGAGGGGGAGAGACAGAACAGCTGGAGGGGGAGAGACAGAACAGCTGGAAGGGGGAGAGAGAGATACAGAACAGGGGGTAGAGAGAAAGAACAGAGGGAGGGAGAAAGAGACAGAACAGGGGGAAGGGGGAAGGGGGAGAGAGAGAGACAGACAGTACAGGGGGGAGAGAGAGACAGAACAGGGGGAAGCGGGAGAGAGAGACAGACGGGGAGGGAGGGAGAGAAAGACAGAACAGGGGGAATGGGTAGAGAGAGAGACAGAACAGGGCTAGAGAGACAGAACAGGGGGGGAGAGACAGACAGAACAGGGGGGGAGAGACAGAACAGGGGGGGAGAGAGACAGAACAGGGGGGGAGAGAGAGACAGGGGGAAGGGGGAGAGAGAGAGACAGACAGTACAGGGGGAGAGAGAGACAGAACAGGGGGAAGGGGGAGAGAGAGACAGACGGGGAGGGAGGGAGAGAAAGACAGAACAGGCGGAATGGGGAGAGAGAGAGACAGAACAGGGCTAGAGAGACAGAACAGGGCTAGAGAGACAGAACAGGGGGGAGAGACAGAACAGGGGGGGGAGAGACAGAACAGGGGGGGAGAGACAGAACAGGGGGGGAGAGAGAGACAGAACAGGGGGGGGGGAGAGACAGAACAGGGGGGGAGAGAGAGACAGGGGGAAGGGGGAGAGAGAGAGACAGACAGTACAGGGCGGGAGAGAGAGACAGAACAGGGGGAACGGGGAGAGAGACAGAAGGGGAGGGAGGGAGAGAAAGACAAAACAGGGGGAATGGGGAGAGAGAGAGACAGAACAGGGCTAGAGAGACAGAACAGGGGGGGAGAGACAGAACAGGGGGGGAGAGAGACAGAACAGGGGGGAGAGAGACAGAACAAAGGAAGGGCAGGAGAGAGACAGAACAGAGGAAGGGGAGGAGAGAGACAGAATAGAGGGAGAGAGAGAACAGGTATGGGGGAGTTAGAGAGAGACAGACAGGGCAATGAAGAGGAAAGGGACAAACATGGGAAGGCAGAGAGATACATACATGGGGGGAGCGCCATGGGGGAATCCCGCGCAGGGTGCCGGAACACTTAAGGCCGGCCCTGCTGACAGATTTCTCGAGCAAATTCTCCTGCGCAATAGCAGGAGAATTTACTCATTGTGCATGCGAACAAAGTTACAGCTGATCACTCAGCTGTAACTTTGTAAAGACTGCGCATGCGGGAGCAGAGCAACGCTACCCACCTCCCGCCCCCTTCACACCACGCTAAGGTGGTAAGTAACACGGGGGGGGGGGAACATAAGGGGGCAACATAGGGGCAAGCACCCTGGCGAGGGGGAGCCTTGAGGGCTGCCTCATCTTGATGGGAGTTGTGATCCCCCTGCTATATCAATAATACAGCAGGAGGATCACAACTCCCATCAAGATGAGGCAGCCCTCAAGGCTCCCCCCTCACCAGGGTGCTTGCCCCTATGTTGCCCCCTTATGTGTCCCCCCCCACATATGTTCTAGCGCCCGTTAATTTAACGGGCTTAATGTCTAGTTGTTCTATCAAATGCATACTACTTAACAACATAAAAGAAATTGAGTAACAAGTTGCCATTCCGATAAAACCTGGTTAGCAGAATGCAATAAGTACAAGTTAGCTGCAAATTGTCATTGTTTTTATTAATCACATATTTCAATGCCATGAGGCATCATGCAATCACACTTTATTAATTACAAATCACAATTATATGTAGCAGCTCCCTCTTTCCACCCCTTCTTAACAACAGATATTTAAATATCAGCTGATGGGAGGTTTCTCCCACACACACACACAAAAAAAAAAAGGGGGGGGTGGAACCATAATTTGATAGGCTGCCCTTGCACACATGTCGTTTTTGGCACTATATTTAAAAGAGTTCACTCACTAACACAGATTATCTTATGAGTAAGCGCTATATGCGCGAAACGCGTCAAGCTTAGTGACTGCGGTTTTTCACTTTCATCCATCTTTATTTGCTGTGCAACTATTTACCTGTTTTTGGATTGAATAAACATCACTTACTTCACCTATACCGACTCCTGGAGTGCCATTGTTCTACTCTTCATTTTTCCCTACAACCTATAGGGCCAGCCATTTCAGCTTTTTCCCGTTCTTGCTGAGAGGGATCCCACACCTTTGTTTTTTGGCTATTAATGAGCAAATTATCAGTGGGCTATTAATGGATAAACTATCAAGGGGGGCCCCAGAATTTTTTTCAGTAAGAGGCCCTGGAATTTCTGATGGCGGCCCTGATAGTAAGAATACAGACAGTGGTAGGGAAAATTTACCTTTTAACAAAATAAGATCTTTTCTTTTTCATCCAATTTTGGTCAGGGAAAAATTCAGCCAAATCCTGAAGAGTGAGAATAATTATTTAGATGTAAGACATTTTTCAGTTATTAACCTAACTGTATGTTTAACATACTTGTTTCCGATCAGTTTTAAAACCTATCCCTTTCTCTTAATATTTTTATTTTATTATTATTAAAAAATTATTATTATTATTATTATTTTTTTCCATTAACCTGATCGTCCCCCTTTGTTCCTCGTAACTTGATTCCAAACAATGATCCTGTGTCTTTTTGGTATATATATTATCTATATCTTTTTTTATTATCTTTACCAAATTTGTGAAATTTCTATGTTCCAAACATGAGTTAATTTTTTTTTTTTTTTACTTTCCAATCTATTTTTAACTTTATTGTCTGTATAACAACCAATTACTATACTTCTTAAGTGCATGTTAAGTTGTGAATATTTTTATTTATTTTTCATTATATTATATTTTACCAATTTTGTGTTTCTACTCCAAAATTACTTATCGAATTATTCTTTTTTCATCCTAATTATTCTTAGTCTTCTCAAACTTTTTTTTTTACGTCTTACCGTATAAATTAATACTTATACTTGCTTAATCAGTAATTGATCAGAACCTGTCTATTTGTTGATTCTCCATCTTATCATGTTGATCTTCGAGCCTACCATATGTACGTGGTTTTAAACTTTAGTCCACTATTTGGTTTGACATAAAACATAATATTGTCACAACTTTGTGGTTATATCGCACTTGTCAGTGATTGGTTGCAAATATGTTAATTTCTGATTTTGTTTAGGTTTTTTTTTGTATACTTTTCAGGCTATTTTGTCTGTGTCCAAATTCTCCTATATGATATAATGGTTTGTTTGAGGCTACCACTTTAGTTCTTGATTTTAGAATTGTGAACATATTTGGAGGCAAACTGGGAAGCCCTTCATATCCAATTTTGTGTCCCCAAAGTGCCCCCAATCAGTCCAGACTTTGGAGGCAGCATTTTGGGGCCAAATATCGGCACATATTGGGTGGACATTTGTGGGTATACAATGGAATTAATTAAAGAAAGACATAAGGCGTGCCTAACAGCATGAGTGGGAATAGTGCACAACCCTACACAATAAGAGCAATAAACCGGTGCAAAAATGAGACAAAAAAACCCAACCCAACCAATGGTGCTCAGTAAAGATGCACACTTACTATAAAAACTGCAGTTGGAATTGAAGCTGCAGTATTAGATCTGGTGGAATAGCAATCTATAAAAAGAAACCATATAGTGTAATACATTTTAAAAAAAGGTCACAAATTGGAGCAGCAAACAATAACATTGGGCATTTGATAGCCAAAAGCCCCACAGTAGAAGCAGGTATAGAACAGACGTTTCAAGATCAGGGATTTTTAGTAAACCATGGGTGTGCAAGTAACAAAAGATGGTAGTATCATGTACATCAACATTGAAGTACAGATCCTTGGAAGATATACACATAGGTATATGCATGACTTTTTGATATTTAGTTAAATAATTCAACATTGTATGAACTTGAGTATTTTAAATTACTCTCAGAGCACTATATTCAAATAGTATTACTTATAAAAAAATCTAACAATAAACAATAAGTCATTAATAGAGCCTCAGTGTCAGATGATAAATTGTGTGGGAGTACAGAAAACACTGAAAAAAAAGGGAATCAAGCCTCCTCTAGAGATCAATAATAAGTACTACACATTTGATGAGAATGTGAATAACTGGAAAATAATAGAAACAGAAAGTGGGAGAAAGAAGAGGAGAGGAAAAAAGGTTGAATGGAAAGAATAGAAGGGAATAGGGAACCCCGATAGGAGGGTTATCAAAAGAAGCAAGGGAGCATTGTTAAAAAAAAGGGTCTGAGGGCCACAGAATGTAGCCAGATACCATGTGCCCAAGTATGGGGTACGGGGGTAGCCCTGGGAGGGGGGCAGCATAACAAGATAACCACATAGAACATGTCTCGGAACAGAATATATTATCTCCAAAAATAGAAAGGTACATAACACACAAAGAGGCATGGGTCCATGTGCTGGGGTGCAACAGTTCTCACCTGATCCTAGTGCCTGTTGTACAGCTAGTGTCTCAAGACTGAACTAGGCTAAGATCAGAATTTGTGCAGCTAAAAGTTTTTGTTTATCATGATGTTTTAAGTTAGACAGTCTACGAAATGACATTAACATTATACACAACCGGTGGTATTGCAGCAGCAGTCCCAGGTACTAGCATACATACAACCCTCTCACAGGCTGATCTCATCTTTGGGACATCAGTGTCTCGGAATCAAACAAGAGGAGATTTTCTACAGACTTCGTAGATGAAAGTGAGAGAGCACTTAAACAGTGCTCTGCTGTGTCAGAGCTCTGATTTCTGGGATGCCCAGATCTCAGAGGAATGTGCTTATATTGGTTGGATCAGTGATAGTGAGTTTATCCCCCAAAGTAACCATCAGTGAGTTAGGCAGCCCCCATTTATACTTCACATTTTGAGCTGTGAAGTGGGTAGTTAATAGACATGTGCAAAACTAAAATTTTCGTTTAGTTTTCGTCCATTCGGACGAAAATGTTATTTATTTCGTCTAAAATGAATTTCGTTCATTAATGCATTCGTTTCAGACGAAATTCGTTCATTATTTTCGTTTCGTTCATTATTATTCGTTCATTTTATAGAATACAATGTGATACTATTGGCTTTCTATAAACCGAACGAGAGCCCCATTCATAAGAAATTCTTATGAATGGGGCTCTCGTTCGGTTCATAGAAAGGCAATAGTATTACTTGTATTCTATAAGCCGAAAGTCTATAAACCGAACAACTTTCGGTTTATAGACTTTCGGCTTATGGAATACATGTAATCCTATTGCTATTCTATAAACCGAACGACTTTCGGTTTATAGAATAGCCATAGGTTTACATGTATTACATAAGCCGAAAGTCTATAAACCGAAAGTCGTTCGGTTTATAGGCTGTCGGCATTTAACTAATAAGAGACAGAGTCTCCATTCATAAAATTATGAATGGAGACTTTGTCTCCGTGTAGTAAAATGCCGACAGCCTATAAACCGAACGTTCGGTTTATAGGCTGTGGGCATTTTACTACACGGAGACAAAGTCTCCATTTATAATTTTATGAATGGAGACTCTGTCTCCGTATAGTTAAATGCCCACAGCCTATAAACCGAATGTTCGGTTTCTAGGCTGTCGGCTTTTAACTATACGGAGACAAAGTATCCATTCATATGAATGGAGACTCTGTCTCCGTATAGTTAAATGCCCACAGCCTATAAACCGAACATTCGGTTTATAGGCTGTCGGCTTTTAACTATACGGAGACAAAGTCTCCATTCATAATTTTATGAATGGAGACTCTGTCTCCGTATAGTTAAATGCCCACAGTCTATAAACCGAACGTTCGGTTTATAGGCTGTCGGCTTTTAACTATACGTTTGTCTCCATTCATAATTTTATGAATGGAGACTCAGTCTCCGTATAGTTAAATGCTATTGTATTCTATAAACCGACTCTATTTCGGCTTATAGAATGCAATAGTACTACGAATGGACGAATGAACGAATGATTTTCGTTTATTAACCATTCGTTCATTCGGCTTTCGTTAGCTTAGCATTTTCGTTCTTCGTTTTTCGGGCGAATGGACGAAAATGCAATTTTCGGACGAAAATGCATTCGTCCGAAAACTAATGCACATGTCTAGTATATATTCACATGTAAATTGCTTTTTTAATAAAAAATTATGATATAAAAAAATTCTTGTTTTTATTTCCTTTTATGTGACAATGCTGCCTCTCTCTTTCCCTTGCCCCCAGATTTGTCGCTCTCCCCCCCCTTAGTGTTGTCTCTCTCTCACCCTCCCTTTGGCTCCCCCCTCCCTCCCCTTGTTTCTGTCTCTTCCCCCCTTCCCTCCCCTTGTTTCTCTCTGCCCCCCCCCCCTTGTTATTCTGTCCCCCCCTCACCTGTTTCTTGCTCCCTGGTGGCTAGTGGGGGCAGCCGGGGGATGTATACATCATAGACGGAAGTGTCGGGCAGCATGGAGGTTGTCTGCACGATTCGTGCAGACATCCCCCAGCTGCCCGATTCTCCCTGGTGGCTAGCGAGGCAGCGGAGGATGTCTGCGCGATGAGCGATACCTCCCCTGCTGCCGCCCGGAACGACCGCCAGGACTTTTATGAGGAAGCCGGAAGTACCCAGCTTCATCATAGAAGTCCCGGCGGTCATGCCGGGCGGCAGCAGGGGAGATCTGCGCTCATCGCGCAGACATCCCCTGCTGTTAGAGAGGGGGATCCAGGTCCCCTGCAGCTCTGCTGGGGACCTGGATCCCAGTCTTATAGTCTGACCTCAATTTGAGGTCAGATTATAAGACGACCTCGATTATAAAAGGGGTATTAATTAACACTTCCCTTGCTGATCACAGTTTCTTTTTACTGTGATCCGTTTCCTTCCAAGTTTATGAACCTCATTTAGTTTTTTCAAAATAAATTTTATTTTGTAAATTTTTACTATATTACTTATATTCTTTTCATGTATTAATGTAATTACAGTTAACTCCTACAAGCCTGTGCTGTGATTATGACCAGAGCAAACGTTAACCCATTCGTGAAGTTGGGACGTTCTATGCCGTCCTGATTTTAAGTCCCTTAAAGTCGTTAGGACGGCATAGTACGTCCTGTGTTAAACAGCTCATATCACGGCTCGGATCATGCTGCAGGCACTTGCAGCGGGATCCCACCTGTCAGATGAGGCCATTTTAAATGGCCTCAGTCTGACAGGGGAAATTTAGCTGGTGCTCAAAACGAGCACCAGCTACATTTCTCTAAATCGTGCGTGACGTCCGAAGGGCTTGCAATTTTTGGGCAGGGACCCACAGGGTCTATTAAGACCCTGATTGGGTCTCTGCCATAGTGTTCCTGGCTAACGATCACCTTGTGATCAGTGGCCAGGAACAAATCGTGACGTTTTGGTGCTTACGTCATTTGGGACGCAAGCACCATGCGTCACAAAGGGGTTAAAACTCTCCACTTTTTTCAATTTATTTTTTAATACTAAATTCAAATCATTTCATGCTATTGGCAATTCTATAAACCGAAATAGAGTCGGTTTATGGAATACCAATAGCAAAATAGCCATTACAAAATGCCTCGCTAGCCACCAGGGAGAATCGGGCAGCTGGGGGATGTCTGCACGAATCGTGCAGACAACCTCCATGCTGCCCGACACTTCCGTCTATTATGTATAGTGCATACATCCCCCGGCTGCCCCCACTAGCCACCAGGGAGCAAGAAACAGGTGAGGGGGGGACAGAATAACAAGGGGGGGGGCAGAGAGAAACAAGGGGAGGGAAGGGGGGAAGAGACAGACACAAGGGGAGCGAGGGGGGAGCCAAAGGGAGGGTGAGAGAGAGACAACACTAAGGGGGGGAGAGCGACAAATCTGGGGGCAAGGGAAAGAGAGAGGCAGCATTGTCACATAAAAGGAAATAAAAACAAGATTTTTTTTATATCATAATTTTTTTATTAAAAAAGCAATTTACATGTGAATATATACTAGACATCTGCATTCGTTTTCGTCCATTCGCCCTAAAAACTAAGAACGAAAATGCTAAGCGAAAGCCGAATGAAAGCCGAAATGAACGAATGGTTAATAAACGAAAATCATTCGTTCATTCGTCCATTCGTAGGTTTATTCGAACGTTCGGTTTATAGGCTGTGGGCATTTAACTATACGGAGACAGAGTCTCCATTCATATGAATGGAGACTTTGTCTCCGTATAGTTAAAAGCCGACAGCCTATAAACCGAACATTCGGTTTATAGGCTGTGGGCATTTAACTATACGGAGACAGAGTCTCCATTCATAAAATTATAAATGGAGACTTTGTCTCCGTATAGTTAAAAGCCGGCATTTAACTATACGGAGACAGAGTCTCCATTCATAAAATTATGAATGGAGACTTTGTCTCCGTATAGTTAAAAGCCGGCATTTAACTATACGGAGACAGAGTCTCCATTCATAAAATTATGAATGGAGACTTTGTCTCCGTGTAGTAAAATGCCCACAGCCTATAAACCGAACGTTCGGTTTATAGGCTGTCGGCATATGGAATACATGTATTCCTATTGCTATTCTATAAACCGAACTTTCGGTTTATAGAATAGCCATAGGATTACATGTATTACATAAGCCGAAAGTCTATAAACCGATCGTTCGGTTTATAGGCTTTCGGTATTTTACTACACGGAGACAAAGTCTCCATTCATAATTTTATGAATGGAGACTCTGTCTCTGTATAGTTAAATGCCGACAGCCTATAAACCGAACGACTTTCGGTTTATAGACTTTCGGCTTATGTAATACATGTAATCCTATGGCTATTCTATAAACTGAAAGTCGTTCGGTTTATAGAATAGCAATAGCATTACATGTATTCAATAAACCGAACGTCGTTCGATTTAAAGACTTTCGGCTTATAGAATACTATTGGCTTTCTATAAACCGAACTAGGGTCGAGTCCCCATTCATAAGAAATTCTTATGAATGAGGAGGCACTCTAGTTAGGTTTATAGAATGCCAATAGTATTCTATAAGCCGAAAGTCTTTAAAACGAACGACGTTCGGTTTATAGAATACATGTAATGCTATTGCTGTTCTATAAGCCGAAAGTCTTTCGGCTTATAGAACAGCAATAGCATTACATGTATTCTATAAACCGAACGTCGTTTGTTTTAAAGACTTTCGGCTTATAGAATACATGCAATGCTATTGGCTTTCTATAAACCGAAAGAGTCCCCATTCATACGAATAGGTCAATTGACCTATTCGTATGAATGGGAACTCAATTTCAGTTTATAGGAAGACAATAGCATTACATGCATTCCATAAACCGAAAGTCATTCATGTCGGTTTATGGAATGTAGTACAATGCTATTGGTATTGTATAAACCGACTCTATTTCGGTTTAGAATGCCAATAGCACGAATGGACGAATGGACGAATGAACTAATGATTTTCGTTTATTAACCATTCGGAATTCGGAATTTGTTAGTTAAAATTTTCGTTATTCGTTTTTCGGACGAATGGACGAAAATGCTATTTCGTCCGAAAATGCATTCGTCCGAAAACTAATGCACATGTCTAGTAGTTAACGTTATCATTGAATGTCTCCAGATCACAGTAGACCACAGGGATTACATCTTGTGGTACTTCTTTGGGCTCTTTGAAAGCTTTCCATGCTCTAAACGTATCAGCTATCAAGGCATCCACATTTGTCTTGTCAGGTATCATGTATGTGTATGCAATTAACCGAAGTAAGAAGGACTGGAGAGTGGCTGACCCCACCATCGACAAGATCCCTCTGATGCTCATATTGGTAAGACCCAGCTTCGAATCAAGAACAGATAGCTATTTTGGCAAAGAATCCAACTTGATGGTGTCAGATGTGGTTTTCAGTTGGGCAACTAGAGAAAGTGCAGAGGATTGCTACAAAACTAATAAGGTGAATGGAAAGTTTTAGTTATGAAGAAAGGCTAGAACATTTAAATTTGTAAAAGCTAGAGAAGGCTGAGAGGGGATATAATAATGTTATATAAATATGTAGAGGGTCCATCCAAAGGGCTTTCTAAAGACCTGTTCATTAACAGAACAGTACAAATGATAAGAGGTCACCTGCTAAGACTTGAATAAAGGAGATTTCTTTTTTACAGTAAGGACAATTAAGAAATGGAATTCACTGCCTGAATAAGTGGTTCCTTCAAATACATTAGATGCCTTTAAAAGAACCCTGGATACTTTTTGAATGAGCCGGCGCATAGAGGACTATGCATGTTAGTATAGGCATTAATATTTATTTAGTGCTTATTGATCCAAAGATAAATCTGATTGCTGTTTGGAGTCAAGAAGGATTTTTCCCCCCACTGAAAGCAGATTATGAAACTGCTGAAGTAAAGGCTTTTTATTTGCCTTCTTTTGGATCAACAGTGGTAAACTTGGGATAAGAAAAGGGTTGAACTTGATGGACCCAAGTCTTTTTTCAACCTAAATTACTATGTAACTATGTATATATTAAACCCAAACCCACAATAAGCAGAAATTAATATTAGATCCGAACAGGATGACATACACTTAAGTAATAGCACCCATGAGGATAATAGAATGCCATATAAGGGGTAGGGGAGACCCCACTACTGAGATCCTGTCGTATCTATCAGTAATTCAGAGTCTAATCATCAATGTCATTTGAAATTGGTTTTCTTTTATTTTAAATTATAGTTTTTATTGAGTCATGAGATAACACAGCAAAAGCAAATACATATGTAATTGTCATATCACACATTATAAAAGATGGCGGAAAAGTTGACAGATATCTTTCTATACAGACTTCTTTACTTTATATATTATTTTCTAATTTGTACACCACAGGGTACAAGAGAATATATGTAAAATTAAAACAACATATCTATCTCATCAAGAAAATGCTCAAACTCCCATCTTTCCATATGGAAAGCTAGAGCTGAAAATAGCAAAGGCACCAAGCCTACACCATATTTTTCAGAAAAGGACTTCCTTCTAACGAGGCTGGTATGAAATAAGGGGCAGAACTCTTAAAGCAAAACGTAAATAATCTGTTTTGCTGTTTGCCTCTGCAGCATATCTATAAGAACCTGCCACTTACCTGAAGCAAGCAGGGGCAATGTTGTGCCCAATACACAAACATCTTTAAACACTTCCACGTTTCCAGATTGGAGCCTGTGGTTAAGAAATATAAACCCAACTCTCATATTGCCTGCTCCACCGAGGACAAATACACAGCACTGAGGCTAACACCTTGCCTGTTATTTGTAACATTTCCAAAGGTTCTCTCATACAAAAGACAAATAACAACCGGGAATAACAACTTGCCTGTTATCTTTAACATCTCCAAAGGCTCTCTCATACAAAAGACAAATAACAACCGGAAATAACCCTTTAGACCACATCTCTGATACCTATATGATCTGAACTGACATTAATGACAGGAAACTAGCAAAGATACCTCCTAAACAGGACAAAGTTGATAAAGGGAAAAAACCCCATAAGCTGGGTAAACCTCACCCCATTGACTCTTTCTACTCCCCTAAAAGTATGACTGGTCCATCAGCTCCGGAAAAGAATTCTCCTGATATATCATTAGAATCACTCTCACAAGAAACAACGGGTTACATAACACAATCAAACTTGTCGGCAGTCCTGGATACATTATACATAAAAATCAAAAGAGACATAAATACTAACTTAATAAGCTACAAAGAGGAGCTATCTGAATTAAAAGCAACAATTATGTCCCAAACTGGGGAAATAACAACACTTAATCTGAAAGTAGAAGCAATGAAAAGAAACAATGAAGCTACGTCTTCAGAAATCACCAAATTGGAAACTAAGGTAGCAGATTTGGAGGATTGATCACGACGGCAGAACTTAAAAATCCGTGGAATACCGGAAGAAATTACTGATCAGACCACATATATGGAAAAACTTTTATCTGCCTACATAGACCCTAAACAAATCCAATACTACACCATAGAGAGGGCACACAGACTCCCAAAACCTGCGGCAATGCAGCATTTAAAAGATCCAAGAGGGGGGGATGGCGTCAGACACGTAACACGTGTTGACGTAGCTTGTCGGGGCGTCTCCGGATGAGGTGTCTAAGGTCCGGGCGGTGAGGACGAGGAGACGGACGAGGGAAGATGAAACTGTGACTACGGCTCAGCGCTCCACTCTCTCCCTTCCCAAGAAAACGGCTGAAGCGATCTCGGAAGTGGCTTCACTCACAGCCTGCAATATATCAGGCTGCTAAGTCGAAGTGTGCAAGCCGTTAAGCTGTTTTTACATCGGCTCCACCCTTCAACAACCTCATTATTAGTGCAGAAGCGGACGTTGCCTCAAGACTGCTAAAGCTAAGTCTCTTTTTTTATATCCAAAGAAAGCAAGGTTTACGTTATAATTGCACCATATAAGCAATTTTTTTTTGGTTTCACCGCCTAAACTGTCTAACTCAAAACCTAACAGAACCTATTTTTAAGCCTGGTAAATACCCAGGCACTGTTTATCTAATTACTTGTGGGACATAGCCATCTTCGCAAGTTAGTTTTGAATCTGCCAACTCAAAAAGTAAACTGAGTAAAGCAACAGGAACCTATCATTTTTTTTATCCTTCTTCCCAGCAGTCTGGGTTAAAGGGATATTGAGAGTCCTGTGTGAAATCTCCCAGAATGAAATAAGTGTCACCTGCTGCCTGATTGGGTTTTTAGTCCACCATAAAGACTTGTATATTTGCAACTTAGTACAGACTTTTTGGTACAGGGACAGCACTTCTTTTTTTATTTTTGGTTGTAAGCCTAACCAGCTTGATACAATTAACATTAAATCCTGAGGGACTACAGGAATTGAACAGAGGTAAATTCCATCTAATCCACTGAGCATAATCCTCCCAGGGGTTTACCTAAATAATTGTATAGACAAGCAATTAACCCAGATTCATAAAGAGCTTACAAAGAAATCAACTCCTACTCATACAAAAAATGGCTCCTAAGAAGGATAAACCACATGCCTCAAAGGACATTGATACCTTCTATTCCCCCAAAGAAACAAATTTAAGGGATTCCCCCCATACCGGAGCCGGAGTCAAAACCCTGCTGGCCAAACCGAGCATTGCACAACCTGATCTCTCAAACTTCGTTACAGAAGCAAATTTAAATTCTGCACTTGAGTCCTTGTGGGAGAAAATAAAGGCTGATTCCAAACAAAACCAACTAGATCTTAAGCAAGAAGTTTCTCAAATTTCAACAAACGTATTGGCCCTTGCAGAGGTCTCTAAAAAACTAAGCGAAGACATGCTATCAACACAACAGCAGAATATCTCACTAAAGAACCAGCTAACTAAACTGGAATTAAAACTATCAGAATTGGAAGATCGGTCCCGCAGGAGAAATCTGAAAATAAGAGGAATTCCGGAAGAAATTATGAATGAAGCACTGGAGCAATATTGTATGGATCTCTTACTGACATATGTACAAGTAACTTCAGTTGGAAAATTGCCTTCTGAGAGGGTACATAGACTCCCTAAATCTAAGGACCCCAGGTATGCATACATACCTAGAGACACCGTAATTTGTTTTCACAACGCACGCTTAAAAGATATGTTCACTAGAGAAATGAGACTAAAGCCAGTGGTGCCAAAATATAGAGATATTTCTCTATACCAGGATCTCTCTAATTATACTCGGAACAGCAGGAAAAACTTCCAAATAATAACAACACAACTTAGAACAAAAAACATTCCTTATCGCTGGGGGTTCCCCACAAAACTATTAATAACTAAGGATGGAAGAACAACAGTATACATGGATCCCTCAACAGCTATGGAAGAATTGTTCCGAAATGGAATAATCACCGATAACCTCCACAAAGACGATCATCCCAACTGATGCTTCTTTTGAGAATAAGGAGGACGACTCAACTGGGTGATCTCCACAAAGAAGATCATCTTAACTGATGTTTCCATCAAGAATGAGGAGGACACGATTTAACTTTTTTTTTTTTTTTTTTTTCTCTCTTTCCTTGATATTCCTACACTAAACTTATCACTAAACATGTATACCACTATACTTTACATATTACGCCATGTCCACTGACCTCCAATTTATTATTTTTTTTTAAATTTTTTTCCTCTTTTTCTCTTGATATTTCTAAATTAAACTTATCACCAAACACGTATACTATTATACTCTACACATCACGTCATGTCCATTAATTTAAAAAATAGGAAAAAGGAAAAAAGAATCTTTTTTACCTTTATGATACACATTTAATTTCACCAATACATACAAACCCATTTACATTCAGTCACTATCAAATCACACCCCCTCCCCCCTCTTCCTTTTTTTTTTTTCTCACTTTCTTGATACACATTTAAATTCACTAACACAAACAAATGTATCTACACTCAGTCACTATCTAATCACTCCCCATACTTCCCCCTTCCCCTTATTTTAAATTTTTTTTTTTTTGTCATAAAAACAAGTTAAACTCTACTCTTGACCTGAAATCCATATGGGAGAAAGGGCTGACTTCAAATAAAATCAACTAGATCTCAAGCAAGATATTCTTCAGATCTCAATAAATGCATTGGCTTTTGATGTCTTTTTAAAATGTAGTAAAGACATATTATTATCGTAACAGCAGAATACCCTACTAAAGAACCAACTAACTAATTTGCAACCAAAACTATCGGAAGATAGGAACAAGGAAATTTAGTCTGAAAATTACCCCTGGAGAAAGTATACAGACTATCCAACCTAACGACTCAAAGTATGCATTTATACCCAGAGGCACTACAACCTGTTCTCACAATGCAAGCCTAGAAGACACGCTCATAAGGGAAACGGGACTAAAACCAGAGGCTCTGGCACTCAGAGATATGCCTTTACACCAGGACCTATCTATTTATACGTGGAACAGCAGGGGAAATCTTCCAAACAATAACAAAGCATATCAGAACAGAGCAGAGAGGAGAAGGAAAGAAAAAGTATTCCCTCGCTGGTATCTCCATACAATACTACTAATACCCAAAGTAGGAAGAACAATAGTGCATGCGGATCCCTCATATGACCTTCTGGGAAAGAACTGTCCCTAAATTGACCATTGAATAATCATCGATGAGGAGAGGGGGAGGAGGAGGGGAGGGGGAGGGGAAGGAAAAGTAATTTATTAATTATTTTTTTTTTTTTCTTTCTTTGCAATTTTATTATCTTATCATCCTTTGTTTTCTTTCTCCTCTGGTTTTGTCCTCTCTTTCTGTCCTCTCTCTCTTTTTTTTCTTCCTTCTCTTTTCTCTTCTCTCCTCTCTCTCCCCCCCTTCTATGGGGGGAGGGAGGGGAGGGGAGGGGGGAGGAGGGGAAAATCACATGTACGGGACCTAATTCCGAAGACTATTAACAAAAGATGTACAATGAATGTACTTGTTCTTCTGTTTGGAGGTTGGTTTTAGTTTTAGTATGTTGTATTATTTATAATTATGAACACTATATTTTGGGAGCATAATTTGCCGTTCTACTTTCGTCACCACTCCGGACCAGACACAACCAGATGCTCGTCTCTCTATTAGAGTAATATCGAGCATAGATGTGTGAAAAAAACTCCACATTTTGTATGATAGTTAGAATGAATGCTAGAATGAAAGTTGATCAGGTTCATGGGATATTTAATATACAAGACTACAAGCTGGGGAGAAAAGTTTTTGATCCCTTCTAAAATGGGGGGGTTGAGATTGATGTCGCTGAACTGCAGGGGGTTGAACTCCCCACATAAAAGAGCATTCTTATACAACACGTTGATCGAAGAAAAAATTGATATAGCTCTCCTGCAAGAGACCCACTGGGATGAGAGAGGCAGATCACTATGGAAATATCAGAATTACCAGAGAGTATACAACTCTAATCTAGGTGACAAAAAAAAGAGAGGAACAGCTATAATCATATCTACTTCAATAAAATTTGAATATATTTACCACGAATCCGATGCGATAGGTAGATCTGTCATTCTTGTATGTAGGATTAACGATATAGTGTACACACTTCTGAATGTTTACGCCCCAAATGACTATCCTGTTAGGTTCTTGAGACACATAACTGAGAGATGGGACAAATTAAATCAGGGAATCCCTATCATAGGGGGAGATTTCAACACCATCTCAGACATCAAACTAGATAAAAATCTCTACCCAGGTAGATCAATTGATCCAAAACTAAAAAGAGCGGCACAAATGTTTTCAAAATATATTACTAACTACAATCTGTACGATGTCTGGAGGGTGATGCACCCCCTGGAGAGGGACTACACATACTATTCGGATATCCATCAGTCATACTCTAGAATTGACACTTTTTTCACCTATGCTTCTGGCTTAGATATATGTAAATCAACATCTATTGGCAGTATTGTGTGGTCCGACCATGCCCCGGTTTTTCTGGAACTGGAAGGAAAAACAAAATACCGCATCAGACCCGATTGGAGGTTAAATGAATACCTGGTAGCATCTGACAAAGATAAGGAAATACTCAAAGTCAAAGTAGAACAATTTCTTGCAGAAAATGATGACAAATCAATCTCAAGAGGCACCCTGTGGTGCACATTAAAATGTTGCATCAGGGGCCATTTCATTAGTAAGCAAGCTCTCTGGTACAAAACTAAAAAAAGAACGCTCTCCACTTTATACATAGCATTAGCATTAGAAGAAAAAGAAAATAAAACAAATCCCTCGAATAATCATGCTCAGGAAATTAAGATGTTACAACAAGAGATTAAGGAAAAACTAACCCAGAAAGCAGAATACATGCTCCAAAAACGTAAACAAAGTTGGTACTACAGTAATGGGCAGGTAGGGAAAGTTATGACAAACAAGCTAAAGTTCAACAGGGTCAGGAATAGAATAGGAAAAATTGAATATAAGAATCAAACACACCTTTCTCCAGACGCTATCAGCAAAGCATTCGAGGACTATTATAACTCACTTTATAATCTTACCGAATCTAGGAAAGATAATCAGGGAATGGTAGACTACCTACATGATATTGGATTACCCAAGATCTCTGAGGATAAGTTGAGGATTTTAAATGCACCCTTTAGAATAGAGGAGATTAGAGACACGATTAGAGGGCTAAAAAAAAATAAAGCTCCAGGCCCTGATGGATATATCGCACAATTCTATAGGATCTTGGAGGATTGTCTCTCACCCCTTCTACTTGAGTTGTTCAACGAGATCGGCCAAAATAAAAAATTTCCCTCGGAGATGCTTAATGCATCCATTAGTCCAATACTTAAGCCAGGGAAAGATCCAAAATTTGTTACAAATTATAGACCGATCTCGTTGATCAACCTTGACGTCAAGATTTTCCCTAAGATCCTGGCAAATAGGTTAAGCCTGACTATGCCTGATCTAGTACATGAGGACCAGACGGGTTTTATACTGGGGCGCACAGTAGAAGATAATGTCAGGAAAGTCCTTAACTTGATATCAGTAGCACAGAATAGCAAATCCCCAGTTGCCATTATAGCGCTTGACGCAGAAAAGGCATTCGATCGAGTTAACTGGCGCTTTTTATCCTATACTCTCGAGGCCTTTGGCTTAGTGGGACTCTTTAGGGACTGTTCAATGGCACTTTATACCTCTCCTAAGGCTAGAATTGTGGGCCCCATGCTGAGATCAGGACTCTTTAATATTAGAAACGGAACTAGACAGGGATGTCCTTTGGCCCCCTTGTTGTACGCCTTAACTATTGAATCGTTAGCTTCGCAGATAAGATCTAACCAGAATATAAAGGGAATTATCATTGGGAAGTCAGAATTTAAGACTACTCTTTATGCCGATGATATCTTATTGACACTTTCATCTCCAGAAACATCGACTTTGGCTGTCCTTGATTTATATATTTTTGGAATGATATATGATTTCACTATATTCAGGCGACCCATCCAGGAGGGTTCTAAGCCCTTCCATCTGAGAAGCTGATCTCTAAGATCCTCTATTAATGTTAAGTAATTATCTTCTTTACATTGTCTAAGATTGAATTCAATCTTTATGCCAAGATGCCCTATGATTTTATTACTCCAATCAAAGTGAACCTCCTTTTTCAGGTCAGTCGATTGAATCGGAGATAGTTCATGAGTAATGACCTGAGATTTGGATAAATTCACCTTGTAATTGGAGTATTTAGCATATTCCTGTATAACTATACAGGAATATGCTAAATACTCCAATTACAAGGTGAATTTATCCAAATCTCAGGTCATTACTCATGAACTATCTCCGATTCAATTGACTGACCTGAAAAAGGAGGTTCACTTTGATTGGAGTAATAAAATCATAGGGCATCTTGGCATAAAGATTGAATTCAATCTTAGACAATGTAAAGAAGATAATTACTTAACATTAATAGAGGATCTTAGAGATCAGCTTCTCAGATGGAAGGGCTTAGAACCCTCCTGGATGGATCGCCTGAATATAGTGAAATCATATATCATTCCAAAAATATTATATATATTTAGGACAATTCCACTCCGAGCATCAAACAATGAAATAAAACAGCTTACACAAATAATCTGTAACTATATCTGGCACTCTAAAAAACCTAGGATTCAAAGTTCGATACTAAAATCAAAACTGAATCATAATGGCCTGGGTTTACCCGATCTGAAAAGATTACATGAAGCTTGTATGCTGGCTCATTGTTTAGCCTGGAACTCAGCAAACATAAACAAAGGATGGCTTAAAATAGAAAGGGAGGCTAGTAAATTGAGCACTCTATTTCATTTATTTTGGCTTCCCCCAGACACTCTTAATCAATATAGAACAAGTAATAACATCATTGATGATATCCTGATTACTCTGCGAAAAGCAAAGAAAAATTATCATCTGATCCCTCATCTCACTCTCGGGACCCCTATCCGGGTCCTCGGAATGAGTATGACGGACTTTAACCTGATAAGCTGGGAAAATAGGGGTATCACTAAACTGGGAGATTTCACTACACTGAACGGTATTCGTTCTCTATCTGAGATACAAACTAAATATGGTACTCATCAGGGAGATTTTCTATCATATCAAAGATTGAAGTATTTTTTTAGCAAAAACCCAATAAGACAAAACACCCCATTAGATGATCTCATAGAAGGGAAAAAATCCGCGAATATAATTAAAAGAATCATGACCCTAGCAGATAAAGAATTCCACCCCGATAAATCCCCTTCTATCCTAAAATGGGAGATAGATCTTGGAAAAGTGTACTCTAACGAAGAATGGTTTAGCGGCTGGAACCTTACGAGGAAATCCGTGCATTCAGTGAGTCTCCAAGAGACATATTTCAAGGTCCTCCACAGGTGGTACATGGTGCCTACAAGACTGAATAAAATCAACACCTCGGCATCAACAACATGTTGGAGATGTTTGAGGCAGCTGGGCACCATGTTCCACATCTGGTGGACCTGTGAAAACCTTGGGAAATTCAAGGAAGATTTGGAGACTCTGCTGTCACTGCTGCTCAGTAAAACTATATCTATTTCACCGCAAATGTTTCTATTCCACTTGGACCTTGTGAATCTAAGTGCAAATGAAAAAATACTATTTATAAATATTATGTTAGCTAGTAAAATACTACTTGCCAGATTATGGCTTAATACCAAGGCACCGACTTTGAGAGAGCTGAACACCCAAATTCACTATCAGTGCACTATGGAAAAGCATTTCTTTATAATCAATTCCATTCAGCACAAATATGATAAAATATGGGCCAGATGGATAACAACTCATTCCGAAATGTAGGATTCCTGGCGGAGACGCCCCCCCTGCAGTTCAGCGACCTAGACACCCAGAGACTCTTGCACATAAAACTCCCTAGCAAGTATCACTAATAATAGAACCCATCTTTTCCCTGTGAACTATTGTATGTATGTTAGTAGGAAAGAGTGTAGGTTTACTAGTAGACTCAATAGGGATCAAGCTAAATCCGAGTAGAAGGAACATAAGAAACACCATAAGTCTTTCTAGCATTAAATATGTATTCTTTAACCTGACTAGTCTCGGCACAATATTTATTCTATGTTCCTCATCAATGTCTGTCCCAAACATTATATATATTATATTTCCACTTAAACTACACTGTAAATGAATGTACGCTTTTGTATTCTATTATTGCTACTTTGTACCTCTGTCATGAATTATAAGATAAAATAAAAACTATATAAATGTAAAAGATCCAAGAGATGTGATAGTTTGCCTCTGTAGCGCTAGACTAAAAGAAGATCTAATCAGAGAACACCATAAAAAAAACCTCTAAAAGCTTAAAATTTGTAAATCTTACCCTATATGCGGTCTTATCTTTCTTTACTAGACAAGCGAGACAAAAATACTCAGACTCAACTGCCTTCTTAAGAGAGCAGGGGATACGATACTCCTGGGGGTTTCCAACAAAATTGAGAATAACGTACCAAGATAAAACCTACACATGTTTTGACCCGCAACAAGTCAGAGATAAGATCTCCCAGTGGGGCCTAAGAAGCACTGAAACTACTAAGTGATAACTCCACTAATGCTGCTCAGCCTTTTCCTTCTTTCCTCTCTCTCCTCTTCCCTTTCTCACTCTCGTATGTTCTATTATTTAGGGTAGAGCTCTTACCTGAAATCTATACTGTTCCATAAGAGGAGTGGGGGACACGAGCTATAGAGGGAGAGGGAACATGGAACTCACAAAACCAGGGTAAACTTTTATATCTTAAACGTTTGCTGGGGTATGATAAAAGAATCTTCTTAACTATAAACGAGTATTAGATACCCATATCCACCAGGGATCTGGTGGATGAAAATTATCATGATAGAACTCCAATTGCCTCTCCCTCTCTTCTTTCCTCCCCCTCTGTATCCCCCTCTCTCTCTCCCACCTATCCTCTCCTCTAGATGTAGCCTCAATGTGATGCTATACATCATATATGGGAAATGGCGAAATCAATGTACAGATAGGAAGTAGAATTTAGAGCATAGAATTAACAAACCTAAGAGGATTTCTGTATTTGCAGACTTAACATTACCTTGTATGGCATGTTGCATCAATGATTGCACTGATGTGACACCTTGGGATGCGTGGCACCCTAAAGTTGAACCCTTGGGAACAGATGAAAAAGTGGGAAAAGTAATATATGGAAAGCAACTAGAACACAGAACCAACAAAGCTAAGGGGCACCATGCATCCCCAGATCTAACAATACTATTATTTTAGGGTTATTGGGACCCTTTAGATGAAAATATTGCATGATGATAAGTAAATCGGGGGGGGGGGGAGGGGACGGGGGGAGCGGGGTATGTTATTCTGAGGAAGAGCAGGGAAGAGCTGGGCCTATCGACATCCAATTCTGGGACCTAAGCAATGAGAGTGGGCTAAGAACAAGCAGGAATTACCTTTTAGGACCTAACTTCATGAATAACTTAGCTAAGTCAGTTTGAAATATTAACAATGACTCTAAACACCATAAATTAAACGCTAAATTTACTATTTTATCATTTTGTTACACACTTAAGTAAAATCTAAGTTAAGAACACTATAATAATTAAAACTAAATTTATATGAATAATTACCTTAAACACTACAAATTAAACCTTACATTTTCTATTTTCTTTGTTATACACTTAAGTAAAAATCTAAGTTATGAACATTATAATAATTAAAACAAAATTTACATTGTAGGGGGATTTATTTTATATATTCTAAGTAAATCATAGATAACTATGGAAATGATGCACGATCACTAATTGAAAATTTGTAACATAATCACGCAAACTTTTTCCTCTTCTCTTCTTTGCATTGATGAATATTTCAGAACTTAATTCACTCAAATTAGTGAAGGAGGGGAGGGAATTAAGGGCTGAGCATGAATATTATAATGAACTAAGCATGAGCACTTTGAAACCGTTTCTCACAGACATGAAAGGAAAGGCGATGGGTGGGTGAAGGTTTATTGTTAAAGAATTATTTCCCTATGCATAAGAAACTAGTATGTTTTTTGGGTCCTACTTGGTGCTCCTGCTTGGTGTTCCATTGATCTGTTTAAATGCTTTAGTGTCTCACGGAATATAGCCCATACCCTCCAATTGGACAATAGGTGTTTATAGGAAACCCTACAGATCATAGCTATATAAAAAAAAATCCAATTGGGGGTTATCTCGCTTTCCTCTGCCCTCCTGACACGTCCGTCCCTGATGTAGCAGGGACTCTATATCTTAGCTCCCCCTTCCCTACCGCGATAGAGATATCTCCCTCGCGGTTGGGATTGAGTGAGCATGAGTGTTGTATGGGTGTGAATGTAAAAGGGTGTGGATGGTGGGGAACTGGGGAGGGCGGGAGCGGCCCTGGCTGGATTCCAAGACAAAGAGACAGGGAATTCCATGTCTCTTAAGATAATGTCGATCAATTCCCAGGGCTTGAACTCACCATATAAACATTCCTATATGTTTAATACGCTGGAAGAGGAGCAGGTGGATGTAGCGCTTATCCAAGAGACGCACTGGAAACAGGATGCCAGACTTCTGTGGAGATACCATAAATACCATACGCTATACTCCTCGCTACCCAATAAAAAAAAAGGGGGGTAGCTATAATTATTGCCTCTAGAAATAAATTTGAATATTGCCACCATGAGTTAGATCAAGAGGGGAGGAGAGTCATGCTGATCTGCAAACTAAATTACATATTATACACCTTTGTAAATATTTACGCTCCGTCTGACAGACCGATTGGCTTCATTAACTCCACTATGACAGTCATAGACAAGCTGGGACGAGGCATGTTAATAATAGGAGGCGATATCAATACAATAGCCAACATTGACCTGGACAGAAAGGCAACCAGAATAGGTAGCTATGATCCAAGATTGAAGTCCAGATCAGTCGCCCTCTCCTCCTGCTTGCAGAGACTTATATGATGTCTGGAGAATTCAACACTTGACCCAGCGGGATTATATGTTTTACTCCAAACCACATCGGTCATATTCAAGAATTGATTATATTTTTGTGATGGGCCCCATGCTGGATAGATGTATTTCCTCCAGTATCGGGCACATCACATGGTCCGATCATGCTCCGTTTTTTTGGGTTATCAAATCAAATCTAGAGTATAGAAATATAAGGAGATGGATAATGAACGATACTCTTCTGAGTACACTAGAAAGTAAGCAAATCCTACGAGACCAAGCAAAGTGGTACTTAGAACAAAATAATAACCTTGAAATCTCGGAAAGCACTCTTTGTTGTGCAATGAAATGTGTCCTTAGAGGAAACCTAATAAAAAAAGAAGCATGGCTTAGAAGACAGAGGGGTATAGATCTTCCAGAATTATATGTGAAACTCGCACCGATCGAGAGAGAGCAAAAGCGGAACCCAACCAGAGAAGCAAATGCCAAAAATTCAGGACCAAATAATCCAAAGACTTAAAACTAACACTGATTTTGCACTTGCCTGCCTAAAAAATAAATGTTATTATAGCAACAACCGGGTAGGGAAAGAACTCACTAGGAAGATTAAAATGCAAAGTGCTCAGAACAGAATAAAAAATATAATATATAAGGGTCAGAAGTGTATCTCACCTGCACAGATAGCAGAAGCTTTTAGAAAGTTTTACCATTCATTATATAATCAACCCAATTTGACCTCCTACACTAAAGATGTCAAATTTTATTTGGAATCCTTAAAACTGCCCAAACTCCCTAGGGAGAAACTAGACATCCTGAATCTCCCAATTACAATAGCTGAAACAGATAACATTATTAAAGAACTAAAAAAAGGATCCCCAGGTCCTGATGGATATACATCTATGTTTTATCAGACCTTAACCCCAGTAATATCACCAATTCTAACCAGATTATTCAACACTATATCCATGAATCAGGGTTTTCCAGCGGAAATGTTGGAGGCCTCAATAATCCCGATACCGAAGCCAGGTAAAGACCCCACAGTGGTCTCTAACTATAGACCCATATCTTTAATCAACTTAGATATTAAGATAAACTCGAAGATTCTGGTCAATATACTGTGGGTTGTAATAACGGATCTTGTAAACCCAGATCAATCCGGGTTTATCCCGGGCATGTCTGGAGGGGATAACACCCGCAGGGTTTTTGGAATCCTGGAGGAACTGCATCGGGGGAAAGCTCCAGCGATAATGCTAGCCCTCGATGCAGAAAAAGCCTTCGATAGGGTCGACTGGAGGTTTATGGCGGAGACCCTTCGGGTGTTTGGCTTAGATGGCAGAGTCTTCGAACTTATTATGGCCTTGGGTCGAGGGTCGAGGGTCCATCACTGTCTTCAGAATTATTTGATATTAAAAATGGAACCCATCAGGTATGTCCGCTGGCCCCCCTTCTCTATGCCCTAACAACTGAGCCATTTGCTGAACACTTGAGACAGGCGGAGCAGATAAGGGGCATACAGATAGGGGACCAGACTCATACAATAACCCTATTTGAAGTACTGTTCTCTGGGTTGGTGTGGGGACCAAGGAAATCCAGAATCCCAAGCAAGACTCTCAAACAACCAGTACAAGATGGGGGCCTGGGATACCCGGATATAGGCAAAATTTATAATAGTTGTCAGATGGCCTATATAAATGCATGGAAACAAGATAATCCCTCTAATACACCTTGGTTGAATATAGAGAAGGCGCAAACCAAGATAGCAGACCTGTCACTAATTCGCTGGATGCCATTGAGTCTATTATGATCTTTGAATATCTCAACAAATATAATAAAGGACACTAGGGTGACACTCTATAAAGTCAAGAAAGCATTGGGGATTGTTGATGCTCTCTCTCGCTCGGCTCCTCTACAGGCACTCTCATTGTGTATCTCGGATCTGAATTTGACTAAATGGCAGGTAAAGGGAGTGGAAAGAATAGGAGACCTATACCAAGATTGCCATTTGATGCACTTTTCGGAAACTACAATCTAAATTTAATCTTGTTAGTAACCAACTTTTTCCCTTTCTTAGAGTGAAAAATGTTCTTATAAGACATGTGCCAGTGGGTCAAACGCAATGGGACTCCTTCCTGGTAAATCCACCTCGCAGGAATGCAATTTCTAGGACCTTAAGATTATTTAGATCTCTTAAGCAAAGCCAGAAATCTAGGGCGATTTCACAATGGGAGATCGATATGGAGAACACTTTTCCATACGCGTTATGGTGTAAAGCGTGGCAGAATGTTAGGAAGACGTCCCATTGTGTCTATATTCACGAGCACTATTATAAATTATTGAATAGATGGTACCTCGTTCCTGCTCGAGTCTCAAAATATAATCCAGCAATTAACGATCTATGTTGGAGATGTCAGCAGAAATGAGGTTCCCATCTTCACATCTGGTGGGAGTGCAAAGCCTTAGACCCCTATAAAACCAAGCTATCATCCTTATTGACGTCTTTGTGTTCATATAGAGAGGATTTGACTCCACACCTGTTTCTCTTCCACGTAGATCCACCTGGCGACCGATACAATGAGATTTTGTGTATTAACATCCTGTTGGCATTCAAGGTCTGCTTGGCTAGGTACTGGAGGAGACCGGAGATCCCATCCTGTAACGAAATTAAGGTTCAGCTGGATTTCCAGGCCTCCTCGGAGAAATACTTTTATAGGAACATCCCTAAAACGCTGATTAAATATAACCGTATTTGGCAGGAATGGACTTGACTAATCAATTAAGACCAATAAAACATGTTTACCCAAAACCTGCCTAATAACTCCTATCTAAGTACTCATATATAGCCACTGGTAATTGGAATCGGCTAAAATGCAGTAAAAACACCTTAGGGATCCTCCAGGCTCCTCTTCCAGTCCCCCCTCGGTTCAGAATGACTGATGTGGTGGGAAGTATGAAAGGTATGATATGAATGAGAAGAATGAGTGCATCGGGTTGGGCCCTATCTTGACAGAAATTATAGAGATGTAAACCCTTGCGCAGTGGGAAACCGATATTTGATGTTTTGATAATGCAATCTAGAATCCTATTTTATTGTATGTATTGTGTTATGCACTTTGTTGTATGTTTTGTATTTTATACTCTTAAAAATTAATAAAGTATTTTGAAAAAAACAAACAAAAAAACTGACCACTGAATTCGCTGCTGCATTAGATTTGAAGAAGTAAAGGAGGCTATTAAACAATCCCACAGGGTGAACTGGTACTTTCTAAACAGCTATTGCGACATATCGGGGTGGGCGCTCCCATGTTGAATTGGATCAGCGCCCTTTATCAAACCCTCCAAGCATGCATACGGATTAACAGGCAACTGTCAGGACCAGTCACCCTGTGAAACCTTTGATAAATGCTATTAGGGCTAATCCAGACATCTCCGGAAAACGCGTTGGGCCACACCATCACAAAGTCACTGCTTACGCTGATGATTTACTTTTCACATTAACTAACCCGCTAATTACGTTACTAAACCTTTTATGGGAACTGCATTCCTACAGAGCCCTTTCCAGTTTTAAAGTGAATATGGACAAGTCGGTAGCCCTAAATGTTAGTCTCCCACATGATACGGTTGAATCCCTAAGACTTTCCTTTCCATTTAAATGGTCTAATACCTCCATCAAGTACCTGGGCATCACTGTGACCCCAGATTTACAACAACTCTATCCTAAAAATTATATCAGGACATTAAATGTTATTAGAACAGACTTAGCTAAATGGACGACTCAGCACCTTTCCTGGTTTGGGAGGATCTCTGTTACTAAATGGAACATGCTACCGATACTTCTAAATATATTACAGACCCTACCGGTTCATGTGCCAAGACCGTTTTTTGTGGACATAAAACTCATGATCACCAAGTTTATTAGGAAATCAAAGGGGCGCAGATTAGGATATCAATACCTGGTCCGCAGCAAAGACAGGAGAGGTTTGGGTCTTCCAGACATTGAGACATATATTAAAGCAACCCTTTTGTCCAGATAGTGAAATGGTCCATCCCCGCTGAGAAATTCTGGATATCTCTTGAGCAGAGATCTCTCAGCGTTCCTATACCTATAGCATGGGTCCCAGATTACCAAAAAGTAGTGGCAGATTTTACACATCCAACGGTGCCATGCACGATTAAAGCCTGGAAGGAAATTAAACATGTCTCTGACATACTTAACCACCCCACTCCTCTTTTAACTATGATCGAAAATGTTAATTTTCAACATGGAGTCAATTCATGATTTTTTCATGATTTTTTCCCTAGACATATTCCTTATCCTAGATTAGGACAATTTCTAGAGGACCTCACAGGATCCATCACTAATACACAACTGAACAAACTACTCTATGCACAAATGAGAAATACATTCAATCCCTCCCTGATCATACAAACCCAACTCTCTCACTACATTCAGTTGCTTAGAAACTGAGCCCCGATGCAAGCTAATATCGACGTTACACTCACTATTGACAAACATGAAATTTGCCAACAAACCATATTTTATTAGGGCATGGGAGTCTGATTTCAATACCACCTTCTTAGATAATCAATGGACGAAAATCGCCACATTAGCGCACAAATGCTCGGCTTCTGTCAACATTTCAGGAAAATGCCTAAAAAATAATCACGAGATGGTATGAAACGCCATCAATGCTACACAAAATATTCCCCAATGTTTCAGACAGAAGCTGGATTTTTTACACATTTGGTGGTCCTGTGGTAAGCTTCAGGTCTTTTGGAAAGCTATAGCCAAAATAATAGCTGACGTGGCAGGGGCCACGCTTACTTTTGGCCCAGGCGGCCTACCTACTACACCATAATCCACAACCCATATCCAAATACAAAAAATCATTGACCATCCACCTTTTAAACGCGGCTAAGCTTCTCATACCCAGACATTGGAAGAAAACTCGTCTGCCGACCTTCAGGGAGTGGTTGGCATAGGTGGAGGACATCCATTCTGTGAAGGACCTCATGCTCTCATCCCAAGATAGACATTCTCAACATGTATCCCAATGGTATACGTGGACTGAATTGCTGTATAGTGATAGGTATGCAGCTGCGCTCCAAAAACATATGTTCTGTTTATAGTCTATGGAAAGATGTATGTGACACCCTTTTCATACCCCCATGTTTTCCTTGTTCCACATCTCCCCTTATCGGGCTTCCCCCCCTTTCCCCTACCCCTGGTACGGTACTAGCACGCACTCCGAGATATGTTAGGATCTCGAGCCTACATAGTTGGTAATTTGGTATATATTAAAGGGCAAAGATATCGACCTGTTGTCCTGTTGATATTTTATTATATTGTATAATCTATTGTTTAATTGATGTTTACTACTGAAACTGACTGATTTTCGTACTGAAGTATTTTATTTTGTGTCTATAGTTGTACCATCCTTTGCCATCTTTCCACCCTTTGTATCTCTACTTTCTCATAACTCAAATAAATAAAGAGATATTGAACTAAAAACAATAGATTAGACAAGTGATTATGGTGCAAAAGCCATTCCCAACATAAACATTTTAAAGGGATGCATAAATAGAATAGAAAATAGGTGTTCAAAGCTACGACAAGAGCCAATTGAGCATAACGTACATATGGGTGCACAATGATACTATAACAAATTAATGTTCATGTGGTCGTGTGGGCTGCAGGCACATAAACCTAAAGTTCTTATTTTTAAATACATACTTACTTATTTATTTTTCTTAAACCATTTATATAATTTATTTGTAACTCTGAGTTGGATTTTAATGCTGCTGATTTATTGTGTAATGTGTCCATGGGTTTTTAGATGTATAACAAATTTTAGCACGGTATTCCGTTCAATCACAGGATTCAGTATAGTTATGAAGGATTGAAAGAAATATGAGGTTGCCATTGAGCTTCATCTAAAAATAAAAGTCATTAAAACACTTGTTTGATCTTACAGGATTTTGGAATGTTATAATGCCATCTGAATTGCTTTTCTGTTTTCTCTGAGTTCTGATTGTAAGATGGGCTGAATGTAGACATGACATTATATAGAAGGCCTATTCATTGAGCTCCTTGTTTTTAAAGGAGTCACATATATGAGCACAATCTTAATGGTTTTACTCAGAATTTACATTCACATTAAAGAAGTGCACTATGCATTGAGTTTAATTTAATTTACAAATTATTTAAACAATGTTTCAAATATGGTATATCATGAATATAATATACGGTGTTTGCGGATGATATGAGGAATACATTCATTGCAGTGACCTTTTCAGCACTTGCTAAATAAATGTTGACATTGAAATAGTTATAATAATAATTGGCAAGTTTGTTTTAATATTTTCTGGTTGCACTTTTAATTCATTACACAGATACAGTACATTTCAAATTCTCACCTCTGAGCCAGACAATTAATCCATGGGTTTAAACCGGGCATCAATAATCCACACCAAGTAGCAACCATCTTTGCAATCACTGGAACGTTGTAAGTATTGAAGGTTTCATATAAACTGGTTGCAACTAATGGGATCCAGCATACAAAGAGGTAGACTAGAACGACAGTAATATGTTGTTATGAACATGGATCACTTAATTCATAAGACTAAAGAATTCCATTCTAATTTGCTATTGGTTCAATGGCAACAGACAACAATGGCAAAAATAGCAGTGATTCACAAGCAGGAAAAGGTTACTCCACAGAATAATTTTGAAGGCATTATACAACTAGGATTCAGGTCCACATCAGAACTGCAGTGGACCTGGATCTCCTCATGTTAGGTTAAACTTATATTTATTTTGTTAACACATAACAAGAGTAATTTCAGCATTGGAAGAGTTAACTTCAGGGAAGGGTTAAACCCCCCTCCCCTATTGGAGGGAGCACATTCTTTGTCTACCACATAATCTAAACATAGAGACTGTTAGTTTCTATTAAGTAATAAATCTAATGATACCAGACCCTATATGGGTTCAGCCTAGGTTAGAGAAAAAGATGTATAGGAGAAATGACCTAGGGGTCATATCCTGTGTCTGCATCTCAGGAGTTTTGTATTTCTTAGTAGAGACAGTAAAAGAGCACTGGAGGACCTCCTGGTCAGATAAACCAAACATAAAGTAATCCCTCCGATTTTCAGCCTGTTGAAATAACAAAGTGGAGCTTCCCTCAACGCCAGGCCATCCAGATATCTGTGCATATATTTAGAGCAATTCAAGAATTCAGACTCCCCATTCTGTTGCACATTTTTTGTATATATTTATATATGTTTTATATATGTTGCACATTGTTCGTATATTTAAATGTTTTCATATGTTTTCACTTTAAATAATCTTTTGCATGGAATGGTGGGAGACAGCTACAGATGTATAGGCAACGAACGACCTCTGTGTCAGACTTGAGTTACTCTCCGAACGCGTTCGCTGATGTGTTTCCAACTCCCACCACGTGAATCCAAATCAGAGTGATACATTGCCGTATACCAGAGACTTGCTGATAGAGACCTAAGACGAATTGGTCCCTGTCACCTCACAGCCTAGTTTATTGGAATGGTGGCTACAACTGTAGTATAACAATGTAATATGAAGAGTGTTGGTGCAGTAGAAACATATAATTTAATTTATAATTTTCACATCTTAGTAAAGTTACCTCCAAATCTCTTGCTAATTTTGCATCAAAAATTATAAATTAAATTATATGTTTCTGCTGGACCAACACTCTTCATATTACATTTTTATACTACAGTTGTAGCCACCATTCCAATAAACTAGCCTGTGAGGGGATCCAGATCCCCTTCAGTTCTGATGGGGACCTGAATCATAGTCCTAAAATCGGACCCCTATTTTAGACCAAAATAGCCATAACAGACCGAAAGACCCCTGATGGAGAAACGTGTGTTGCTATAGTCTCAATTTTTTCTGTATATTTGTAGGGTCAAACCTACATGTAGGTTAGCATTGGCTGTGGGTGCATTTGGGCACCAGGCCTCCCACAGCAATTCACGATCAGGTGTTTGTTCACCAATCAGTGTTCAGTATCAAGGATTAGCTGTTTCTCTAGTATACATATCTATCCAGGATTCACTAAAAGGTGACCTGCAGATAAGTTAATTTGAGATGAAGAGAGATCTCACCATTTTAATGATGCATTGTGGAGGTGCAAATCTGGTAAGTTTTCTCTGATAAGCAAATTCACCAGGATTGCCCCTGCAACTGTCCCAAGTAATCACTTAAGGGTCTACTCAGGTAGCTCCAATTTTTTGTGTGATCCTGTCAGAGGTATTGAACAGTAATTTCGAGACTGGTACCCATGAATAAAGCAGAAGCAAAGGATAACAAGATGGATGCGAGCAGCCTCCATTTTGTGTCAGTTTTTGGACAGCCTTCTGTGTGTTCAAAACTTACTCTGTGTCCCTGAGGCTAAAACAACATCTTCCACATTCCTAACTCTGTTATCTGAAAGCAAATATTCTACTGATAAGTTCATAGTATCACCGGAACAGATAAGGTGGCCATTGCTGGTGGAAGGTTTTTTTACTCTAAGCCACATCTCATTGTATTTATGCAGACACAGCTTTGTCTATATACATACAAGGGGAGAAGGGGGCTTCTTTTCAACTTGCTAGCCCACCCAAACTGGCATAAACTGACAGACACAGACTGTGAAACTATTTGGATCTTAGATTTAAATAATCTAATAAGGGTTATTATAAACACATCTAGTTGATACAAATCGCTCATTAAAATATACAATTATATCACACCTTCTCTAATAAATATGTAAAGTATAATTGATCCTATGTATTAATTAAAATATTACATAGTAACATAGTTATTTAAGTTGAAAAAAGACACAAGTCCATCAAGTTCAACCCTTCTACCTATCATTCCAGCTTTTTGATCCAAAAGAAGGCAAAAACCCCTAAGGAAGCTATTTCGAATTTTGCCTCCTAGGGGGAAAAATTCCTTCTTGACTCCAAAAGGGCAATCAGATTTCTGCTTGGATCAATAAGCTCTGTTATTAATGCGTATTCTATTATTAATAGCCCTGTATGTTCTGTTTTTCTAAAAAAACATCCAGACCATTTTTAAATGCGTCTATTGTGGTTGATAGCACTACCTCTCTTAGGAGTGAGTTCCATAACTTTATTGTCCTTACCGTAAAGAATCCCTTCCTTTTCTGTCTATGAAATTTTTGCTCTTCCAGTCTCAGGGGGTGTCCTCTTGTTCTTTGTACATTTCTGTTAATGAACAGGTCCCTAGAGAGCTCTTTATATTGGCCCTGCACATATTTATATAATGTTATCATATCCCCTCTGAGATGCCTTTTTTCTAACGTAAATAAATTAAATGTTTTAAGTCTCTCTTCATAACTAAGATCCTCCAATCCCCTTATTAATTTTGTAGCTCTCCTTTGACTTTTTCTAGTTCCTTAATATCCTTTTTAAGGACTGGTGCCCAGAATTGTACTGCATACTCAAGGTGAGGTCTTACCATTGATTTGTAAAGAGGCATATGGTATAGATTCCCGATTCTACCATGTTTTATACATGCCAATATCTTATTGGCCCTTGCAGCTGCTGACTGGCATTGGGCACTGTTGCCAAGTTTGTTCTAGATCTACAATGATTCCTAAATCCTTTTCATTAGTAGTTTTTCCCAGGCAAATACAATTTAACATATGTGTTGCTTTGTTATTATTTTTCCCATAATGCATAATTTTACATTTGTCTATATTGAACCTTATTTGCCACTTTCTTGCCCAGTCCCCCACTCTGTCCAAATCTTCTTGTAAAGAAAAAACATCAAGATTAGTTTGTATTACCTTACCTAATTTAGTGTCATCAGCAAACACTGAGACATGGCTCTCAGCACAACGTGGGATATCATTAATAAACAGATTAAAAAGAAGAGGTACCAAAACAGACCCCTGAGGTACTCCGCTCAATACCCTGGTCCAATTTGAGGATTTTCCATTTACAACAACCCTCTGTATTCTATATTTTAGCCAATTTTCAATCCAAATACATACATTTGTCCCCAATCCTATTTCTCTCAATTTCCTCTCTCCTATTTCTAACCTTTTGTGTGGAACTTTATCAAATGCTTTAGCAAAATCCAAATAGATCACATCAACTGCCACACCTAGATCTATATTTTTACTGACTTCTTCATAGAATGTTATTAAGTTTGTTTGGCAAGACCTGTTCTTCACAAAACCATGTTGACTTTTACTAATATTATTCGGATTCAAGATGTATTCTTGAGTGTATACCTTTAGCAAACCTTCAAATAATTTCCCCACTACAGATGTCAAGCTAACTGGCCTATAATTAGATTTTGATCCAATTTTTAAATACTGGAATGACATCCGCCTTTCGCTAGTCTGTTGGCACTATACCTGAACTGAAAGAATCCCTAAAGATCATAAATATTGGTCTGGCCAGAATTATGCTTAACTCTCTAAGGACCCTTGGATGTATACCATCTGGCCCAGGGGCCTTGTCCATCTTTAACAAAGTTTAATTGCTTAAGCACTTTTTCCTGTGTCAGCCAATCCCATGTTTGCGGTGACTGTTCCGTAACTTCCGGTAGCAGGGGCTCATCCATCTGTTCTTCCTTAGTATAAACAGAAGGAAAAAAAGTATTTAAAATGTCTGCTTTCTCTCTGTCCTCACTTACCAAATTTCCCATTTGGGAAAACAAGGGTCCAACATTTTCCCTCTTTAGCTTTTTGCCATTTATATACTTATAAAAAAATGGGGTTTATTTTACTCTCCTTTGCAATCCTTTTCTCGTTTTCCAATTTAGCCATTTTAATTTCCTTTTTGCAGGCTTTGTTGGCATCTTTGTATTTTATAAATGATAATGCGGATCCCTTGCTTTTATAATGTTTGAATGACATTTTCTTGTTTTGCATTTCCTGTTTCATGTTACCGGTAAGCCACATTGGTTTTGATTTGTGTCTTTTGTATTTGTTTCCCAAAGGTATATATTGGGATGTGTACTTTTGTAATGTGTGCTTAAAGGCATTCCATTTGTCTTCTGTGTTTAGTCCAGAAAACAATCGTTCCCAGTCTAAATGTTAAATTAATGCCCTTAGTCCATCAAAGTTGGCCCTTCTAAAATTAAGTCTTTTGATGGCGTAGTTACCCATTTGCTTTTTTGCATTAATCTTAAATGAAACCATGTTATGGTCACTATTCCCCAGGTGTTCTCTTACTTTGATGTTTGAGATAAGCTCCTGATTGTTTGTTACTACCAAATCCAGACAGGCATCAATTCTAGTTGGGGTGTCTACTAATATTGTAGAAAAATATTGTTTTCATTGTTTTATTAGTGTGGTATAAATGTTGTTATGAGTTTTAATCTAATGTGAAATGATAAGAATATTTACTCTAATTTGAAATTATATTAACACTTCTATATATTGCAACATATATAATTTCTCACATTATACTCACAATCCAGGTATAGCTATAAATCATGACATCATCTCATTTAAATTAAACACACCCATTCACTTTAATTGGTTAACAGTTAGAGAGAACAGTGTGTGAGTCCGAGATAAGGTTGGTTGAAAAGTTGAGACTGGAGGTGACTGAGGCTTTTAATAGCACATGTTCACTAAAATAATAGACATCTCCATACACATAGTATTGAGCTAAGTCCTAAGAGTAACTCCCATCGCTCAATTCTTCAATGGAAGTAGTCTCAACTGCAAACCAACCTCTGCCGGTAATGTATAAATGTGGTAATTTGTTTCTAGCATAATCTCAATTTTTATGGATGTAATTAGCATATATATTTGAGTAAATAAAACTTAAATCCCAAAATTTCTAGGATCCATATGTTTTAGCCAGGTGTTTATCTGTCATCCTTTCTGCAGTAGGAAGCCAGAGGAATATCCTATAGATATTACCAAAAACCATAAAATCTTATATTCTAGCTATTTACCCAAATATGTAATATCTAATCTCCAGGGATTATCTAAGATTCTCATTCTTAAAGTCTAAGATACAATAGATACATTGTCATTTACCGGGCAGATTAAGATATAGCTACCTTGAGTAGTAATATGATTTAGTAATATTACCTTACCTAAGCAGAGTATCTCTCACACACAGTCTCTCTTTCTCACACACACAGTCTCTCTCTCACACCATGTCTCTCTCTCTCACCATGTCTCTCTCTCACACCGTGTCTCTCTCTCTCTCTCTCTCTCTCTCTCTCTCTCTCACACACAGTCTCTCACTCTCACACACACAGTCTCTCTCTCACACACACACCATCTCTCACTCACACACAGTCTCTCTTTCTCACACACAGTCTCTCTTTCTCACACACAGTCTCTCTTTCTCACACACAGTCTCTCTCTCTCACACTGTGTCTCTCTCTCTCACACCGTGTCTCTCTCTCTCACACCGTGTCTCTCTCTCACACCGTGTCTCTCTTTCACACTGCATCTCTCTCTCTCTCACACCATGTCTCTCTTTCTCTCACACACTGTCTCTCTTTCTCTCACACACTGTCTCTCTTTCTCTCACACACCGTCTCTCTTTCTCTCACACACCGTCTCTCTCTCTCTCAAACACACAGTCTCCATCTCTCTCACACCGTGTCTCTCTCTCACACCGTGTCTCTCTTTCACACCGTGTCTCTCTCTCTCACACCGTGTCTCTCTCTCATACAGTGTCTCTCTCTCTCTCACACACAGACCATCTCTCTCTCTCTCTCTCTCTCTCTCACCATGTCTCTCTCACACACACTGTCTCTCTCTCTTTCTCACACACACTGTCTCTCTCTCTTTCTCACTCACAGACCATATCTCTCTCTCTCTCTCTCTCTCTCATACAGTGTCTCTCTCTCTCTCACACACAGACCATCTCTCTCTCTCTCTCTCTCTCACACCATGTCTCTCTCACACACACTGTCTCTCTCTCTTTCTCACACACAGACCATCTCTCTCTCTCTCTCTCTCACACTGACACTCACACTCTCTCTCACACACACACACACACACACACACACACACACACACACACAGTCTCTCTCTCTCTCACACACACATAGTCTCTCTCTCTCTCTCTCTCTCTCTCTCTTCCTCTCTCACATACAGTCTCTCTCTCTCTCTCTCTTTCATGCTGTGTCTCTCTCTCGCTCACACCATGTCTCTCTCTCATTCCGTGTCTCTCTCTCTCTCTCCCTCTCACACACCATCTCTCTCTCTCACACAATGTCTCTCTCTTTCTCTCTCACACACCACCTCTCTCTCTCACACACGTCTCTCTCTTTCAAACACACACCCCTCTCTCTCTCTCACACCGTCTCTCTCTTTCAAACACACAGTCTCCATCTCTCACACACCATGTCTCTCTCTCACACACCATGTCTCTCTCTCCCACCGTGCCTCTCTCTCCATCTCACACCGTGTCTCTCTCTCTCTCATACACACTGTCTCTCTCTCTCTCTCTCTCTCTCTCACACCATGACTCTCTCTCTCTCTCTCTCTCTCTCTCACACCATGTGTCTCTCTCTCTCTCTCTCTCACACCATGTGTCTCTCTCTCTCACACCATGTCTCTCTCTCTCATACACACTGTCTCTCTCTTTCTCTCTCTCTCACACACACAGTCTCTCTCACACACACAGCATCTCTCTCTCTCACACCGTGTCTCTCTGTCACACAGTATCTCTCTCTCTCACATACAGTCTCTCTCTCTCTCGTTCACGCCATGTCTCTCTCTCATACCGTGTCTCTCTCTCTCTCTCCCTCTCACACACTGTCTCTCTCTCTCTCTCTCTCTCTCTCATACACACCGTCTGTAGCGGAACCCCTTTTTGGCTGTCTCATTCCCTTTTATTGATTGTTGGCCCTGCAGAGATTTTCCTATGCCTGGAGTACACAAAACTCTAAGTAACAGTGTATGGACTTTTTTTTAATTTTTTTTTATTTTCTTTTCCCCTTTTTTTATTTTTTTTAATTTTTTTACTGCACTCAAACATATAATACAAACAATGGGTGGGGAAGAAGGGGGGGGGGGGGGGGAGGCGCCACCAGAATCATTATTCTTTTTTTTTTTTTGTGAATTAAGGTTTTTATTGTTTTTGACATGTACAGAAAAAAGAAAAAGAAAATCATATACGTTAACGGAACATTTTCCTCCTGACGCAGCAGGGGATGCATACAGTAATAAAAATACAATTTCTAACATTTATATAGAATCGGGTATATCAAAACCTGATCAAACAAACAAAACAACAGAGAAGAAAAAAAAAAAAAAAAAAAGGGAAAGGGGGGGAGAAAGGGGAGGGAAATTGGGGAGGAAGTTATGAAAAGGGTTGTGTTGGGGGGGGGGGACTTTAAGTTTTGGAGGAAAGAACGGATTGTTGTGTTTATGTGATTCTTCTCGTTCTCCTTTACCAGCTCTTCTTCAAACCTATTCCAACTGTTCAATATTGTTTGGGTCTTCCAAAAATACCGACCAGTAGTACCACAGTTGTCTGTGTTGGGTCTTCTGTTTTTCGGAGATCGCTTGTAGTTCTTCCATCTTTCGAACATGTTCCACCTGTAATATCCATTCTCTCATTGTCGGTATGGTAGGTGTTTTCCAATACCTTGGGATCAGGAGTCTTGCCGCGTTGATCAGATGGTGTACTAGGGATTTTTTGTAGGTAGATACTGCTTGAGGTGTTATGTGAAGTAAATATGTTCCCGGGAGGAACTGTGGTGGTGTGTCCGTAAAATTATTTATGTAGCTATGGATCCTTTTCCAGAATGCCAAGAGGGGGGGGCATTCCCACCATATGTGGAGCATTGTAGCTGTTGACATACCGCATCTCCAGCATTCATCAGGGTAATCCTGAAACATCTTGTGTAGGACATTTGGTGTTTTATACCACCAGGTAAGTACTTTATAAGAATTTTCTTGCGATTTTGTACTGCGTGAGCACTTGTGTGTGAGGGTGTATATTTTTTGCCAGTCTTCTGGATCCAGCGTAATTTGTAGAGCCTGTTCCCATTTTCCTTGATGTTTCATTGGGAGTGTATCGTGTACTTGTATCAGCAGGGCATATAGCATCGATGTTCCATGTTCTGGCAGTCGAGATTTAGTACTCAGTAGTCCAAAACTTGTCCGGTCTCTATGAACTTTGTGTTTCCTTGGCATTGTTTGGTAAAAACTGGACAGTTGGCAATAGTGAAATCTATCGAGAATATTGATCTGTGTATCTCCAAAAATATCGTCGATGGGTTTCAGTTTTCCATTGCAAAGAAAATCGCTGAGGGGCGCTTGCTCCAAGACATTTGTTAGTAAAAAAAAACCTGTAGTCTGTCCTGGAGGGAATTCTGGGTTGTTGCGTATTGGTGTCATTGGTGATGGGTATGAGGTCAGATCGTATTTGTTATGTATGGTGTGGAATGTCCTGATTGTTGCCTTCAGGAAAGGGTGATCTCGTGTGAGCCGGGTGGCGTGCTTTTTTGGTATCCATGTTAGATGTCGTAATGGGGTTTCACAGCTGTTGGCTTCTATGTCAATCCACAATTTGTGAGGTGGGTGGTAAATCCATTCCAAAACTCTCAGAAGATGGCAGGCCAGATAGTATGTCTGAGGATCAGGGAGGCCAGTCCCGCCCCTTATTTTTGGCCTTATCATGTTTGTGTATTTAATTCTGGCAGTCTTTCCGGCCCAAACAAACTTTATAAACATAGTCCTTAAGGTAGAAAAAAAGGCTGTTGGGACACTGACAGGGAGCGTTTGTAATGTGTACAAAATTCTAGGCATGACGTTCATTTTTAGAATATTGATCCTACCGAACCAGGAGATATAGAGCGATGTCCATCGTTTAAGATCTTTCTGTATGTCTTGGATAAGTTGGGGGAAGTTCTGCTGATATAGTTGGGTCAAGTCTCTAGTGAGCCATATGCCAAGGTATTTCATGCGCCCCTTGCACCATTTAAATGAGAAATTATGTTTCAGCTGTCTCGTCACGTGTGGTGACAGATTGATATCCATGCTCTCTGACTTTGAATAATTTATTTTTAAATTAGTGAGTTCTCCATATCGGTGGAATTCCTGTAAGATATTTGGAAATGAGACCAGAGGTTCTGTAACTGCAAATAAAAGATCATCCGCATAACCTAGTACCTTATGGTGGGTGTTACCAATCAAGAGTCCTTTAATATCTGGATTTTGTCTTATTGCTTCAAGAAGGGGTTCGAGTGAAAGTATAAAAAGAAGTGGGGATAGGGGGCATCCCTGCCGTGTACCGTTGGTGATGGAGAAAGATTCACCCAGAACCCCATTAATCCGTAATCTGGCCGATGGGAGAGAGTATAGAGATGCAATCCACTGCTTCATATTAGGGCCAAATTGCATATGGTGTAGCACTTCTGACAAAAAAGACCAGTCCAGTCTGTCGAAGGCCTTTTCGGCGTCGGTAGATAAAAAAACAGTCTCCAGCTTGGTATGGCAGGCCTGGTGTATCAAGTTTACAGCCCGTATCGTACTGTCTCTGGCTTCCCTTCCTGGAACAAACCCAGTTTGGTCGGGGTGTACTAATTGGGGGATGAATCTCTTCATTCTGTTGGCTAAAATTTTTGAAAACAATTTGAGGTCGACGTTGAGGAGGGAGATGGGTCGAAAACTACTACAGAGATCGGGATCTTTGCCTTCCTTAGGTATGAGAGAGATGTTGGCCATCAGCGAATGCGGGTGGAGTTGTCCAGTATCTATGAGTGTATTCAAAGCCCGAACCAGGTTAGGGCCGAGAGTTTCCAACAGATGTTTATAGTATGACAGTGGTAGGCCGTCTGGTCCGGGGCATTTTCCCTTCTTAGATGACTTGATTACTTCTTTTAATTCCAGCAGAGTGATAGGAGCTTCCATGCTCTCAGCTTCGGCTTGTGTAAGTTTATTTTGTAGAAATTTTGAAAGATATTCTGCGATCTTTGTTTTTCTGGTCGCTAACTGTTGCGGAGATCGTGGTGCGTTTAGATTATACAAATTAGAATAGTATGTCTGAAACTCTTTCATGATATCTTTAGGGAGTCTGTGGTATATGCCTGTGGTGCTTTTTATTTTGGGGACGTAAAATAGTTTGCGTTTCAGGCGCAGAGTCCTCGCCAAATATTTCCCTGCTTTGTCGCCATGTTCGTAGTATAAGGCTGAGCATTTGATAAAAGATCTGTGAGCCTGTGCATTTAAGATGGATGAGAGTTCTTTCCGTAATAGCAATAGTTTCTGGAACTCTTGGGGATTGAGTGTGTCTTTATGTTTCTGTTCTCCCTCAGTTATTTTGTCGTATAGGACTTTTAGTTGGGTCGCATTAGCTTTCTTTTTTTCAGATCCCAGTTTCATAAAGTGTCCTCTAAGCACACATTTGTGGGCCTCCCACACCGTCAAGGCAGGGGTCTCGGGGGTTGAGTTATCTACAAAATATTGAGTTAATACACCTTTAGTATCTTCCAGTGTATTTTTATCAGATAAGAAAGATTCGTTCAGTCTCCACGATGTGATTGTGGGTTTGATTAGTGTTGAGGCCATCGTGATAACTAAGGGGGCATGGTCTGACCACGTCTGGGATCCGTAGCGGGCTGCTGATAATTTGGGTAGGTGGTAGTATGGCATAAAAATATAGTCTATGCGTGTGTATAGGTTTCTGGGGGTCGAGTAGAAACTGTAATCCCGGGAATCCGGGTGGATGGCTCTCCAGCAGTCCACCAGCTGCATTCCCGTCAGAATCATTATTCTACTCTTCAACCTATGTAATCTATTTCCTGAATATATCTAGTCCAAGGCTCTTGTTTACAAGGATCTTGTTTTACATTTTTGTGATTGCTTGAATCCTCGGTTTTCTGTGATCCCCAATTCCATCTTATATTGGAAGTTAATTTGATGCCTTACTTGTTGCCATTGAGGACAGTTTAATTGATTCCAATGGCGTGCAATCACCAATTTTGATGACCAAACAGGTCATCACCTGCAGAACGAAGGGGGTCATCTATTGTGCCAGCTGTCCATGCTCTAAACTCTATATAGGGAGGACTTCGAGGTCTTTGAGTATTAGAATGTCTGAACATGTAAGGAACATTATAAAAGGTCTAACCACCAATGGACTCTCTAATCATTTTCTTACTTGCCATAGAGCGAACCCAACAGGGCTAACCTTCTTGGCAATTGAATTAGTTAAGAATAATTGGAGGGGTGGTAATTTCGGTGACCAATTAGATAGATTTGAGGCCAGGTGGATATATAGACTGGATACTCTTTTTCCCAGGGGTTTAAATTTAGACTTTGAACTAAAAGCATTCACTAAAGATTCCTGAATGTTCATCATATATTGTCCCTCTATTTCATTCCCCTTATAACAATCTGTCATTTGTAGATATATATGGCCATATAAAGTCCCTTTTTTTATACACTAATATTTTATGCTAACATTTTTTCAGTCTAGCATTCTCATTGCTGTCTATTTTTATGTTAGTTTTTTCCTATATTTATCTATGAACAAGCATGCACAACAATTTTATACCTACTGTTCCCTTTATGTATATTTTACTATATTTATTGTATTCATTTTTTGTAATAATTGTCCTTTTTTTATATTTAATGATTTATATTTTGTGTTTATTTACCTATCTTTCTAACTGAGAATTGATATGTATTTATATGTATTCTTATATTTTTAACATTTCTATTTGAACTATACTGAATAATAATTGCGTTTTGCTTGCTGTAAGAGTTAAAAAACTGAACCAAGCAAGGAGTATCCTCACTCTCTGTGCTAATTGATTTATTTACATCACCTGATCGCAATAGACACGCATTGAATGTGTGCATATATAAGTTCTTCATTTTCCTACAACTCCCATCGCCCATGAGGAAGTGACGTTGTCCGTCACGAAACTCGTAGGGTGGGAGTGTTTTAAACGTTTCATGAACTCCAAGCCTCTTCTTCAACTCCGCTACCTCCTTCCATCTACACGGTGACTAGTCCGGCCGGCTTATCACCACCAGCGCTTCGTTTGAAGAGAGAAGGCTGCACATTGGCAGTTCATTTTTCGCTATTCGTCTTATTTTCCACTGTATCTTGTTACACATTCTTTTGGAGCAAGCTATTGAAGACTATTTTTTGGACTTTATTTATTTTGTATCATTCTATTGCATGATATTGTAATATTTACATTTGTTCTATTATCAGTTTATATCTATTGCTAGATTTGCCACATTGATATTTATCATTTTTTCACTACTTTTTTCAGTCTATATTGCACTTTATTCCAAGTACTTCTATTGCACGATATTTTAGTGTTTTATTCACACAAGTGCTTACAATTTATTTAGCCTGATTGTCTCTCTTCTTTTGGATGTTTGGGAATGTATTGAGTGTATTCATAGATTTTATTCTGTATTTACACTTTTCCTCACCAATTTTGTGGCCATAACGATGTGGATCAGAAGATATTTCCTATCAAATGAGCGAGTTGGTATCTGTAAATGTAAAAGGGTGGCGTCTATGTTTATAGTTAATTTTTCCCCAACTATTTGAGTTATTTCTTTTAACACTCTTTTCCATGGTGGTTTTAAAGCAGGACAACTCCACCATATATGCGCTTGAGTTCCTTCCTCTATCCCACATCTCCAACATAGGGATGATTTCGATTTGTCTATTTTATTTAAAATGACTGGTACTAGATGCCACCTGTATATCATTTTACAGTGGAGTTCAATTATATTTAGATATTTAACACATTTCCTAACTTCGGTTAGGGAGTTGATCCACTGCTTATTGTCAAACTCTATACCTAGTTCTTTTTCCCAAGTTAGCCAAGCTTTGGGTTTCTCTTCTCTTTCTGTGGAGTTTAGCCATTCATAATAGGTGGGAAGCATTTTGGGTTTATCTTCTTTAGGGAAAGTTCTTTCTAATTCGCATCTTGACACCTCTTTTTTTCCCTTTCTCTGTGTAAGGTCTATGTAGTTCTTTATTCTCAAGTACATAAACCAGTGGCGTCCCGAGGGGGGATGACACCTCCAGCGGGGGTGACACCCGTGCTGCCGGCACCCCCCCGCATCGCGCTGCTTAACTTTTTTTTCTAGCAGCCGCATCCGCTGGAAAAAAGTAAAAAAAAATAAAAAATCACAGCAACCGGATGTGACGTTACGTCACATCCGGTGACTGTGTTTCCCTCCTCCGTGCAAGAGGGAAGACTACACGGAGGAGGCGTCGGTCCGGGAGCAGAGAGCAGCCTTTAGGGGAAGGGGGAGGAGGGTGGATTAAAACGACCAGGGCTCTGACTGGCACTATTTTACTGGGCTCTGGCTGGCACAATATTACAGGCATCTGGCTGGCGCTATATTACTGGGCACTGACTGGCACTATATTACTGGGCTCTGACTGGCACTATATTACTGGGCATTTGGCTGGCACTATATTACTGGGCTCTGACTGGCACTATATTACTGGGCATCTGGCTGGCACTATATTACTGGGCTCTGGCTGGCACTATATTACTGGGCATCTGGCTGGCACTATATTACTGGGCTCTGACTGGCACTATATTACTGGGCATCTGGCTGGCACTATATTACTGGGCATCTGGCTGGCACTATATTACTGGGCATCTGGCTGGCACGATATTACTGGGCTCTGGCTGGCACAATATTACAGGCATCTGACTGGCACTATATTACTGGGCATCTGGCTGGCACTATATTACTGGGCATCTGGCTGGCACTATATTACTGGGCTCTGACTGGCACTATATTACTGGGCATCTGGCTGGCACTATATTACTGGGCTCTGGCTGGCACAATATTACTGGGCATCTGGCTGGCACTATATTACTGGGCTCAGGCTGGAACAATATTACAGGCATCTGACTGGCACAATATTACTGGGCATCTGGCTGGCACTATATTACTGGGCTCTGGCTGGCACAATATTACAGGCATCTGGCTGGCACTATATTACTGGGCATCTGGCTGGCACTATATAACTGGGCATCTGGCTGGCACAATATTACTGGGCATCTGGCTGGCACTATATTACTGGCATCTGGCTGGCACTATATTACTGGGCTCTGGCTGGCACTATATTACTGGGCATCTGGCTGGCACTATATTACTGGGCATCTGGCTGGCACTATATTACTGGGCTCTGGCTGGCACTTTATTACTGGGCATCTGGCTGGCACTATATTACTGGGCTCTGGCTGGCACTATATTACTGGGCATCTGGCTGGCACTATATTACTGGGCTCTGGCTGGCACAATATTACTGGGCATCTGGCTGGCACTATATTACTGGGCTCTGAGTGGCACAATATTACTGGTATCTGACTGGCACAATATTACAGGCATCTGACTGGCACACTATTACTGGGCTCTGACTGGCACAATATTACTGGTATCTGACTGGCACAATATTACAGGCATCTGACTGGCACACTATTACTGGGCTCTGACTGACACAATATTCCTGGTATCTGACTGGCACAATATTACTGGGCTCTGTGTGGCACAATATTACTGGTATCTGACTGGCACGATATTACTGGTATCTGACTGGCACACTATTAATGGGCTCTGAATGGCACACTATTCCTGGTATCTATAATTGTACAATTTTCAAACATTGAAAAAATTGTGGGTGTTTTGTTACATTTTTATTATGGGGGGGGGGGGTGCCACACTCAGGGTCCGCCCCGGGTGCCGAATGCTCTAGGTACGCCCCTGACGTAAACAGTTCTCTTGAGGGGACATATAGCTCTTCCTGAATTTGTGAAAAGTGTTTAACAGATTCACCCTCTACTATGTTTGCGAAAGTGAGAACTTGTTTTTCATTCCAATTTTTCACAGAAAATTTTTCTATATTGAATTCTAATATAGTGATCGGGGTGGAGGATATGATCCGGCCCTCTATGCTTAGTCTTTTTTTATATTTCCTCCATATATTTATAAGGTCGGCTATATAGCTTGCTGCCATAGAATCTAATAGTTCTTTATATGCCCTTTCATTTAACCACAGAATTAATGACATATCAGGTAATCCTATTGCTTCTTTTTCAAGTTTAAACCAAGCTTCCTCTATTTCAGAGGTCAGATGCCATTTATTTACATGAAAAACCCTACTGGCTTCATATAACCTAATTAGATTCGGTACTCCCAGGCCCCCTTTATTAATCTTCCTCATTAAGATGTTCTTGCTAATTCTCGATTTTTTCCCACCCCATATGTATGTGGCCATTAATTTTTGGACCTCTAGCAGTCTACTAGAAGGAATCGTCAATGGCAACATTCTGAATAGGTATAGCCATTTTGGGATAATATAACTTTTTACCACATTAATTTTACCAAGCCACGATATTTCTGTTTTTAACCATCTTTGTGTTAATTTTTCTTGCGTGTCTCTATACAGAATGTTGACATTTTCTAGCATTGTCCTACCATAATCTGGTGTAAGATAAATCCCCAGGTAAGTGAATCCCTGGTTGGTCCAGTCAAAAGGGAATACATTTGCCATTCTGCGATTAGTTGCCTCATTGATGTTAATTGTTACAGCTTGTGATTTAGAGAGATTCAGTTTATAGTTAGACAGTTTTGAATATTGATCCACTTCCTTCATAAACTGTACTAGTGAAGTCTCTGGGTCCGTTAGTGTCACAACAACATCATCCGCGTACATGCAAACTTTTAACTCCTGGTCATTCACTCTTATGCCCTTAATATTCCTATTTTGTCTTACTTTTGCAGCAAGTGGCTCCAAAGTTAAAAATGTACAGCATTGGGGCTAGGGGACAACCCTGCCGAGTGCCATTGCCCACCTGAAACCAGTCCGCCATTATTCCTGGCCCAACTGTCCTGGCTGTTGGAATTGAATACATTGCCATAATGGCGGAATGGATTGATCCCGTAACTCCCATTCGGTTTAGGACCTGGGCAAGGAAATCCCAGCTGACCCTGTCAAACGCTTTCTCAGCGTCCAAAGACAGGGTCAGCTGGGGCGTCCTCTTTCTATTCACTTGATCAAATATGCCTAGCATTCTTTTGATGTTATTTTCTGCATGCCGACCTTGTACGAATCCAATTTGGTCCGGGTGGATTAAATGTGGTATCAGCCCCTCTATTCTGCGTGCAATAGCTGCCGAGAAAATCTTTAAATCACAATTAATCAGAGATATTGGTCTGTAATTTGCTGTTTTAGCTGGATCTTTATTTGGCTTGGGAATTGGCATAATAATTGCTTGTAAAAATTCCCTTGGTATTGCAGCTCCTCCTTTGATTTCATTAAATAGAGTTGTGAGATAATTGGCCACATCTTCACCAATAATTTTATAAAAATTACTACTAAAACTATCCGGGCCTGGGGCTTTATCTTTTTTTAATTTCCGAATAACTTCTTTTATTTCCATTTCCTCAAAGGGTGAGTTCAATGATTTTAATTGATCCTCTGAGATCATAGGCAGATTTATGTCCTTTAAGTAGGATTTTATTTGGTCCAATGATGAACCTGTAGTTGGAAGGTTATATAGGCTATAGTAGTAGTTGTTATTATTCTTTAATTTATTTGTTAATATTTTTTCAGCTCTGATTCCTTTGGAGTACCAGCATTGTTTGAGTTTTAGTAGAGCGTAATTACTTTTAGCCAAAAGCAGATCTTTTATTTTTACCGAGATATCTTCCAAAAGTTTGGTAGTAGCTCTATTAGGTGACTCTTTATTAACCTGTTGGTTTTTATAGTAGTCCACATATAATTGGGCTAGAGATTGACCTTGTTTCTTTTTTAGTTCCGAGCCTAATTTAATAAACTGGCCCCTTATAACGCATTTATACGTGAGCCATATTGTTGTGGCTGGAAGGCCATCTTTGGTGTTTGCTTCAAAAAATGCCCTCGATTCTCTCTTGATGATATCTATATTTGTTTTATTTTTTAATAGGTGGTTATTCAATCTCCAGGAACCTCTGATTTTAGTCGCCATTAGATCGTCAGTTTCCATTAGTACTGCTGAGTGATCGGACCAGATCACCTCCTCCACCCCGGTACCACCGCATCGCTGGATATCCCTTGCCCCCACCAGAAAATAGTCTAGTCGAGAATAAGATAAATTTGGTTTATAGAAGAACGTGTAATCTCGTTCTTCGGGATTTAATGTTCGCCATACGTCGAACAAATTATGTTTGAATAAAAATTGTTGAAATTTTTTGGCATTAAGTGCTATGTTTTTATAAATTTTTTGACCTTGGGAGATTTTTTTATCCATCTCTATATCTAAAATACAATTGAAATCGCCTCCCATTAATATAATTCCCTGGGCCACTCGCTCTGCTCTCTCAAATACTCTATTAATGAACCTAGTTGGATCCTTATTAGGGGCGTATATATTCACAAAAGTGTAGACCTGGTCATTCAGTTTGCAGATCAGAATGATATATCAGCTATTTTTATCTATTTCTTTGTAGATTTCCTCATATACCATATTCCTACTAATCAAAATTGCAACCCCTTTTTTCTTTGTATTAAAAAAGAGGTAGATTACATTGGGGTACATTTTATTTTCCCGAAACCGTTTCTGCTTCTTCCAGTGGGTTTCTTGAATAAGAGCTACGTCAATTCTATGTCTCATAAGATAGTTATTTAGAATCTGCCTCTTTTGGGGTGTATTCAAACCCTGGACATTTAAGGTCAAGAATTTAATCATTTATAAGTTTTAAAAAACATGCTGTGGCGCCTCCCCTTACATAAAAAACAAACATTACATATAACAAAGTAGTCCTTCTTGGACTCAGACGTTCCCAAGGCAGAACCTCTCCCATGAGGACTACCCCCTTTGTGTATGCTACCTTTCGGTAACTTTAACACTTAATTTAGCTCTCAAGTAAGAGCTTGCGAGCTGCATGAGTAGGATGGGCAAAATTCTTCTCCTCTTAATTATTTCCCCCTCCTGGCATGAATCTGGCTAGGGGAAGGAGAGGGAGGGGAAGGTCTGATCGAAGCGGAGAGGAGAGTCAGCTCCTTAGAGGCAAGACAAAAGAGAGGAAAGAAGAAGAAACCAAACCAAAAGAAAAAGAGAAGAGAAGAGGAAAGAGAAAAAAAAATAAAAATAAAGTGTATTAGACTGTGTATAGATTGTGTATAGGAAGGTGCACCACTCCCCCGTTTCCTGTCCCATTGTTCTCCAGCAGGGCGTTGTCTCTCTCTCTTTCTCACACACAGACCATCTCTCTCTCTCTCTCTCTCTCTCTCTCTCTCACACTGACACTCACACACACACACAGTCTCTCTCTCTTTCACACACACATAGTCTCTCTCTCTCTCTCTCTCTCTCTCACATACAGTCTCTCTCTCTCTTTCAAGCTGTGTCTCTCTCTCGCTCACACCATGTCTCTCTCTCATTCAATGTCTCTCTCTCTCTCTCCCTCTCACACACCATCTCTCTTTCAAACACACACCCCTCTCTCTCTCACACCGTCTCTATCTTTCATCACTGTCTCATTGCCTTTTATTGATTGTTGGCCCTGCAGAGATTTTCCTATGCCTGGAGTACACAAAACTCTAAGTAACAGTGTATGGACTTCTATTAGACTGTGTATAGATTGTGTATAGGAAGGTGTACCCCTTCCCCGTTTCCTGTCCCATTGTTCTCCAGCAGGGCATTGTCCCAGGCACACTGCCAGACTAGTTGGAACTGGTTTGGGCTGGAAAGCCATGCTTCAGTGGGCCTAAAGGGACCTCCACACATCTTTAAACCCCCATAACTCCTGAACCCCTGGTCCGATCGGGGTGATTTTTAGATATGTGTCGCACCCAGATCAGGGCTACCAGGGGATGTAATATTTAAAGGGGTACTCCTAGGTTTAGGGGTACATCCAGAAAACAAGGGGAACTGTGTCCTGCATAATGGGATTATGTGTCACACTAAGTGGAGGGGATGTGTGGGTGGCAACTCTATTATGATTGGTGTATTGTGTAATTACTGTAACTCCCTCCCTTGCATGGGAGAATGCTTTAAAAGAAGGTTGTGTGATTAAAAGTTGAGTTCTACTCCTGATACTGTGTGTCGTCTAGTGATTGGGGAAAGTGATGGGATATTATTGGATTGTAATGCTGATTGTGCTGGATATTTTCTTGGATTTATTACTTGTTCCTGAATCCTCTTAAAGTACTTGGTGGAGTTTAGCTGTGAGAAATCAGCTCTCCGCTACATTGGTTGGCAGCGTCGGGATCCAGACCCACAGAGGAGCAAGTACCAGGAAAGACAACAGCATTGATGGATCACGGATGGAGATCGATTGCACCACTTTAAAGCGATCCACTTTAAAGCACCTCCTGGAAGCAAGGGGTATTCCCGCCAGCAACAAGAAGAGGGTCCGGCTTTGGTGCAGAGTAACACAGCAGAAGAACAGGGGCAGTTGGAATTTCAAAAAGAATTGCATATCCGGCTGGCATTTTATGGGGAAAACCCACCAACAGAGATTATCTCCAGAACCATGACGGAGGTACAGGAGTTTGTACTACGACAGAGGGTCCAACAAACTCCAGAGAGGAGCCAGATTGTGCCCATGGTACAGGAGAACAAACCAAAGGTACCGTTCCAGGCTTTTAAGACTTATGTGGAGGCAGAGGAAGAAATTGATGCCTTTTTAGAGGATTTTGAAAGGTTGTGCCACCTGCATAAAATAAATGTCGAGGATTGGGTTCCCAGTTTAGCAGGGCGGCTTACGGGCAGAGCTGCGAAAGCATACCGCACAGTACCAGATGACGAACTAAGGGATTATCACCGGGTTAAGGAAGTCATACTGGCCAGATATGCCATGACACCCGAAGCGTACCAAAGGCGGTTCAGGGACCTTAAAAAGACTGGTAAAGATTCACACGCAGAATGGGCTTGCCGACTACAAAGAGCGGCGTTGGGTTGGATACAGGCGAACAAAGCGCAATCCATGGGGGATTTGTTACAGATGATATTGTTGGAGCAATTTTTTGACGGATTGGTGCCAGATATACAAGTGGGTGAGGGATCGCAATCCTACAAACATCACTGAAGCAGCTCGAAGGGCAGACAACTACCTAGATGCCCGGAGGCAACAGAAACCGGCCCTGAATAAAGTTATAACACGCCCAAATATAGCGCCCACCTATGCGTCCAGTACGTCAGCCCCACCACGACAACTCCCACCACCGGCAGGCGCTCCAACCCAGTTCAGACAGACTAACAACATTAAATGTCACCAATGCCAGCGCTGGGGACTCTATAAAAAAAGAGTGTCCACAACTGCGAGATCGCACCACATGGATCCGGCCCGGTCCACCACCACCACCACCCAGAGCAGCAACCCATTGTTACCAGACAGAGGCTGCAATGACCTATGATGCTGGGGTTCCCACCACCACAGTAGAACAGTGGGAAGTGCTCCATGAGGCAGATCCTCTACAGGCCCATGCAGACAATCAACAACACCATCGGCAGACCGTGTACCTAGAGGGAAAGGCAGTACAAGGGCTTCGCGATTCTGGAGCCACTATCACTTTGGTAAAGAGCCACCTAATTCCCACAGAAGCGAGGACCAGCAGGACTGTAGCCGTAAGGGTAGCCGGGGGAGCAGTATACCGACTACCCACCGCCCGAGTGCATTTGAATTGGGGGGCGGGTCATGGGAATGTGAAAGTGGGGTTGAAGCCACAACTCCCAGCGGAAGTTTTGTTGGGGAATGACTTAGGGAAATTGACATCGGCAAATGAACCTCAGATCCCAGCGGTTGGAGAGGCCCACCCCGTGGTCACACGCCAACAGGCCCGCACCCAGGACTACAACTCCCACCCAGAGGTTCAGGTAAAAGATCCTCCCCCATCTGTAGAATGTATACCCTGGGCCCCACCTAGTGAATTTGAAGCCGAGGTAGCCACAGATCCTACGCTACAAGTATATAGGGATAAGATAGCCACAGGGGTGGCAGGGACAGACGGGGAGAGATTCATATGGGAGAGTAAGCTCTTATATAGAGAGACCGAGAAAAAGGTAGACGGAGCAGACCCAGTCATTATGCGTCAGTTAGTGGTACCACAGAGGTAGCGATCCAAATTACTCCGGATAGCGCATGATATATATTGATTGTTGGCCCTGCAGAGATTTTCCTATGCATGGAGTACACAAAACTCTAAGTAACAGTGTATGGACTTATATTAGACTGTGTATAGATTGTGTATAGGAAGGTGTACCCCTCCCCCGTTTCCTGTCCCATTGTTCTCCAGCAGGGCGTTGTCCCAGGCACACTGCCAGACTAGTTGGAACTGGTTTGGGCTGGAAAGCCATGCTTCAGTGGGCCTAAAGGGACCTCCACAAAACTTTAAACCCCCATAACTCCTGAACCCCTGTTTCAATCTGGGTGATTTTTATATATGTGTCGCACCCAAATCAGGGCTACCAGGCGATGTAATATTAAAGGGGTACTCCTAGGTTTAAGGGTACATCCAGAAAAAAAGGGGAACTGTGTCCTGCATAATGGGATTATGTGTCACACATAAAGGGGAGGGGATGTGTGGGTGGCAACTCGTGTTTGATTGGTGTGTTGTGTAATTACTGTAACTCCCTCCCTTGCATGGGAGAATGCTTTAAAAGAAGGTTGTGTGATTAAAAGTTTAGTTCTACTCCTGATGCTGTGTGTCGTCCAGTGATTGGGGAAAGTGATGGGATATTAATGGATTGTAATGCTGATTGTGCTGGATATACTCTTGGATTTATTACTTGTTCCCGCATCCTCTTAAAGTACTTGGTGGAGTTTAGCTGTGAGCAATCAGCTCTCCGCTACACTGTCTCTCTCTCTCTCACACACACACACACTATATCTCTCTTTCACACCGTGTCTCTCTCTCTCTCCCTCTCACACACCGTCTCTCTCATTCTCTCCCACACAATCTCTCTCTCACACACAATCTCTCACACCATCTCTCCCCCCCACACACACACCATCTCTCTCTCACACCATGTCTCTCTCTCTCTCTCTTACACAGACAGTCTCTCTCACACACACTGTCTCTCTCTCTCTCTCTCTCTTACACAGACAGTCTCTCTCTCTCACACACACACAGTCTCTCTCTTTCTCTCTCTCTCTTACACAGACAGTCTCTTACACACAGTCTCTCTCTCACACACACAGTCTCTCTCTTACACACACAAAGTATCTCTCTCTCACATACAGTCTCTCTCTCTCTCTCTCTCACACCGTCTCTCTCTCTCTTACCATGTATCTCTCTCTTTCTCTCACACACCGTGTCTCTCTCTCTCTCTCACACCATGTCTCTCTCTCACACCGTGTCTCTCTCTCTTTCTCTCACTCACCATCTCTCTCTCTCAAACACACACAGTCTCCATCTCTCACACACAGTGTCTCTCTCACACACAGTGTCTCTCTCTCTCACCATCTCTCTCTCTCAAACACACAGTCTCCATCTCTCACACACCATCTCTCCCTCTCACACCATGTCTCTCTCTCTTACACACTGTGTCCTTTCTCACACACTGTGTCTCTTTCTCACACACTGTGTCTCTCTCTCACACACGATGTCTCTCTCTCACACACCGTCTCTCTCTCTCTCTCTCTCTCTCTCTCACATACATAGTCTCTCTCTCTCACATACACACACAGTCTCTCTCTCTCTCTCTCTCTCTCTCTCTCTCACACATACAGTCTCTCTCTTTATCTTTCACATTGTCTCTCTCACACAGTGTCTCTCTCTCTCTTTCACACACACAGTTTCTCTCTCACACACAGTCTCTCTCTCACACACAGTCTCTCCCACACGTGTCTCTCTTTCACACCATGTCTCTCTCTCTCACACACCGTCTCACTCTCTCACACACCGTCTCTCTCTCTCTCTCTTTCTCACATACACAGTCTCTCTCTTTCACATACACAGTCTCTCTCTCTCTCACACACAGTCTCTCTCTCACAAACAGTCTCTCTCTCTATCTTTCACGCTGTGTCTCTCTCTCACACACTCTCTCTCTCACATCGTGTCTCTCTCTCTCACACCGTGTCTCTCTCTCTCACACCGTCTCTCTCTCTCACACAACATGTCTCTCTCTCACCACACCTCTCTCTCCACCTCACACCATGTCTCTCTCTCTCTCATACACACTGTCTCTCTCTCACGCCATGTCTCTCTCACACACACCATGTCTCTCTCTCACACCATGTCTCTCTCACACTGTCTCTCTCTCACACACCGTCTCTCTCTCTCTCTCCATGTCTCCCACACACAGTCTCTCTCACACCATGTATCTCTCTCACACCGTGTCTCTCTCTCTCACACCATGTCTCTCCCTCTCACACACCGTCTCTCTCTTTCTCACACCATGTGTCTCTCGCTCTCTTTCTCTCACACAGACTATCTCTCTCTCTCTCTTACACACACAATCTCTCTTTCACACACACAGTCTCTCTCTCTCTTTCACACACACAGTCACTCTCTCTCTCTCTCTCTCTCTCTCACACACACACACAGTATCTCTCTCTCTCTCACATACAGTCTCTCTCTCTCTCCCTCTCTCTTTCATGCCGTGTCTCTCTCTCATACCATGTATCTTTCTCTTCCTCTCACACACTGTCTCTCTTTCTCTCTCTCTCTCTCTCTCTCTCTCTCACTCACCATCTCTCTCTCACACCATCTCTCTCTTTCAAACACACAGTCTCCATGTCTCACCCACTGTCTCTCTCACACACCGTCTCTCTCTCACACAGTCTCTTTCACACACAGTCTCTCTCTCACACCGTATCTCTCTCCCACACACACATGCAGTCTCTCTCACACACAGTCTCTCTCTCTCACACAGTCTCTCTCTCACACAGTCTCTCTCTCACACCGTATCTCTCTCCCACACACAGTCTCTCTCTCTCTCTCTCTTTCTCACTCTCACACAGGCTATCTCTCTCTCTCACATACAGTCTCTCTCTCTCTCCCTCCCTCTTTCATGCCGTGTCTCTCTCTCATACCATGTATCTTTCTCTTTCTCTCACACACTGTCTCTCTCTTTCTCTCACTCACCATCTCTCTCTCACACCATCTCTCTCTCTCAAACACACAGTCTCCATCTCTCACACACTGTCTCTCTCACACACCGTCTCTCTCTCACACAGTCTCTCTCTCACACCGTATCTCTTTCCCACACACACATGGAGTCTCTCTCACACACAGTCTCTCTCTCTCACACAGTCTCTCTCTCACACACAGTCTCTCTCTCACACAGTATCTCTCTCCCACACACAGTCTCTCTCTCTCTCACACAGTCTCTCTCTATCACACAGTCTCTCTCTCACACAGTCTCTCTCTCACACCGTATCTCTCTCCCACACACACAGTCTTTCTCTCACACAGTCTCTCTCTCACACAGTGTCTCTCTCTCACACAGTGTCTCTCTCTCACACAGTGTCTCTCTCTCACACCGTCTTTCTCTCTCTCACACACACACAGTCACTATCTCTCACACACTCTGTCTCTCTCACACACTGTCTCTCTCACACACCATCTGTCTCTCTCTCACACACCGTCTCTCTCTTTCTCACACCATGTGTCTCTCGCTCTCTTTCTCTCACACAGACTATCTCTCTCTCTCTCTTACACACACAATCTCTCTTTCACACACACAGTCTCTCTCTCTCTTTCACACACACAGTCACTCTCTCTCTCTCTCTCTCTCTCTCACACACACACACAGTATCTCTCTCTCTCTCACATACAGTCTCTCTCTCTCTCCCTCCCTCTTTCATGCCGTGTCTCTCTCTCATACCATGTATCTTTCTCTTCCTCTCACACACTGTCTCTCTTTCTCTCTCTCTCTCTCTCTCTCACTCACCATCTCTCTCTCACACCATCTCTCTCTTTCAAACACACAGTCTCCATGTCTCACCCACTGTCTCTCTCACACACCGTCTCTCTCTCACACAGTCTCTTTCACACACAGTCTCTCTCTCACACCGTATCTCTCTCCCACACACACATGCAGTCTCTCTCACACACAGTCTCTCTCTCTCACACAGTCTCTCTCTCACACAGTCTCTCTCTCACACCGTATCTCTCTCCCACACACAGTCTCTCTCTCTCTCTCTCTTTCTCACTCTCACACAGGCTATCTCTCTCTCTCACATACAGTCTCTCTCTCTCTCCCTCCCTCTTTCATGCCGTGTCTCTCTCTCATACCATGTATCTTTCTCTTTCTCTCACACACTGTCTCTCTCTTTCTCTCACTCACCATCTCTCTCTCACACCATCTCTCTCTCTCAAACACACAGTCTCCATCTCTCACACACTGTCTCTCTCACACACCGTCTCTCTCTCACACAGTCTCTCTCTCACACCGTATCTCTTTCCCACACACACATGGAGTCTCTCTCACACACAGTCTCTCTCTCTCACACAGTCTCTCTCTCACACACAGTCTCTCTCTCTCACACAGTATCTCTCTCACACACACAGTCTCTCTCTCTCTCACACAGTCTCTCTCTATCACACAGTCTCTCTCTCACACCGTATCTCTCTCACACCGTATCTCTCTCCCACACACACAGTCTTTCTCTCACACAGTCTCTCTCTCACACAGTGTCTCTCTCTCACACAGTGTCTCTCTCTCACACCGTCTTTCTCTCTCTCACACACACACAGTCACTATCTCTCACACACTCTGTCTCTCTCACACACTGTCTCTCTCACACACCGTCTCTCTCACACACCATCTGTCTCTCTCTCACATACAGTCTCTATCTCTCACTCACCGGCTCTCTCTCTCGCTCTCTCTCTCTCTCTCTCTCTCTCTCTCTCTCACACACTGTCTCTCTTTCACACACTATGTCTCTCTCTCTCTCTCTCACACACTGTCTCTCTCTCTCTCTCTCTCTCACACACAGTCTCTCTCTCACAAACAGTCTCTCTGTCTATCTTTCACGCTGTGTCTCTCTCTCTCACACCGTGTCTCTCTCTCTCACACCGTGTCTCTCTCTCTCTCTCACACACCATGTCTCTCTCCCACCACACCTCTCTCTCCACCTCACACCGTGTCTCTCTCTCTCTCATACACACAGTCTCTCTTTCACCCCATGTCTCTCTCACACACACCGTCTCTCTCTCTCACACACCGTCTCTCTCTCTCTCTCCATCTCTCCCACACACAGTCTTTCTCCCACCGTGTCTCTCTCTCTCACACCATGTCTCTCCCTCTCACACACCATCTCTCTCTCATACGATGTGTGTCTCTCTCTCTCACACCGTGACTCTCTCTCTCACACCATGTCTCTCCCTCTCACACACCGTCTTTCTCTCTCTCACACACAGTCTCTCTCTCACACACACTGTCTCTCTCTCTCTCTCTTTCTCTCTCTCACACAGACTATCTCTCTCTCACACACACAATCTCTCTTTCACACACACAATCTCTCTTTCACACACACAGTCTCTCTCACACACACACACACAGTCTCTCTCTCTCTCATTCACGCCGTGTCTCTCTCTCATACCGCGTCGCTCTCTCTCTCACACACACAGTCTCTCTCTCTCTCTCATTCACGCCGTGTCTCTCTCTCATACCACGTCGCTCTCTCTCTCATACACACTGTCTCTCTCTCTCTTTCACGCCGTCTCTCTCTCACACACACCATGCATCTCTCCCTCTCACACACCGTCTCTCTCTTTCTCTCACACACAATCTCTCTCTCACACCATCTCTCCCACACACACACATCATCTCTCTCTCACACCATGTCTCTCCCTCTCACACACCGTCTTGGATGGACCTGTTTTATTTTTAAGCTCTTTGTACATTTTTAGTACACTTTTTATGTACATTTTACATTCAGCTGCACCTTCAGAGGACATCGAATCCGATATTGTTTGAGGCGCCCATCATACAGGATAAGGATAACTCTAAGTGTAAGCTGCTACTTATTTCCTTATTAAATATCTGTATAATCATATACTAATCTACTGCCTTCCGTTGTACCTTTCTTGAGCTGCAACCTACAGAGGAGGTCGACACCACGCCCCCTACCGATGAATACAGGCTTTTAAAGTGCAACTTATTTTCTGGAAGTCTGTGAGTGAGATAATAGAGGGGAGATATAATCCCCCTCGATCACACAATATATTGTTCCACTGCATTTTCTTTTGCACAGGATTTTTCACTGAAATTATTCCTCACCTAATAAGGTGTATATATATATATATTCACATTGTTTTTTCACCTTACTGTTTTTTCACCTTACAGTTTGTTTAAGCGCACTTTAGCAATTTTGTCACTTTATGCTTATGTTATTGTGTGTGGTTTAGGGACACACTGCCTCAGTGCTGCTGAAACCAAGATTAGAGCGCTGGATATACGTTTTTCATTTGTACACATAAATTCAAGTCTTGCGTTGTTAACCCTATAGCTAAAATTGGCGTGTTCCAAGTTACAGTGTTCTTTGCGTACAGCTCCTTTTTTTATTGGGGCTATTGAATTATATACTTGCTTTATTATAATATTTGTACTATTTATTTTTTTGAAGTCGTTTTTGGATATCCAAAAAATATCTTCCGGATTAAATGGTTTAATATAGTTTTTCTCATAGGTATACCAGGTTTTCCCTTTTGAGTTTGGACTGCCCCATTTAATACAATGAGAAAATTGAGCTGTGTCATGCATATGGAACACATTTGGGAAGGATAAACCGCCCTCCGCCAGGTTTTAAGACATGGTTGTTAATGCTATTCGGGGCTTTTTACCCCCCCATACATAGGTCGAGAAAAGAGTATGAAAGGTGTGTAATACTTTATGGGGAACTCGAATGGGAATCATATGGAATAAATAGTCTAACTGTGGGACAATATATGCTCTAATTATATTTATTCTCCCCATCCAGGATACTAAAATTTTGTTCCATCTTGTTAATAGCCCCTTTATTTCTAGGAACAGTCTAGTGTAGTTCCTATCAATCCACGTTTCTACAACTCCGCTTATCTCCACCCCTAGATACAGAATATTATTATTTGCCCAACTAAATCTATAATTTAATTTAAGATTGTTCTCCTGTTCCTGGGAAAGATTTCGTGTTATTACTTGCTTCTTACTTAGATTGATTTTATAGTTAGAAAGTATACTATATTCTTTTACTATTTTGAATAGTTCTGGGATTGACTGAGTTGGATTTGATAATGTAAAGAGGACATCATCTGCAAACAGGGTGATTTTTTGTTCGTGTGGTCCCAGTTTAATCCCTGAAATTGTTGGGGTCTGTCTTATGTAGGCCGCTAGTGGTTCTATCGAGAGAATATACAAAAGGGGTGCCAATGGGCATCCCTGTCTTGTACCGTTCCTTACACTAAACCATTCCGAGCTAAGGCCTGATCCATAGACCTTTGCTGTAGGATTGGAATATAGGGCCATCGCCATATCTCTAAACAGTCCTCCAATCCCAAAAGCCTCCAAGGATCCTGATAGAAAGCTCCAACTTACAGTATCAAAGGCTTTCTCTGCGTCAACTGAGATGATGATCGCTGGGAGGGCCTGTCTATCAATTTCCTGGATGATGTTTATTAGCTTCCTAATATTGTCTCCGCCCGATCTTTCCCTAATAAACCCGGATTGATCTTGGTGCACCAAGTCTGGTATTACTTGACTCAGTCTATCTGCTAATATTTTGGAGAAAATTTTCATATCCAGGTTTATGAGGGAGATCGGGCGGTAGTTACCCAGACATCCCGGGTTATAGGATGGGAGAGATTGTTGCTCTTAAAAGTTCTTTTGCAATTTCTTTTTTTCCCCCTATTCCATTGAAGAATTTTTCCAACATAGGGGTAATAATAGGTCCAAGTAGTTTAAAGAACTGGGCCGTATAGCCATTTGGTCCTGGCGCTTTACCATTTTCAAGATTCTTTATAGTTCTAGTTATATCTTCTCTCGTTATTGGTTTGTTCAAGTTAACCAATTTTTCCAGACCAATTTTGGGCAAGATACACTTTGAGAAAAAGGACTGCATATCCTGTGGTGGGTAGCTAGCTGACTCAATATTATAGAGGGAAGCATAGTAGGTGGCAAACTCTCTACCTATCTGAGCTGGAAATAGATCTCCCACATTGATTCTTTTAATTAAATTTTTTTTTTGAGTATCTTTCAATCTATTTGTAAGGTGTGTCCCTACTTTGTTATTGCTGCTATACCAGCGTTGGTTTAGGGATGAAATCCTCCTCCTCACTTTCCCCTCTACATGGTATGAATCGATGTTATTTGTGTCGCTAACTCGGGGGATGGAGAAGATCTATTATAAGCTTCCACTCTAGCCAGATTAATATACAAATCAGAGAGTAGACAAGTGCATTCGTTTTCGGACGAATGCATTTTTGGAGTAAAATAGCATTTTCGTCCATTCGTCCGAAAAACGAATAACGAAAATTTTAACTAACAAATTCCGAATGAACGAATGGTTAATAAACGAAAATCATTCGTTCATTCGTCCATTCGTCCATTCATGCTATTGGCATTCTAAACCGAAATAGAGTCGGTTTATACAACACCAATAGCATTGTACTACATTCCATAAACCGACATGAATGACTTTCGGTTTATGGAATGCATGTAATGCTATTGGCTTCCTATAAACCGAAATTGAGTTCCCATTCATACAATAGGGACTTTCGGCTTATAGAATACTATTGGCATTCTATTAACCTAACTAGAGTCCCTCCTCATTCATAAGAATTTCTTATGAATGGGGACTCGACTCTAGTTCGGTTTATAGAAAGCCAATAGTATTCTATAAGCCGAAAGTCTTTAAAACGAACGACGTTCGGTTTATAGAATACATGTAATGCTATTGCTGTTCTATAAGCCGAAAGACTTTCAGTTTATAGAATAGCCATAGGATTACATGTATTACATAAGCCGAAAGTCTGTAAACCGAAAGTCGTTCGGTTTATAGGCTGTCGGCATTTAACTATACAGAGACAGAGTCTCCATTCATAAAATTATGAATGGAGACTTTGTCTCCGTGTAGTAAAATGCCGAAAGCCTATAAACCGAACGATCGGTTTATAGACTTTCGGCTTATGTAATACATGTAATCCTATGGCTATTCTATAAACCGAAAGTTCGGTTTATAGAATAGCAATAGGAATACATGTATTCCATAAGCCGACAGCCTATAAACCGAACGTTCGGTTTATAGGCTGTGGGCATTTTACTACACGGAGACAAAGTCTCCATTCATAATTTTACGAATGGAGACTCTGTCTCCGTATAGTTAAATGCCGGCTTTTAACTATACGGAGACAAAGTCTCCATTCATAATTTTATGAATGGAGACTCTGTCTTCGTATAGTTAAATGCCGGCTTTTAACTATACGGAGACAAAGTCTCCATTTATAATTTTATGAATGGAGACTCTGTCTCCGTATAGTTAAATGCTATTGTATTCTATAAACCGACTCTATTTCGGCTTATAGAATGCAATAGTACTACGAATGAACGAATGATTTTCGTTTATTAACCATTCGTTCATTCGGCTTTCGTTAGCTTAGCATTTTCGTTCTTCGTTTTTAGGGCAAATGGACGAAAATGCTATTTTCGGACGAAAAATGCATTCGTCCGAAAACGAATGCACATGTCTAGTATATATTCACATGTAAATTGCTTTTTTAATAAAAAATTATGATATAAAAAAAATCTTGTTTTTATTTCCTTTTATGTGACAATGCTGCCTCTCTCTTTCCCTTGCCCCCAGATTTGTCGCTCTCCCCCCCTTAGTGTTGTCTCTCTCTCACCCTCCCTTTGGCTCCCCCCTCGCTCCCCTTGTGTCTGTCTCTTCCCCCCTTCCCTCCCCTTGTTTCTCTCTGCCCCCCCCCTTGTTATTCTGTCCCCCCCTCACCTGTTTCTTGCTCCCTGGTGGCTAGTGGGGGCAGCCGGGGGATGTATGCACTATACATAATAGACGGAAGTGTCGGGCAGCATGGAGGTTGTCTGCACGATTCGTGCAGACATCCCCCAGCTGCCCGATTCTCCCTGGTGGCTAGCGAGGCATTTTGTAATGGCTATTTTGCTATTGGTATTCCATAAACCGACTCTTTTTCGGTTTATAGAATTGCCAATAGCATGAAATGATTTGAATTTAGTATTAAAAAATAAATTGAAAAAAGTGGAGAGTTTTAACCCCTTTGTGACGCATGGTGCTTGCGTCCCAAATGACGTAAGCACCAAAACGTCACGATTTGTTCCTGGCCACTGATCACAAGGTGATCGTTAGCCAGGAACACTATGGCAGAGACCCAATCAGGGTCTTAATAGACCCTGTGGGTCCCTGCCCAAAAATTGCAAGCCCTTCGGACGTCACGCACGATTTAGAGAAATGTAGCTGGTGCTCGTTTTGAGCACCAGCTAAATTTCCCCTGTCAGACTGAGGCCATTTAAAATGGCCTCATCTGACAGGTGGGATCCCGCTGCAAGTGCCTGCAGCATGATCCGAGCCGCGATATGAGCTGTTTAACACAGGACGTACTATGCCGTCCTAACGACTTTAAGGGACTTAAAATCAGGACGGCATAGAACGTCTCAACGTCACGAATGGGTTAACGTTTGCTCTGGTCATAATCACAGCACAGGCTTGTAGGAGTTAACTGTAATTACATTAATACATGAAAAGAATATAAGTAATATAGTAAAAATTTACAAAATAAAATTTATTTTGAAAAAACTAAATGAGGTTCATAAACTTGGAAGGAAACGGATCACAGTAAAAAGAAACTGTGATCAGCAAGGGAAGTGTTAATTAATACCCCTTTTATAATATATCAAATTGAGGTCAGACTATAAGACTGGGATCCAGGTCCCCAGCAGAGCTGCAGGGGACCTGGATCCCCCTCTCTAACAGCAGGGGATGTCTGCGCGATGAGCGCAGATCTCCACTGCTGCCGCCCGGCATGACCGCCGGGACTTCTATGATGAAGCTGGGTACTTCCGGCTTCCTCATAAAAGTCCTGGCGGTCGTTCCGGGCGGCAGCAGGGGAGGTCTCGCTCATCGCGCAGACATCCTCCGCTGCCTCGCTAGCCACCAGGGAGAATCGGGCAGCTGGGGGATGTCTGCACGAATGCTGCCCGACACTTCCGTCTATTATGTATAGTGCATACATCCCCCGGCTGCCCCCACTAGCCACCAGGGAGCAAGAAACAGGTGAGGGGGGGGGACAGAATAACAAGGGGGGGGCAGAGAGAAACAAGGGGAGGGAAGGGGGGAAGAGACAGAAACAAGGGGAGGGGGGCAGAGAGAAACAGGGGGAGGGAAGGGGGGAAGAGACAGACACAAGGGGAGCGAGGGGAGAGCCAAAGGGAGGGTAAGAGAGAGACATCACTAAGGGGGGGAGAGCGACAAATCTGGGGGCAAGGGAAAGAGAGAGGCAGCATTGTCACATAAAAGGAAATAAAAACAAGAATTTTTTTATATCATAATTTTTTATTAAAAAAGCAATTTACATGTGAATATATACTAGACATGTGCATTCGTTTTCGGACGAATGCATTTTCGTCCGAAAATTGCATTTTCGTACATTCGCCCGAAAAACGAAAATGCTAAGCTAACGAAAGCCGAATGAACGAAAGGTTAATAAACGAAAATCATTCGTTCATTCGTCCATTCGTAGTACTATTGCATTCTATAAGCCGAAATAGAGTCGGTTTATAGAATACAATAGCATTTAACTATACGGAGACAGAGTCTCCTTTCATAAAATTATGAATGGAGACAAACGTATAGTTAAAAGCCGACAGCCTATAAACCGAACGTTCGGTTTATAGGCTGTGGGCATTTAACTATACGGAGACAGAGTCTCCATTCATATCAATGGAGACTTTGTCTCCGTATAGTTAAAAGCCGACAGCCTATAAACCGAATGTTCGGTTTATAGGCTGTCGGCTTTTAACTATACGGAGACAAAGTCTCCATTCAAAAAAAGCCGGCATTTAACTATACGGAGACAGAGTCTCCATTCATAAAATTATAAATGGAGACTTTGTCTCCGTGTAGTAAAATGCCCACAGCCTATAAACCGAACGTTCGGTTTATAGGCTGTCGGCATTTTACTACACGGAGACAAAGTCTCCATTCATAATTTTTATGAATTGAGACTCTGTCTCTTATTAGTTAATTGCCGACAGCCTATAAACCGAACGACTTTCGGTTTATAGACTTTCGGCTTATGTAATACATGTAAACCTATGGCTATTCTATAAACCGAAAGTCGTTCGGTTTATAGAATAGCAATGTCTCCGTATAGTTAAATGCCGGCTTTTAACTATACGGAGACAAAGTCTCCATTTATAATTTTATGAATGGAGACTCTGTCTCCGTATAGTTAATTGCCCACTGCCTATAAACCGAACGTTCGGTTTATAGGCTGTGGGCATTTAACTATACGGAGACAGAGTCTCCATTCATAAAATTATAAATGGAGACTTTGTCTCCGTGTAGTAAAATGCCCACAGCCTATAAACCGAACATTCGGTTTATAGGCTGTCGGCATTTTACTACACGGAGACAAAGTCTCCATTCATAATTTTATGAATGGAGACTCTGTCTCTTATTAGTTAAATGCCGACAGCCTATAAACCGAACGACTTTCGGTTTATAGACTTTCGGCTTATGTAATACATGTAAACCTATGGCTATTCTATAAACCGAAAGTCGTTCGGTTTATAGAATAGCAATAGGATTACATGTATTCCATAAGCCGAAAGTCTATAAACCGAAAGTCGTTCGGTTTACAGACTTTCGGCTTATAGAATACAAGTAATACTATTGCCTTTCTATGAACCGAACGAGAGCCCCATTCATAAGAATTTCTTATGAATGGAGCTCTCGTTCGGTTTATAGAAAGCCAATAGTATTACATTGTATTCTATTAAACGAACGAATAATAATGAACGAATTTCGTCTGAAACGAATGCATTAATGAACGAAATTCGTTTTAGACTAAATAAATAAAATTTTCGTCCGAATGGACGAAAACGAAACGAAAATTTTAGTTTTGCACATGTCTATCAGAGAGTCCCATACCTCTGGCTCTTCTATCTCTAGCTGCCATTTGTATTAAATTGCCCCGTGTTACACATTTAAAGGCTGCCCATACGTTCTCGGCAGTAACATCATCGTTGTCATTTATTCTGATGTATTCTTTCACCTGAGTTATAAGGCGAGCTCTATTTGTATCTGAAGCTAATATGGATTCGTCCATTCTCCAGTGTTGTTTAATTATATATTCTGAATTTACCTTAATGTCTACTCTGATAGGAGCGTGGTCTGACCACGTGATTTGACCAATATGGGAATCCACAAAATTTCCAAGGTTCCTTGAATCCGTTAGGAAAAAGTCAATTCTGGAATAATTATTGTGAACTTTGGAGTGGAATGTAAAATCTTTTTCCCTGGGATGATGTACTCTCCATATATCGAATAAATCAAATTTCGAAACAGAGATCGTTCATCCATTTGACTCTCTTTTTATATCTTTTATCCAGGATCCCTGTTTTATTCCTGGTTCTATCTAGTTTTTCATCTAATATTATATTCATATCACCCCCTACTAGTAATGTTCCTTTTTTGATTTTGTTTATGTTTTTAAATATCTTCTTAAAGAAACTTTGTGAAAATTCATTAGGCGCATAAATATTTGCTATCGTATATGTTATATCATTTAGTTTGCACACGATTATAATAAGTCTTCCAGATTTATCACTCTCTTGATGAATTAATTCAAATTTTAATCTTGCGGAACCTAATAAGGCAACTCCCCTTTTTTTTTATCGATCAAACTAGAAGTGAATATTAACGGATATTTAGAGAATTTCCATAGATCCGTTACTTTCCCCTTCCAATGTGTCTCCTGCACTAGACAGAGGTCAATCTTATCTTCGAGCATCATTCTATACAGTAAGCCCCTTTTCATAGGTGAATTTAAACCCCGAGCATTCAGAGATGTGATTCTAAGTGACATCCCTATAATAGACCAGATTGGTCTCTCTCCCTCCCGTCCCGATCCCACCCCAGCTGACCCCTATCCCGATTAAAAGACCCCACCGAAGACATACATAATACATACATTTGACATAAAAAAAAACTGACATTCCACCACCTCTCTAACATCTTCTCTTGAGGTGATTATCCTGAGAGACCCTAATCTCAGGAATGTGCCACTGCAGGTGTGCTACTAAGGGGCTACTTTTTTGCTATAGTTATTGTACCCTTATGTTCTTCTCTATGTGTCTCTTTCAACTGATGGCTTAAGTATACCTATCTTCCATTAGCTTGAGTATAAAATTTCTTTACTATCGTCTATATTATGATTATTGCCGCCATTACTCAAAACTCTGCTGATTACTTCTTCAGTTATGCCATTTTGTCAACTTTATACCTTTTAGAGAGTACCCTGGCTTCTATTTATATTTATCCTGTCCCTCCCCTTTCATTACCTTTTCCCCTTTTCTCTCTTTTTTTTCTCCCACTTTAAGTTCGGTATATCCTTTATCTGTGGGTTATAAAACAATCTTTCTGTGATATTTCCCAGTTAATATGATATATTAATTATTTACAACTACTAATAATTAGCTCTCTCTGTTCCAAAAAGTGAAATTCCATTATCTTTCTCTTTAACTGTGTAATTTCAAAGTTGTCAGTGATAATTATAATTTTATTAATATAATCCTTTTTTTCCCCCCTTTCTTTTTCCCTTATTATACTATATATCATTCTTACTTGTATTTAGTGAACTATTCAATCTTACGTGAAATTCCTTCAGTAATATACTATTTAAGATTAACCATTCTCTTTACAAAAGTGTCCTATCTTTGTGCTTAGATCAATCCATGTGAATACTTTAATTTTCCCTAAGTCATTTTTCAACCTTCCTTACCCTATTCCCCTTCTTTCCCTTATCTATTTTTTTTCCTTAACCCCTAACTACACCCTCCCACTTCATTTTTTATAGTAATTATATTGCCCTCATTTTCATACTCTAAGTGGGGTTCAACTGGATCGTACATGGTAACAGTTTCCCCATTATGGGAGATCAGGAGCTTCGTGGGAAAACCCCATCTGTATAAGATCTTTTTTGCCCTGAGTTGACTTGTGAGCTCTCTAAAGTGATTTCTATTTAACCTGGTTGCTAGGGATAAATCTGGAAAAACTAAGATACCCTTATATTTCTCCTCCCTACCAGAGGGATTTAATCTCATTTGCCTCAGTAGTTGATCTTTCATTGAGCAGTTTAGAAATCTAACGATGACATCTCTTGGGGCCTGTCCCTCCCCTTCACGCTGCCTGTATATTCTATGCCATCTTTCAAAAGGGGAAGTCGTGACTATTAAAGGGTCGAGATATTGTACTACAAACTCAGTCAAAAACTCCTCCATTTTGTCATGGGTGATTGTTTCTGGTATCCCTTTAAATCGTAGATTGTTACGCCACGATCTATCCTCCATCTCTACAAGTTTAGTGTTAATCTCTTTCACTTGTTTTTCCAGGGTTTCGTTATTTTTCTGGAGAGAGGAGATCTCCTGTCTAATCTCAATTAATTCCTTGCTTTGGTTTTTGACAGTAATTCCAAGATCAAAGATCTCTTTGCTGAGTTCAGCAATGTTCTGAAATCTAGTTTAATTTTCTGATGTAACTCGTCCAGTAACAGAGTCAAGGTGTTATTTGTGATACTCTCTGATGGATTCGTAAGTGACTCCCCTACACGATCTCTTGATGGAGATCTATCATGAGGGGTGGGGGAAAGAGATTGCCTATGGGTCAGTAATTTGCCTGTGTTTGATTTTGGTGAGTAATATGTATTATTGACTTATTTTTGTCTTGTCTATCCATTTTTTCCACCTGGTGGATTTTTTTTGGATTTGTTTTTTTTTTAACTTACTGTTGGTCCACCTCCCTGGTAAATTTTGTTTATTTGCAGAGAGGAGAATGTTTTTGGTGGTGTCTGCATCTGAAGAACACTGCCATTAAGGATCTTATGCCAGATGTCACCTGTGAGCAGATCTCACAGTGAGATGGGTGGCGGAGCTTGCACCCTTTGTGCTGTGCTCTTTTTGCCAGGAGGTGTGGTCACCACAGGCAGTTGTCTGTGGGCTGCACCTTGAGGAGGGTTACCAATAGCAGCCTCTCTTCCCGATTGGCCCTCATCCCACGTGAGCTTAATCCTCTCATTCTGGGACCATGTCCCAGATGGAGGAAAGCTCAGTGGGTGATTTTTTTTCTTTTAACAATGATAGCCGTGGAGTCTCCATTTGGGGCTATGCAGGGTGGATTCGGGGCTATAGGCTGAGTAGCCCACCCCTAACGATGCCTCGTTGTATTTTCCCCTGCAGAAAGGCTTGTTCGTGCCTTTCTGCCTGGGTGTTCGGTAGATTGAATCTACCGAACCAACTCACGAATGAACGGACCACCTGGGTAATGGATGTGCCATAACACTATACGTTAATATTGTTAGTTAGTTATATTCTGTTGGTATATTGGTTATGTGTAATGTTTAATTCTGTGAGTAGACCACTCTAAAGGTTTATAATGTGACAGTGACTCCAATAGTTTACTCCAACATCCATTGTTCTGTATTAACTGGATTAACTGGTAAACTGATTATGTTGTGTACATTACTGTGTGTATTGTAATTAGGTCTACTCACTCTATGTTAATTCCTGTTTGGTTTGCCGTCTGAATGTCTAATGTTTTCCTAGCCCCAGTTAGTTGGAAAACTATGTTTAGTTCCTTCCCCCATTGTATACTAATGTCTGTGATGTCATGTGTATGTCTTTTTATAAGTCTGTGTTGTTACACAAATAAAGGAGTTGTTCAATCTTGCTGTACCTAACTGCTAGATGTCCTGTCTATTTGGGTACAAAGAGCAAGGGTCCAGGAAAGACTTGCTGGGTGAATGCTGAGCTGTAATCGGGGGGCTAGGAGGTGATTCCCTACAACGGGTAGAGGGTCTACTACGTCGGTTAGACGGTCTGTTACAACATACGTTTGCTGTACAAGAGAAAATCACGAGGAAGGCAGGAAATGGTACCAAACTCACATCTGGTGGGATTGCGATAAACTAGCAAGATATAAAAAAACATTAACTACCCTGCTTTCACTCCTGTTTGGGAAATCAACCCAGATTCTCCCCAAGACATATTTATTCCATCTGAACTTACCATGCTCAGAGGGAGTAAATAGATACTTGTTTATAAACATTCTAGTTGCTTTCAAGATCTGCCTAGCCAGATATTGGAGAAGCACACAGATTCCCTGCTGGGGGGAAGTGAAAGCACAAATTTCTTTCCAAGCCGTTTTGGAAAAATACTTCTTGACCCAAGATACAACAAAAGGGAGAGAAACATACAATAAAATTTGGGCAAGTTGGTTAACGCTAGTGGATTTGGGAATCTGCGAGACACCATCAGGCGAGTTGATAAAAGGCTAATAGATCCAATTACACAGAACTGAAATCATTCGTGCCGGCCCCAGACTCCTCCCCGGGTCCCCCGAGCGCCCAGATTCCCCCCATACACACGGATCATCTCCCTCTGCCAGGCCGACCCCAGGAAGAAATGAGAGTATGAATGATAGGATGAGAGGTAACTAATAACTTTTTCGTTTGGATCACTGGAAGATAAACTATCAATAAAGAAATTTAAATTTACACTAGAAACAGTTCACTAAGACCCACATAAACTTGAAACAATTTTATTTTATATTGCACTGCTTAGCTTTATGGAATTAATCAACATTAAATTATGAACAAGCACCAGGATGAACCGGAGGCATTTAAATGCAATAAAAATCTATACAGATAATTGCATACACTCCTGGGTCTGAGTGTTAAGAAAAAAAAAAAAAAAAAGCTTGCCTACAGACATGAGATCTGAACAAACAATACCCAGGTCGTGCACTCTAATGCATGAAGAGGATCTTCTGGGCTTAAATCTCACAAGAACCTAAGAGGATCCTAGGGGGAGTCAAACCTTCTCTATGTTCAGGTTGTTAGATAATAGGAAATCATTTTCACCAAAATAATGCCTTCATAACCTCTTCTACCATTTACCCCATATTTTGTTATATTTATCTAACTCCACTCTATGAGTAAAATATCCCCTTTCCATTATCTGTTGTGTTTCTATCTGGTTTCTTACTTGCGCCCAATACATTTTCCCACTTTTGTTCCATTTCCTTGCAATCACCAATTTATCAATTTCTTCCAATTCCTGATGTAACAAGCCTTATATAATATAAGGCTAAGGCCTAATGAGCCTTATCGGGGAACCTGGGGATATCATCCCGCTTATATTTGCGATAACTCCAAATACCTCTCTCCAACATTCACGCAGTTCCTCACATTCCCAAAATGGCCCCTGCCTCTCTTACATCTCCAGCACTTCTCATAATACGTAGGGTTCATATTTTTTAGCCTCGAAGGAGTCATATGCCATCTATTATTCAACTTTAAAAATACTTCCTGCAAATTTAAACAGTGTATATGCTTTCTTATGTCATTCCAACTTTTCTGCCAGTTAGCAGCATAGTCTATAGCTAATATGTCAGATTTTAGGTCTCTCTCCCAACTACCCAATGCAGATGGGACAAACTGTCATTTCAATTGTTTAACCCAATTCGTACAGATCTTCATCCATTTTTTAAAATTTACCATTAAATAGGTTATCTAGCGGTTCTATATTGTCCCTCTCCTTATACTTATATAGGTTTTCTGATAGAAAATGTTTTATTCTGAAAAATTTAAACAGGTCCCTCGATGGCAACTCAAATTCCTGTCTTAGTACTACAAACTCTTTAATTTTATCTTCTACATATAGGTCCTCACTTCTGTTAATACCTCCCTGTCTCCAAGTTTTTGTCGTTAAATCAGCCATATTGGATTCTAGTGCTTCCAAAGGAGTTGTTCTCAGGATTTTACTATTTATATTACATCTCTTTTTAAAGTTATACCAGAATTCCAAAAGATCGGCAAGAATACTCACTGAGATCTTATGTTGTATGGCATTTTGGTGATCTTTATTCATTCATAGGATAGTATCCAAATTTTCAATACCGGATATTTCCTTCTCTATCTGCCACCAGTCTAAGTTCCTGTTGGGGGTCCATTGAATCTTATTTACATGCATTAGCATAGAAGCCTCTCAAAGATCCTTAAGTACTGTCATTCCAAGGCCCCCTCTTTTAGTGTCCTGGTACACATACTCTTTTTATTTATACTTGGCTTTTTGCCAAGCCATATTAACTCCATTAACTTTTTTTGTATAAGTGTCAATTTATCTATTTGTAATGCCCAAGTATTCAAACCCAGAGCCACCCCATTGGAAGGAATATTTTTCTCTCAATCTTTTTTGCATATCCCTGGGCATGGCTAAGCATATTCCCTTTGTTTTCTCTAGGTTTAACTTATAGTTGGATTTTCCACCATAATGGTAAATTATCTCCAATAGCTCTGGGATTGAGCGCTCCGGGTCAGTCAACGTCAAAGTCTAGTCAGATTTTCCAGGGGTTCCAGTGATATGATATACAGTAGAAGAGCCAGGGGAACCCCCTGTCTCGTTCCATTGTAAATATTGAACCATTGTCATTCAATGTTCTGCCCTACCACTTTTGCGGTGGGATTGGGATATAATAACTTAATAGCATCCAACATTCCTGGACCAAATCCCATGGCTTTCTGGGTTTCTTCCAGGAAGAGCCAGCTGACCCTGTCGAACGCCTTTTCCGCCTCCAGTGACAGGCCCATCATAGGGTCTCCCTGGTGATTTACAACTTCAAAGGTGTCGATAATCCTCCTTATGCTGTCCTAAGAGTTTCTGTCATGCATAAATCCTACCTGATCTTTGTGGATCAGCATATCTATACAGCCCTATATTCTGAATGCCAATATAGCCGCAAATATCTTAGAATCTGTATTAATTAAAGAAATTGGGCGGTAGTTTTTTATATCAGTAGCATCTTTTCCGGGTTTAGGAATTGGGAGAATTACCACCTGCATTGATTCTCCAGGGAGGCATCTTTTCTCTATGGCTTCATTGAAAATTTTTGTCAAATGAGGAGTTAATCGTGAAGCCATTTTTTTTAATAAAATGTACTGGAGAAGCCATCTGGCCCTGGAGCTTTGTTACTCTTCAGAGGTTTTATGGCTTTTGCAATTTCTAATTCAGTTATAGGATGATCCAGTTGTTTACTTTGTTCATCTGTTAGTCTATGTAGATTAGCCTCATTAATATACTCTCTCACTTGTTTGTGGGAGAAGCCCTTATCAGGAAGATTATACAGGGAGGAGTAAAAGTTTTTGAATTCCATACCAATTAGGTGAAATTGCTATTGTTTCACCACTAATAATTTTAGAGATTCTTGATTTCCTATTTTCCTTTTGAAGCTGACTGGTCAGTATTTTATCTGGTTTGTTTCCCATATAATACCATTTTTGCTTAGTACGTATAAAGGTTTTATTTGCTTTTGTGACTAATTTCTCATTTATATCTTTTCTAATTGGTTTAATTTCTAAAGTATTCTGTAGTTTGGGGAATTGTTTATTCCTTCTTGTGATATTCTCTAGTTTTATATTTAAGTCTGCTAGTTTAGCCGTACTTCTTTTATTTAGATATATTTCTCTACTGATTAAGTTGCCTCTCACTACGCATTTGTATGCATTCCATATCGTGTCCATCTGGGTCTCTCCCATCGGGTTTTCCTTAAAAAAGTGATCTGACAACTCCTCCAACTCTTCTACATATTTCTTGTCACCAAGCATATGCTCCTTAATCCTCCAACTTTGCCTAAGTCCAAATTTTCCACCCCGATAACGAATACTAGCGCACTGTTGTCAGTCCATGACACCTCCTTTATATCTATCTTTCCACACTCATCAATCATATGTGCGCGTACCAAATATAAATCAATCCTAGAGTAGGACCCAAATTGACTAGAAAAGAAGGTAAAGTCTCGTTCTCCCGAATGTACCGCTCTCCACAAATAGTACAATTTGTATCTTGCCAAGAGATCATTAAATGACTTAGCCAGACCATATATTGATTTATCCATCTTAACGCCTATGTGCGTCTGCTTATCCCAGAGGGGGGCCAATATACAATTAAAATCTCCTGCTATTATCAGGGATCCCTGAATGAGGTCATGCAGCTCCTGCATGAGCCCATTCAGGAATCTCACCTGACCCTTATTTGGAGCGTATACGTTCAGTAAGGAGTATATTCTATTTTTCACTTTACAAATCACCAACACATAACGACCCTCTGGGTCTTTTATTTTGTGTAGTAACTCATAGTCTAAATTTGCCGCAAAGAGTATAGCAACCCCTCTTTTTTTTGAGTTGGCAATGATGAAAATTCAAGAGAAGGATGTCTACCAAAAGAGATCTTACTGGCAAATGCCATATTCCAATGCGTTTCTTGCAGCATTGCTACATCTATTTTTTGTTTTGACAAGTATTCCATCAAGGTTATTCTCTTTTGAGGCAAATTCAGACCCTGTACATTCAATTATAAGAATTTACAAGACATAAGGAAGGTGAGGGAACCCCATTATTACGTTTCCCCTCCGCTTTTTTGTCCTTCTCCCCTCCCTCTCTCCCCTCTCGGATAACTAATATTAAGGCTCGATTCCACAATACAAACAAACATATAAACACTTGAACAATTTTGCCATAGTTCGCAACCCATCCTCCTAAAATTCCAAGTTCACCTAAGCCCAGTCAGGTAAACCCTACATCGAGGTAGCTGTGTAGAGGAGTCACTGCTTCCTAAAATACAAGGGGAGAAAAGAGGAGAAAAAAAAACAGAAAACGGAGGAATACTCTTCATTCAGTTCCTTCAAAAAATCGAGGTAATTATCCAAAAAGTACCACTTAAGTTCTTATTTTTAATATTAGTTTAACCCATTCACTTAAATACAAATAAATATTACAGTTGTTTTATCCTATTTCCTATCCCTTCGTTACTCATAGCTTCCAACTAATTAGTACATGGTGTAGTCCTATATCCGTGAGTTACCTATTAATTCTCTTACCCCTTTATCTACCTTCTATTGAATTACCATCTGTAGTATCTGTGACATATTGTTTCACCTGAAGGATCATCTCTAAATGTGTTTCCTAATAAGTGTAGTATCATATATTAAATTTCCCTGTGACTACGTACATAACTCAGATAAAATCATAGTGTCATTGTGTGATATTATTACCTTATAAGTTTATATCTTTATATATATATATTTGTGACTTCCCAAACATCTATTGATACCCCCACTAAAGTGACTATTAAATCCTAAAAAACCTACTTCCATTTTCCTCTTTACTTTTTCCTTCCCCCTTTTCTCCTTCCTTTCTTTCTTAATATCCATCCTTATATAAATCTTATTACCCATTACACGTAAATCTCCTTGTATGTTATCTGTGCACCCCAACTTTCCCAGAAATCATTTTCTATTTTTAGTGCAACTCTTTCCTTTCCCTTACCCTTTTCCCTTTTTCTCCCTTCTTCTTTTACATAGGAGTGTCTAGTGCTATTTTTATTTCCCCTGGAATTCCATTTCAATTTATCTCTCAATTGTATATTTCTATCACCATCTGGGAAGGAAGAAAAAAAAATTATCCTCCTCCTTCCTCCCACTTAGCTAATATCTTACCCCCATTTTTCTTTGGACCGTTTGTCCCCAGCCAATCGAATAGTACCCCCTCTAGACACTAATTCTCTTCTAACCCTTTTTGAGCATCTTTAACCTTATTGAAAGAAAGTGATTAGTTATTCAGTGTGAAGCAAATTTTAACTGGAAACCCCCACCAGTATTTCAACTGTCTCTGTCTCAGAATTTCTGTAATTGGCTTGAATGATTTTCTTAATTGCCTCGTCTGGAAAGAAAGGTCTTGAAAAAAGGACAAATTTGTAAATTCTTTTTCTGTAGTTTCAAAAGTTCTAGCTGCTACTAAGATTTTTCTTTTAATCCCAAATAGTGCAAATCTAACAATAATATCCCTTGGTAGAGTCTCTGTTATGCTAGCCGGTTTCCAGCAGCGGTGGGCTCTTTCAATGTCTTCTTCACACAGGTCGCCACATCCCATTTTTGAGTTCCAACAAATACGACACTATTTTATCTTGGGTCACGGATTCAGAAATTCCACGAATTCTTCCTATATCTTCTAAGTCCGAGATCTTTATCTCCTTGCTTGTGATTTTTTCGTTCAGCACCATCGTTTTTTGTTCGAACTCTTTTATGGAAAATTCCATATGTTCCAATTTTTCTTCATTCTGTTTAATTCTATTACCCAACTTCATAATATCTAATTTGAATTCACCGAATTGGCAGCTAAATTCTCTCTTAATCAGCTTTAATTGTTGTTCGAAGCATTTTTGTAGATATTCGGGGGATATTCCCTTATTCTCCACGTCTCCCAAAGTACCCTGTTGTTTAGGGGTCTCTAATTCTAGAGTATTCAAACTATATTCCAGATTGCTAGTCGAGTCTAAATTATCAGCGGTTTTAGTGGTTTCAGGGGAAAAATGTGCTTCTATTCCTTGATCTCTTCTTTTTCCAACTTCCATATTCCTTTTTTCTTTAACTTTTGTATTTTTTGATGTAATATTAAGTTTGTTCCCCTTCTTAGTTGTCATGGAGAGAATTAAGACTCCAAGAATTTTTGGACAATTATATATGAGGTAAACCAATACGAATTACTTTCATTGTAGGGAGATCACTTTTAGTTCACTGTCCTCTCTTACTTATTGGTTACTCCAACATCAGTTTATACGTCAAGTTATGAGATGTAACTTAAGATATTTTATTCCCTTTACTTGACCTTGTGTCCTATATCCTTTCCTTCGCTCTTTCCCTTGTCATTTAGCTTCATATTACTGATGGGAGCGTTGTACATTCAAAAATTGATATTATAAAGTCCAAAATTTTTTGCACTCCTGAGTCGTTAGCATGCCATAAGGATATCCGAATTATGCTTTGTCTCCAAATTTAACAGCTGAAGCTGAAAGTTGTATGATATAGTCTTTAAGGCAGTATCCAGCTGCTATATTACTTCAATAGCAGTTTGGATTTAATCAGTTATGGTATTAATTGTTTGGTGATCAAAGATTCAGTCCACCATCCATAGGGATATCCAAGATTGCTGTGTTCCTAAATTTATCAGCTGAAGCTGTATATTTTGTAGTCTTTGTACATATATTCCTTGAGACAGCACCCAGCTGTTATTTTACTTCAGGATAACAGTTTGGATTTAATCAATTATGATATTAATTGTTTGGTGATCTCAGATTCAGTCCACGTACATTGGGATATCCAAATTATGCTGTGTTCCTAATTTGGCAGCTGAGGCTGTAGATTTTGTATACTGTGTACATATACTCCTGAAAACAGAATCCAGCTGCTATTTTACTTCAGGATAGCAGTTTGGATTTAGTCAGTTACACTACTAATTATTTAATGACATCAAGTTCAATCTACTAGTTACTTCAGAGTAGCAGACTATGTGTAGAGTCAAACAAATTCAAAGTTCTTCTTCCCTCTTTATGGATTAACAGCTTATATCAGATAACAAGTAGTATTCCTGTGCATGGGTGCAATAATTTTTAGTGCTTTAAGGCTAAGCAATTAATTATATCGCTGCAAATCTCATCGATTTGACTACCGCACGGCTGAGACTCTCTTTAAATAATCCTATAAGGTATACGCCACTTGCTTCAAAGTAGCAGTTTTAAACTTAGTTATCTCACAACATAACTTAGCCTTATATTGTCCAGTAGAAGCAGTATCTAGTCCAGTCTTTGCAGAGAATATACGAAATTGCATTCCTGCACTTTTGTGCTGACTTACACACTTTAGAAACGTGTAAAGAGTCCACCCAACCTGCAGCGCTAATTTAGAAAAAAATATAATGACCACCAACTGTTTCCCTGCAAGTGTTATTTTATACCGGTGTTCTCTCTTTGTTTGCCTTAAGAGAGCCAACCATTAAAACAGTCTAGGCAGGGATTAGCGAGCTGTAAGCCACACCATACGCTTCTAAATAGAAAAATAGACAGTCAGATATGCGTGCACCATACAGGTTATGTTATACTGTGCCTGTTCTTTGACGACTGTATATGCTGACTTGCTTTCATGCATCCGGTCAGTCGGTAGAATTGCTGGTATTTCGTCTACAGCTTTCTGATCTGATCATTTCACCCAATACAGCCGTTTCCACAACGGGGTTCCACTTTGGATATGCCGTCAGCTGGTTTCTCAGATGGTGCGTGTTTCAGCGGCAACAAGCGATCGACTAGGCAGGTCACAACCTATGCAGGCGGGTGACTAAGTTACGTCGTCCGAAGTCCTCACTCCGAATATCCGCGGTCTGGTGGCTAATTCCGTAGCGGGAACCTCAGTCTGGCTGGCGTCCCAGTCTCCATCAGGGTAACTTCCTCTCTCACTCCGTCTACACGCTACCTCAGACGCTCCGCCCTGTAGCGTTTACGTCATGACGTTCTCTCTGACCCCTCAGATGCCAGTAATATTGTGCCATTCAGATGCCTGTATTATTTTGCCATTCAAATGCCTGTAATATTGTGCCATTCAGATGCCTGTATTATTGTGCCATTCAGATGCCAGTAATATTGTGCCATTCACATAGCAGTAATATTGTGCCATTCAAATGGCATAATTATTGGGCCATTCAGATGCCAGTAATATTGTGCCATTCAGATGCCAGTAATATTGTGCCGTTCAAATGCCTGTAGTATTGTGTCATTCAGATGCCAGTTATATTGTGCCATTAAGATGCCAGTAATATTGTGCCATTCAAATGTCTGTATTATTGTGCCATTCAAATGCCTGTAATATTGTGCCATTCAGATGCCTGTATTATTGTGCCATTCAAATGCCTGTGATATTGTGCCATTCAGATGCCTGTATTATTGTGCCATTCAGATGCCTGTATTATTGTGCCATTCAAATGCCTGTAATATTGTGCCATTCAGATGCCTCTATTATTGTGCCATTCAAATGCCTGTAATATTGTGCCATTCAAATGCCTGTAATATTGTGCCATTCAGATGCCTGTATTATTGTGCCATTCAAATGCCTGTAATATTGTGCCATTCAGATGCCTGTATTATTGTGCCATTCAAATGCCTGTAATATTGTGCCATTCAGATGCCTGTATTATTGTGCCATTCAGATACCAGTAATGTTGGGCCATTCAAATGCCTGTAATATTGGGCCATTCAGATACCAGGAATATTGTACCATTCAAATGCCTGTAATATTGTGCCTTCAAATACCTGTAATATTGTGCCATTCAGATGCCAGGAATATTGTGCCATTCAAATGCCAGTAATATTGTGCCATTCAAATGCCAGTAATATTGTGCCATTCAAATTCCTGTATAATTGTGCCATTAAAATGGCAGTAATGGGCAGTATATGGGTGTGTTGTCGACAAGTGATGACGTAGGACGTGCACGTCGAATGTGAAGGGCGTGGCCGAGGCGCGGCAGCTCCCAAGACAGACCGTACGACGGCGTCTTCCTCCTGCAGTGAACTGATGACGGTTCCCCCTCCTGCTTTCCGCTGACCACCGCTGATCGCCATTTCTCTCCACTGGCCTAAAGGCAATACAGAGTACCTAGGAGACCTCGCCTATCGTTGCAGCTTCGGAGACAACAAAGCCCCTTGCACGACAATACCTGTGGTTTGGCGCCCTATTTCAAACACGTCATCTGAATGAGAGCCGAATCCAGCGTTTCTCTGGCTGGATAAGATCCTCGGGAGGTGGCAAGTAACCCGGCATGACTGCCTATAGACAATGTTTTAGTAGCTTATAAGCGTGAGCAATGCTGTTTTGTGTTGTATTATGAGCCAAGTTGGCAATACGCACTAATCTGTAGTGGCGAACTGCCCTGAATGTGTCAGCTCTTACTACCTACCCGCTGTAAAGTCAATTTCAGCAGTAAGCAGACTGAGTAAGGCCCGTTTCCCCACGTGGATCATGAATCCCGAACTCTGCTTTTTTCTGGACGGATAACTCTCTTGGGAGGAGGCAAGAAACTTGGCATAAGTGTCTATAGGCAAAGCTCTCGTACCTTACATGTGTGAGCAATGCTGTTGATGTGTAACAGCTGCCAAACCTGCAAGAGGCACTAATATGTAAAGGGGAACTGACTTGTTCTTTCTAGCTCTCTGTTACAAACTCACTGAATGCTGATATTGCAACAAGTTGTCACTCAAAGTTCTTTTGTGGGTAGGAAAAGGGGATATGGACAAACAATCTAACTAATCCCTTTTCTGTACTTTGAGCATACGTTCTACTGAAATTTCGTATTGAGCAGAGAATTGAAATAAGGTAATTACAATTCACTATACGTGTGAGCAAATCTGTTTGTTGTGTAACATTTGTCAAGTCTGCAAGTTGCACTAATCTGTAAAGGGGAACTGCCGTGATCTTCTCAGCTCTCTGCTACAAACTCGCTGGATGCAGATATTGCAGCAAGCTGTCACGCAAAGTTCTTATGTGGGAAAGAAAAGTGGTTATAGACAAACAATCTAAGTAATCCCTATTCTGCACCTTGGGCATACGCTCCACTGAAATTTCGTACTGAGCAGAGAATTTTAATAAGTTAACTACACTCAATCCAATACCTGCCAAGACCGGGATAACTACTGAATCTGTAAGAGCGAACTGCCCTAAATATTCAACATCTGACATTGTCTTCTTTTCCCTTTATTATAAACTCGGTGCTAATCAAGCAAGTTATCTGGGTTACCTAAAGCTGTGCACAAGGGGCAAGCCCTTAATATAGTAAAGCTTGTTATAATATTAACCCCTTAACGCATATAAAATGCTGAAAAGCATGGTCGGGGACGTATATATACGTCCTCCGTTTTCATGTAGTGTTGCGCTCCATAGCGCAACACTACATGTCTGTAGCTACTCTCAGAGGCTGCTTCGGATCCGAAGCAGCCTCTGAGAGGGCTTTCAGCCCCCCCTCGACCCCCCCGTGCGCATACGATCACCACGAATGTGATCGTATGCGCGTTAACACACAAAGGCAGTGAATGCTCATCACTGCCTATGTGTGTAAAGTGTTGCAATGATGCCTCGATGAAGGCATCATGCAACAAATTCTGTGCCCTCCTGGTCACCGGTGTGTGCTGTTTCGGAGGAGCATGCTCCTCCGATACAGCGTGCCCAGAGGAGAGCAACGGAAGAGAAAAAAAAAATCTCTTCCGTCGCTCTGAAACCGCTACTTGACTGCCCCTACAGGCAGTTAGACGGTATTACAGTTAAAAAAATAGAAAATTAATTAAATAAATAAATTAAATAAATAAATAAATGGAAAAAGCTAACCCTTGATCTACTGAACCTAGATCTAGGGTTAGGGTCACAAATAGGGTCATAATTAGGGTTAAACGGGGGTTCGGATGATTACAAGGGTTAGATTAAGGGGTGGGGGTCAATTTAGGGTTAGATTAAATTTAGAGTTGGGGTAAATTTAGGGTTCGGGTTAAAAAAATCACTGTACTGTAGAAGAAAATGGTTAGAAAACAAAAAAAACACTAATATTGTTTATTGCCCTATTACGTGAAATAAAACATAGACAAACAAGGAAACATTGATATTACTAAACTCAGGACAAATAGCAGAAATATATAGACGGGGTCTTTTTAACCATTTGTAATTGTGTAAAAAAAAAAATCAGGTCAAAGTTGGAAAAAGTGTTTTTTATGGCATATTTTCATCATATTTTATATTTTTTTTAATAGTAAATGATATCATATGATGAAAATAATAGTATCAAATGAAAGCCCTATCCGTCCTTTAAAAAATGATATATAATTTGTGTGGGTGGACTGAACACAAAGAAAGAAATTCACAGTTCAGTAAACATTTGACAAAAATAATGGAATTCTGGTCTTCAAGGCACGTCAAATGCAACATAGCACTCGGTCACTAAGGGGTTAAGGAATTTAAGCACAAGATTGAACTTGTTAAACATACAGCAAGTTCTCAAGCAAAAGCTTTCTACCTACAAGCAAGCTGAAAGCTTACCATAGTCCACCTACCCAGAAGCACGTTGCATTACTCAGATACTATTAGAGTGGAGTTCCTGGAGTTTCGGCTAGCTGCGAGCCGAAACATAACTCTACTCTTCCCTCGTGTATCAACATCAACGGCAACTTAGTAAATCCGGATACAAAATAAAATTAGACACAACTACCGCAGGGACACGACCTCTAATCGAGCTGCTATCTGACGTCAAACGACATCTCCCCGGACCAGCAATTAACATCTCGGCAGCAACGGATAAGAGCTCGCCAGATCGGATCTCAGATTCATCTATACAACAATCAACAGCATATATAACACAACCAAACTTGATAACAGCCCTGGACTCATTATACTCAAAAATCAAAGTCGACTTGGATATAAACTTCGCAAACTACAAAGAGGAGCTATCCCAGTTAAAATCTGTAATTTCCTCTCATTCTACAGAAGTGGCTGCATTGAGTGCAAAATTATCAGAAATCCAAACAAAACAGGAACAAATAACCACTGAAATTCCTAAACTGGAGACGAAGCTGGCAGACTTGGAAGACCGTTCACGCAGACAGAATGTAAAAATACGGGGCATCCCGGAGGAAGTTACGGACCTGTTTACCTTCATAAAAGATCTTTTAATTACCTATATTGATCCTGCTGCAATTCATCACTATGCAATAGAAAGAGCACACAGGCTACCTAAACCATCTAATATCTCACAAACGAAAGATCCTAGAGATGTTCTAGTCTGCTTATGCAGTGCGAGACTAAAAGAAGAACTAATGAGGGAATTTTGTAAGGATCCATCCAAAGCATCTAAATTCGCATCTTTGAAACTATATATTGACTTATCCTATTACACTAGACAAGCAAGACAGAAATACTCAGACGCTACTGCTTGTTTGAGAGATATGGGGATCAGGTACTCTTGGGGATTCCCAACAAAGTTAAGAATCTCCTATCAAGATAAAATCTACACTTGCTACGATCCACAACAAGCGAGAGACAAGATCTCGATGTGGGACCTGAAAAGGCCATAGAACTAAATTGTTTGTCAATCTAATCTAGGGATGGGTCTGCAAAAGTTTGAGTACTGAATGTTCAGGGGGAGGAGGTGAGGCGGTGAGGGAGCAAAGGGATGGTGGAGGGGTGGAGTGATAGGAGGGGAGGGGAGGTGAGGGGTGAGGGGATAGAAGCAATAATGCATTAGGGAAGGCCTTAAAACACGATAAGCTGGGGGGGCCAAGGATATCAGGGCCACTTGTTGATCCTTTCCGCCTACCTAGGGAATAGTGGGACGGAATGGGGGTGACATGGGCAGGGTAAATTGAGTAGAGTGGCAGCTCTATCACTTTAATACAGGGCAAAGCAAGTTTGATAAGCGAATAAGATCAGGGAACTTAGCCGGGACTATTACTCAAGTTGCCCCCATTGAGGCACAATGTGGATATTAGCGGAACTAAAATAAAATCCAGGAGATCCCCCTTTTAATACCCAGGACAAAATAAATTGGAATAGGCAACCCCTTATTTAAGGAAAGGCTATGCGTTAGCACGGGCAGAGTTGCAAGATTCAGGTTTGGGGAGGCAAATTAATTAAGTACTTAGAACTAATAAATGGTGCAATAAATGGTTTTAAAATAAGCAATGAAGATAGGTAAATAATTTATATCACACTGGGTGGAACCTGCACAGGCAGCTTTAGTGCGGTAGGTAGGGATTAGGTAAGAAATTTGAAGGAGAAATAAATACACACCTTAATGACTAGCTACACTACATTGAAGGTACATAACAAAGAAGTATAAGAATTGGATATATAACAGAATATTAAACACTAGGAGTAACACAACTAATGGAATATACGTGCACTACAACCCACTGGCTATAATATATAGAACCTATACCAATAAGTATTATGAGAAATGGATATATAGCGAGCACTAAACACTAGGAGGAACACAACTAAGCACAAAACGAAAGAATGGGGAGTCACTAACTAGTTGTAGCAATTGATGGTCACTCAGGATTTTAGATTAAGGATTTAATAAAAGTAGGCACTAAGCATGTCAAAATCATTTTAGAAGCACTATCTGCCCCATGCCTGAGGAGTAGACTAGCTTAGCGGGGGTGATCTGACAGTATGGGCACTGGGTATGCATCGATTATATGTAGTGTTGATCTAGAGGGAACAGATGTATAACAACATGTAAGGCTGTGGATACCAGAGCAGCATGTAATAATCGATGTTGACTCCAGATTGGTCCTGGGTGTTGAATATTGTAATGGTGAAACTGTAATTGTAACTTGATATTATGTATGGGCCTATACTACCCCGTACCCATTCTACTCCAGCAATCGGTGTGAATTAACGCAACGCACCTAAACGTGTCATTTTTACCCATCCACAAAAACGTAGAACAGCTGGCCCTGAAATCTATAAAATCCCTAGGGCAAATCTTTTGGGCAATTTGTGGATCCAGCTAAAATTCAGCTCATGGAGAGACAGGGAGAAGATACATCCAGGATTGTCAACAGGCAAGAATGAGGGAAAGAGGAAGGGACGGAAAGGGGGTAGAAACAAAGTATGGGAGAAGGGATACTGGGTGAAGGGGCAATGGAAAGGACCGAGAAAGGGAAAGGGTAGGGGAAAGAAGGGGTCAGAGGAAGGTTAATAGGGAAGAGGGAGGTAAAAGGGATGAGGAAAGGAAGGGACAGAAAATTTAGAAAGGGGGGGAAAAGGGGGGGGGAAAAGGCAAAGAAGTTAATGGGAGATGAGAGACGAAAGGAATGTGACCCCTTATAAGCAAGTAAAAAATGAACACCTTGTCATCAAACACACATCGATATGAACCCCTCGATCGAATATACCCCAAAGGGTGTTCAGTATCCATAAAGAAAAGGGAGAGAGGTGGAAGGGGAAAAGGGAAGGAAAGGAACAATCACCTCGTTCCCCAATGATTATTATACACATATATAATTAAAAGGGAATAGAGCCCAAGTTATGTCCCACTGCCCCTGGTCAAATTGGGGAAAATAGGGAGCAGCTCTCCAGACCTTCGCCACGCCCGTCCCCGATGGTAAGGGGACTTGGTACGTCGGATCAAACTCCCTTGCTGCAGCGGCTAATCTGCCTCCGCCGCTTTGGAAATCCGATTTTGCTGAATGTATGAGGAAGTATGGATGTAAGTTTGAAGTATGGATGTAAGGGAGAGGGGGAGGGAGAGGGGGAGGGAGGGGAGGAGGGGGGCGGGCCGAACATGCAACACATAAGCTTTAATGTCCCTTTAATAGAGCCCAAGTTATGTCCCACTGCCCCTGGTCAAATTGGGGAAAATAGGGAGCAGCTCCCCAGACCTTCGCCACGCCCGTCCCCGATGGTATGGGGACTTCGTACGTCGGATCAAACTCCCTTGCTGCGGCGGCTAATCTGCCTCCGCCGCTTTGGAAATCCGATTTTGCTGAATGTATGAGGAAGTATGGATGTAAGTTTGAAGTATGGATGTAAGGGAGAGGGGGAAGGAGGGGTGGAGGGGTGCGGGCCGAACATGCAACACATAAGCTTTAATGTCCCTTAAAATACTCTCAATAAATGCCCAGGGCTTAAACTCCCCCTACAAACGATCTTATCTCTATGATACGCTGGAGACGAATAGGGTAGATGTGGCCTTCATCCAGGAAACACACTGGAAACAAGAGATAAAACCGCTGTGGAAATACAAAAAGTACCCCGTTCTTTACTCTTCTTCCCTGCCTGATAAAAAAAAAAGAGGTGTCACCATAATGATTGCAGATAGAAATAAATTTGAATACTGTTTTCATGTGACGGATCGGGAGGGAAGAAGAGTAATATTGATCTGTAAGATAAATGACGTACTTTACACTCTTGCAAACGTATACGCACCATCGGATAGACCAATTAGCTTTATTAATGCCACTATGGCGATTATAGACAAGTTTGGCAGAGGACTGATAATAATGGGGGGGGGACATAAATACAATTGCCAATATAAACTTGGACAGGAAAACCCTAAGAAAAGGTAAATGCGACCCAAAGCTGAAGGCTAGAGCAGAGGCTTTTTCCTCCTGCATTTTCAAACACAATTTATATGATGTCTGGAGAACACAACACAGGTCCCAGAGAGACTACACTTTTTTCTCTAAGCCTCACCAGTCGTACTCCAGAATTGATTATTTTTTTGTGATGGGCCCCGTGCTGGACAGATGTAGGTCCTCCAGCATTGGGCCCATCACATGGTCAGATCACGCCCCCATTTTCCTGGTCGTTAACACAGACCAAGCATATATACTGAGGAGGAGATGTAGGCTGAATGAGAACACTCTGGAGTCGACTGAAAGCAAAAAAGATTTGCAGCACCAAGCAATGGCATATTTGGAACTTAACGATGGTCCAGAAATATCGGAGGGGACACTTTGGTGCGCAATGAAATGTGTTTTAAGGGGACACTTACTGAAGAAAGAGATATGGCTGAGGAAACAGAGGGGTAAAGACCTGCCAGAACTCTATGCCATTTTAGCTCTGCTGGAAAGACAACATAAACTGAATCCTTCGAGGGAGGTCACAGAACAAGTCCAGGTGATCCAGAATCAAATTATTCAAAGACTTAACACAGACCATGCTCTATCTAGATTAAAAAATAAATGGTATTACAGCAACAATAGAACAGGGAAGGAAATTACTAGGAAAATCAAATTACAAAATGCAGAGAATAGAATTTAAAAAATAATATACGATGGACAGGAATGTACTTCACCCCCACAGATTGCGGATTCATTTAGGAAGTTTTATAATTCATTATACAATCAACCAAAACTAACCTCCTCATTAGAAGAGGTCACTAGGTACTTAGAAGCCTTGAACCTCCCTAAGATCTCTAAACAGAAATTGGATAAGTTGAATCATCCGGTCACTGTTTTGGAAATAAATAAGACTATTAAGGATTTAAAAAAAGGGAAAGCTCCTGGCCCAGATGGGTTTGCGACCCTATTTTACCAGGTCTTAAGTCCAACGATTTCCCCTATCCTTGCCAGATTATTTAATTCAATAAACTCAAACAAAGAATTCCCAACGGAAATGCTGGAAGCCTCAATACTACCAATCCCAAAGCCAGGGAGGGACCCTAGTTCTGTAGCAAACTATAGATATGTAGCAACCTTGATATTAAGATCTACTCAAAGATCTGGGCCAATAGACTGAAGGGAGTGATCATGGACTTGGTCCATTCGGACCAATCCGGATTTATTCCAGGAAGAACAGGAGCAGATAACGACCGGAGGGTCTTGGGCATAATAGAGGCCATTCATCAGAAAAAGTCTCCAGCAATTATCTTGGCGCTCGACGCAGAAAAAGCTTTTGATAGGGTAGACTGGAGGTTTATGTCCGAGACCCTCCGGTCGTTTGGCCTGACGGGCAGAATTTTTGACTCTATAACAGCTTTGTACTCAGATCCACAAGCACGAATAGAGGGTCCCTCACTGGCTTCCGAATTTTTCAGCATCAAGAACGGAACCAGACAGGGCTCCCCTTCTGTATGCTCTGACCATTGAACCTTTTGCACAACAATTACGTCGGGCCAGGCAAATAGAGGGTATCCAGATTGGAGAGCACGACCATCTAGTAACCCTATATGCGGACGATATAATCGTAACTATGTCATCTCCAGAAAAGTTGATTTCGGAACTACTACTAATCTCTATAGAGCAATATAATTTAATGTCCAACTATAGCCTAAACCTGGCCAAAACACAGACCATTCCCTTTTTCTTCGGCCCGAATCAAGATGGACTTGTCCAAAAATTTAGTACACAAGAAGGGGACTCCGACTATATTGATTACTTAGGGATAAAGGTCCCATCACAGATAGAGAGCTTGGTAGCACTAAACTACTCCCATCTGCACAGCGAATTGCAAGAGGAGTGCAAAAGATGGGCTAGGTCTGAACTATCTTGGATGGGACGTATAAACATCCTAAAAGCGTACATCCTTCCTAAGCTCACCTATTTGTTCAGAGTTATCCCACTTAACGTTCCAACAGAGACCTTAAGGAAATTCGATTTACTATTTTCCAAATCGTTTGGGCCGCAAAGAAACCGAGAATACCAGGCCAATGGTTAAAACAAACTCCCCAGCCTAGGGGGCCTAGGCTACCCCGATATCAGAAATATTCACAGAAGCTGCCAGATAGCACACATAACAGAATGGAAAAAGGCGATCTCCAGTAACCCCCCTTGGCTAAATATAGAGCACGCACAAACGCACACAGAAGATCTATATCAGATCTGCTGGATGCCACAGATCTTATTTAAGAAATTAGAGATTACATCTAGAATAATCAAAGATCTTATGGGAACTCTATATAGAACAAAAAAAATCACTGGGGATCGATGATGCACTCTCAAAACACGCCCCGATTCAGGTGGTCTCCCTCTGTGTTTCAGACTTGAATTTGCAACATTGGAGAGATAAAGGTATTAACTGTATTGGAGACCTGTATAAAGATGACCACCTGTCTCAGTTCTCGGACCTAAAGAGGATATTTAATATAGATTTAATATAGATTCAAGCCAGATTTTCACTTACCTCAGAGTCAAGAGCTTTCTGGCGACCCACCCCCCCGTGGATCACCCGCGATGGGATGCCCTTTTGGAGGCCCCCCAAGAAAGAATCAAGTCTCCACGATTCAAAAACTACTGGAGTCCTTTGCTCAAATAGGCAAATCCAAGGCAACCCTTCAGTGGGAGAAAGACATCGGCCAGTCTTTTCCATACGAAGTATGGTGCATGGCGTGGGGGGAGACCAGGAGGGCATCCCTTTGTGTGAACATCCAGGAGCAATTTTATAAGTTAGCGAACAGATGGTACCTAGTTCCCATTCGGCTGGCAAAATATAACACAGATGGGAATGATATATGCTGGAGGTGCCACGAACAGAAGGGATCGCAAATTCACATATGGTGGGAGTGTAGGGCTTTGGATACATATAAAAGCAAGCTTGAGTGGGTGTTGGAAACGGTACTTTCCAGGAAAATAGAACTAACTCCACACAGGGCACTCTTCCACATTGATCTACAGTGCACAGACTGGTATGAAAAAAACCTTGTGTATAAACATCTTACTGGCATTTAAAATCTGCCTCTTGAGATACTGGAGGAGACCGGAGATACCATCTTGGTCCGAATTCAGATCCCAAGTGGACTTCCAGGCGTCCTCGGAAAAGTATTTCTATAGATGTATTTTAAAGAACCTATCCAAATACGAAAGAATTTGGCAAGCATGGTCCTTGATTCAGGAGTAGTAAAAGATGCAGGTGAACTACGGAAAGTCCAGGTGGAGCGATAGGTAGCCCTGGTAGTTTTATTAGCTATACAACAATGAGATGGGACAAAGCTAAAAATTCGGCCACCCCTCCTCCCCCCGACCAATCCCTTTACCACCATATGCACCCCCAAGTGTGAATGATTTGCGTGAATGGTATGAAGTGCAAGTATGTGAATAAATAAGTGGGAATGGGAGCTCTGAAATATGCAGCTGAAACTAAACTCCCCGATCACGAGCAATTATCCCGGCCAGACCCTCCGTTGAGATGTAGATATTGGAAAAGTACCAAACCGTAGGTCTCCACATTACTGGCAAATGGCTACAGGGGTGGTATAGGCAAACTCTATGTTTTCCCAAGAATGTATGTTTTGTAATTGTGCCAACTTCTGCACATTGCAATATTCAAATGCCAGTAATATTGTGCCATTCAAATGCCTGTATAATCGTGCCATTCAAATGCCAGTAATATTGTGCCATTCAAATGCCTCTATTATTGTGCCATTCAAATGCCTGATTATTGTGCCATTCAAATGCCTGTAATATTGTGCCATTCAGATGCCTCTATTATTGTGCCATTCAAATGCCTGATTATTGTGCCATTCAAATGCCTGAAATATTGTGCCATTCAGATGCCTGTATTATTGTGCCATTCAAATGCCTGTAATATTGTGCCATTCAGATGCCTGTATTATTGTGCCATTCAGATACCAGTAATATTGGGCCATTCAAATGCCTGTAATATTGTGCCATTCAGATACCAGGAATATTGTGCCATTCAAATGCCAGTAATATTGTGCCATTCAAATGCCTGTATAATTGTGCCATTAAAATGCCAGTAATATTGTGCCATTCAAATGCCAGTAATATTGTGCCATTCAAATGCCTGTATAATCGTGCCATTCAAATGCCTGTAATATTGTGCCATTCAAATGCCAGTAATATTGTGCCATTCAGATGCCAGTAATATTGTGACATTCAGATACCAATAATATTGTGCCATTCAAATGCCTGTAATATTGTGCCATTCAGATACCAGTAATATTGTGCTATTCAAATGCCTGTTATATTGTGCCATTCAGATGCTTGTATGATTGTGCCATTCAAATGCCTGAAATATTGTGCCATTCAGATACCAGGAATATTGTACCATTCAAATGCCTGTAAAATTGTGCCGTTCAAATGCCTGTAATATTGTGCAATTCAGATGTCTGTATTATTGTGCCATTCAGATACCATTAATATTGTGCCATTTAAATGCCTGTATTATTGTGCCATTCAAATGCCTGTAATATTGTTCCATTCAGATATCAGGAATATTGTGCCATTCAAATGCCAGTAATATTGTCCCATTCAAATGCCTGTATAATTGTGCCATTCAAATGCCTGTAATATTGTGCCATTCATATTCCTGTATTATTGTGCCATTCAAATGCCAGTAATATTGTGCCATTCAAATGCCTGTATTATTGCGCCATTCAGATGCCACTAATATTGTGCCATTCCAGTGCTAGTTTTCTTCCTCCCTCCTCCCTCCTCCCTCCTCTCACCTTCCCCAGAACTTACCGCCTGGCTGCTGCTCCGTGTCCCCGAATGCTTCCTCCGTGCACATCCGGTCGCAGGGACTTTTTTATTTTTCCGGTGGCCTTGTTTAGTGGACCCCCCTTCAGGACGCCAGTGCCTACAGAGACGTTGGCTGGGGAAATCAAAAGATCTCCCCTCACCGTCTCTGGGTGTGAGCAGGCAGCTTAATGGCTGTGCACTGCCCAGGTGCACAAATATCCTCCTCTCACATTCTCCATTGGTGTTCTGAAGTCAGAGGGGCGAGGTCATGTGACCAGCTGGCATTCATACTTCAGACCACATGCATACTTGCCAACTGTCCCGGATCTGCCGGGACAGTCCTGTGGAAATTTAAAATGTCCCGCAAAGTTTTCGATCCCGGGAGAATCAGCTCTGCAGCAATCGCGGAGGTCACCTGATCACTTGACATCATCACGCGATGTCACGTGATCATGCGCACGGCTTGTGCGCGTCCTCCACAAGTCACGCAGCCCCACACACTTTACTGGGAGGAACGCGGTAGGAACAGTGACTGTGTCACTGCCAATAATGTACCATTTTTCTATCTTAATAAGATGTAAAACATTTTATTATGGCAGTTTCGGAACGTGATTGATTATTGCAGCTCTTAGAGACATTTAAAAAAATGTTTCTCCGAGCTGCAATAATCAATGACTTCCAAAGCTGCCATAATAAAATTTCTCTTAAATCTGTCATTGACTTCTGAAGCTTCTAATGATGAGATGATCAAAAAAGATTATGTGTATCTATTGTGGAAAGATTTTACTGCATGTTAATAAAATGTGCAATGACAACAGATAATAGTACTAAATGACATTTTTTTAAATATAATTTGCCTTTTAATGGACGAAAAAAAAAACATTGACAAATGAATGTGGGCAAAAAAATCCTTGCCAAATGAATGTGGGTAAAAAAAAAAACCCTGGCAAATGAATGTGGGCAACAACAAATTAAACCTGGCAAATGAATGTGGGCAAAGAAAAAAACCCTGGCAAAATGAATGTGAGCAAAAAAAAAAAACCCTGGCAAATGAATGTGGGCAAAAAAAACCTTGGCAAATGAATGTGGGCAAAAAAACACTGGCAAATGAATGTGGGAAAAATAAAACTGACAAATGAATGGGCAAAATAATGTAATTAATAATTAATGATGGTCTGTGCCTTTGTAAGAGGCACAGACAAACCTGGAACGGAAATGCCCCCCTTCCCTGCAATGAGATATAGCAGCAGGAAGGGGGGAACTATTGATCTACATTTTCAAAAAATTATTTATTAAGATAAAAAACCTTGCTCACTTGAATGTGTGTATGTATGAGTGTATGTGACAGACTGTGTGTATGTATGAGTGTATGTGACAGACTATGGATGTATGTATGTATGTATGTATATATGAGTGTGTGTGACAGACTATTGATGTATGGATGTATGAGTGTATGTGACAGACTATGGATGTATGTTTATATGTATGAGTGTGAGTGTGACAGACTGTATGTATGAGTGTGTGTGACTGACTGTAGGAGTGTGTGTGTGTCTGTGACTGACTGTATCTATAAGTGTGTGTGTCTACGTGACTGACTCTGAGTGTATGTGTCTATGTTACAGAATGTATCTATAAGTGTGTGTCTATGTTACTGACTGAGTGTATGTATGAGTGGGTGTCTGTGACAGACTGCATGTATGTATTTGTGTATGTGACAGACTATGGATGTATGTATGTATGAGTGTATGTGACAGACTATGGATGGATGGATGGATGGATGTATGAGTGTGTGTGACAGACTATGGATGGATGTATTGATGAGTGTATGTAACAGACTTTGGATGTATGTATGTATGAGTGTATGTAACAGACTATGAATGTATGCGACAGACAATGTATGTATGTATGTATGAGTGTGTATGTGACAGACTATGGATGTATGTATGTATGTATGTATGTATGTATGAGTGTGTGTGACAGACTATGTATGTATGTATGTATGTATGTATGAGTGTATGTGACAGACTATGTATGTATGAGTGTATGTGACAGACTATGTATGTATGTATGTATGTATGTATGTATGAGTGTGTGTGTGACAGACTGTATGAGTGAGTGTGACTGACTGTAGGAGTGTGTGTGTATGTGACTGACTGTATGTATGAGTGTATGTGAAAGACCATGTATGAGTGTGTGTGTCTATGTGACTGACTCTGAGTGTATGTGTCTATGTTACAGACTGTATCTATGGGTGTGTGTCTATTTGACTGACTCTTAGTGTATGTATGAGTGCGTGTCTGTGACAGACTGCATGTATGTATGAGTGTGTGTCTGTTACAGACTGTATGTATGTATGAGTGTGTCTGTGACAGACTGCATTTCTGTATGAGTGTGTGTCTGTGACAGACTGTATGTATGTATGAGTGTGTGTCTGTTATAGACTGTATGTATGTATGTATGAGTGTGTGTCTGACAGTCTGTATGTATGTATGAGTGTGTGCCTGGCAGACTATTTCTATGTATGAGTGTGTGTCTATGTGACTGTATGAATGCATGTATGAGTGTGAAAGGCTGTATGTATGAGTGTATGTGTCTATGTGACTCACTGGATATGAATGATGTAAACACAGTGAAGGACTTTAAGCATGGATGGGATAAGGATAAGTCTATCCTAGATATAAGATAAGGACAGGCACTAAAGAAAGTATTACTTTACTGAGAGGGTAGTGGATGCATGGAATATTCTTCCAGTAGAAGTGGTAGAAGTTAATACAGTAAATGAGTTTAAGCATGCACACGCATGAGATATGCATAAGGCTATCCTAGATAAAAGATAAGGACAGGCACTAAAGAAAGTATTACTTTACTCAGAGGGTAGTGGATGCATGGGATATTCTTCAAGTAGAAGTGGTAGAGGTTAATACAGTAAATGAGTTTAAGCAAGCATGGGATAGGTATAAGGCTATCCTAGATATAAGATAAAGCCAGGGACTAAAGAAAGTATTACTTTACAGATGTAGTGGATGCATGGAATAGTCTTCCAGTTGAAGTGGTAGAGGTTAATACAGTAAAGGAGTTCAAGCATGCATGAAGTGGTAGGTTCATACTAATGTATGTTTTATGGTGTACACACAGCTCTCTGGCTGAAGCACATCTGCACCAGGTCTTACTATATTTCATGTAAAAGTGATAAAATGCACCTGCCTGATGTAGAAGTTGTGCTGTGAATGTATCTGTTGTATACCAAGGATCCTGGTAATGTTGGTGGGAACTTGGTGATATAATATACACTGTGACAAGTAGGTGGTGTTACATTATGCTAATTATGTGGAGTGGGCGGAGCTTTGTACAGTAGGTGTGGTCAATCTTAAAGTAAATAATTGGAAGCTGAGCTGCAAAGTGTCCCTGGAATTTTTTCCCAAATGTTGGCAACTATGCACATGGGGAGTGTGAGAGGCAGCATTGCAGGATGTCTTGGCACCTGGCCAGTGCACAGACATCCACCTGCCTTCCACTAGACACCAGGGAGCTGAGGAACAACTGTGGGTGCTGGCTTGAGTAAGGCCTGTGTGTACAATTTGGGTGCTGATTCATTTCCTGGGTGTGCAATGTAGGTGCTAGGGAATGTCCTGAGTGTGCAGTGTGCATGATGTGGCATGTCCTGGCTGTGCAATGTGGGCACTGGGATATGTCCTGGGGTGCTAGTGTAAGTGCTAAGTGTTCACTGAACTGCGATGATGGGGCATGTCTTGGGTGTGCAATGTGGGGGATGAGGCATGTCCTGGGGTGCTGTGACATGTCCTGGATGTGCAATGTGGGCGCTGGGGCATGTCCTCGGTGTGCAAGGTGGTGCTATGGCAAGGGATGTAGGTCAAATAACAAAAGGAGTGCAGGAGAAATGGAGTGGGGGAGGTAGGGGCCCAGACCATTTGTTCTGTAAAAAGCCCCACAATTACTTATAACATCCTGCTTCTCACCTTAATAAAAGCCCAGATTCAGTACAGGTGGTCATTTCCATTCTGTCTTATAGCATGGAAGGGAGCAAACATGATCCCGATGAGGGCTATTCCCTAAAAAGGTGAATTTAATCTCACCAGTGTAGCTATACATTGTGCAGGGAAAAACCTGGTGCAGAGTGGGGGAAGCTCGACAGGTTTGCTAAATTGGTGAGATGAAATGTTTATCTCACCTCAGCTTTCCTTATCTCAAATGTAACTGACCTTTCAGTGAATAGCCCTCTAAGTTTTTACATTGAAAAGTCCATAATACCAACAAATATATTAGACAAAACAGACTTTGCCAGTGGACTAATGAAGATGGCTATTTGTTTATGAAACTGTTCATACTTACAAAGATGCTTGATACCGGAGAGTGTAGATTTGTTTTTCACAATTTAAATTGCTCTTTAACTTAATTATGTTGGGATTTATGTATTTTAGTCCATAATACCAAAATAGTATATTAGATGAAAATGACTTTGCCAGTGGACTAATGAAGATGGCTATTTGTTTATGAACTGTTCATACTTACCAAGATGCTTGATACCGGAGAGTGTGGATTTGTTTTTCACAATATCCATTGGTCTTTAACTTAATTATGCTGGGATATATAAGTCATTTTGTAAATCATTAAGTGTGGTTATACAACTTAAGGGCAGATATTTAATGTAATGGGAACTGATTTTTGTACTCATGATTGGTGCATTAAGGCATACATTGATGGGGGGGAGGGTTTGTTGGAGTTTATATTTATGTAGTTTAAAGATATGTGAGACATGCATTTACACTATAAAGAAAAAAGGCAATGTCATTTTTGAGATTTTCATGGTAAAAGTAGAGGGAGCTTATATCTAAATATTTTAATGATATGTAAGATATGGGCACCATGTGTAGCCAGGTGCTCTGGAGGTCCATGCAGGTGCATATCTACCACTCACAGGCCTGATAAGCCCCTGGTTAATGGCCATCGACATACCAGCCACAATAAAATAAATACACCAAGGTCAGCCAAAAAAATCAATGATGGTAATAGTCACCAGAGGCTTCGCTAGGGGGGGGGGGGGGGGGGGGCTACTGGGGCTATAGCCCTGAATCTCCAGTGCATAGCCCCGAATGGAGACTCTGGGGCTAAAGTATACTTTAGCCCCGAGACTACTGGGCTATCACTGCAAAAGGGGGTGAGGAAGAGAGGCGCTGCTGCTGGCCCCTCCTCCTGGAGGTGCGGCCCACAAGCAAGTGGATGCGGTGACCGCACCTCCTGGCCATACTGACAGCGCAACGGGTTCAAGCTCTGCCCCCATCGCACTGTGAGTCTGGCTGCGCTGCGGATGTGACATCCGGCAGAAGAAAGTGTCTCATCGGAGACGTCCTCCTCCCTGGAAACAAAGGTAATTTAGCAGGGAGGGGGACCAACGCTGTAAGGTTTTTTTTTTTTAAATTAATAAAAATGTGTGTTAGTGTCTGCGTGTAAGTGTGACTGTGTGGGTGAAGCAATGTGTATAAGTGAGTGTGTGTCAGGGTGTTTGCATAAGTGTATGAGGGTGTGTGTGTCAGGGTGTGTGTGTCAGGGTGTTTGCATAAGTGTATGAGGGTGTGTGTGTGTCAGGGTGTTTGCATAAGGTGTTTGCATAAGTGTATGAGGGTGTGTGTGTCAGGATGTGTGTGTCATGGTATTTGCATAAGTATATGAGGGTGTGTGTGTGTGTCATGTTGTTTGCATAAGGTGTTTGCATAAGTGTATGAGGGTGTGTGTGTGTCAGGGTGTTTGCATAAGTGTATGAGGGTGTGTGTGTCAGGATGTGTGTGTGTCAGGGTGTTTGCATAAGTGTATGAGGGTGTGTGTGTGTCAGGGTGTTTGCATAAGTGTATGAGGGTGTGTGTGTCAGGATGTGTGTGTCAGGGTATTTGCATAAGTGTATGAGGGTGTGTGTGTGTCAGGGTGTTTGCATAAGGTGTTTGCATAAGTGTATGAGGGTGTGTGTGTGTCAGGGTGTTTGCATAAGTGTCAGGATGTGTTTGTGTCAGGGTGTTTGCATAAGGTGTTTGCATTAGTGTATGAGGGTGTGTGTGTGTCAGGGTGTTTGCATAAGTGTCAGGATGTGTGTGTGTCAGGGTGTTTGCATAAGTGTGTGTGTGTGAGGGTGTGTGTGTGTCAGGGTGTTTGCATAAGTGTATGAGGGTGTGTGTGTCAGGGTATTTGCATAAGTGTATGAGGGTGTGTGTGTGTCAGGGTGTTTGCATAAGGTGTTTGCATAAGTGTATGAGGGTGTGTGTGTGTCAGGGTGTTTGCATAAGTGTATGAGGGTGTGTGTGTCAGGATGTGTGTGTGTCAGGGTGTTTGCATAAGTGTATGAGGGTGTGTGTGTCCGGATGTGTGTGTGTCAGGGTGTTTGCATAAGTGTATGAGGGTGGGTGTGTGTCAGGGTGTTTGCATAAGTGTATGAGGGTGTGTCAGGGTATTTGCATAAGTGTATGAGGGTGTGTGTGTGTCAGGGTGTTTGCATAAGGTGTTTGCATAAGTGTACGAGGGTGTGTGTGTGTCAGGGTGTTTGCATAAGTGTATGAGGGTGTGTGTGTGTCAGGGTGTTTGCATAAGTGTATGAGGGTGTGTGTGTCAGGATGTGTGTGTGTCAGGGTGTTTGCATAAGTGTATGAGGGTGTGTGTGTGTGTGAGGGTGTGTGTGTGTCAGGGTGTTTGCATAAGTGTATGAGGGTTTGTGTGTCAGGATGTGTGTGTCAGGGTATTTGCATAAGTGTATGAGGGTTTGTGTGTCAGGATGTGTGTGTCAGGGTATTTGCATAAGTGTATGAGGGTGTGTGTGTGTCAGGGTGTTTGCATAAGGTGTTTGCATAAGTGTATGAGGGTGTGTGTGTGTCAGGGTGTTTGCATAAGTGTATGAGGGTGTGTGTGTCAGGATGTGTGTGTGTCAGGGTGTTTGCATAAGTGTATGAGGGTGTGTGTGTCAGGATGTGTGTGTGTCAGGGTGTTTGCATAAGTGTATGAGGGTGGGTGTGTGTCAGGGTGTTTGCATAAGTGTATGAGGGTGTGTGTGTCAGGATGTGTGTGTCAGGGTATTTGCATAAGTGTATGAGGGTGTGTGTGTGTCAGGGTGTTTGCATAAGGTGTTTGCATAAGTGTATGAGGGTGTGTGTGTGTCAGGGTGTTTGCATAAGTGTATGAGGGTGTGTGTGTGTCAGGGTGTTTGCATAAGTGTATGAGGGTGTGTGTGTCAGGATGTGTGTGTGTCAGGGTGTTTGCATAAGTGTATGAGGGTGTGTGTGTGTGTGAGGGTGTGTGTGTGTCAGGGTGTTTGCATAAGTGTATGAGGGTTTGTGTGTCAGGATGTGTGTGTCAGGGTATTTGCATAAGTGTATGAGGGTGTGTGTGTGTCAGGGTGTTTGCATAAGGTGTTTGCATAAGTGTATGAGGGTGTGTGTGTGTCAGGGTGTTTGCATAAGTGTATGAGGGTGTGTGTGTCAGGATGTGTGTGTGTCAGGGTGTTTGCATAAGTGTATGAGGGTGTGTGTGTCAGGATGTGTGTGTGTCAGGGTGTTTGCATAAGTGTATGAGGGTGGGTGTGTGTCAGGGTGTTTGCATAAGTGTATGAGGGTGTGTGTGTCAGGATGTGTGTGTCAGGGTATTTGCATAAGTGTATGAGGGTGTGTGTGTGTCAGGGTGTTTGCATAAGGTGTTTGCATAAGTGTATGAGGGTGTGTGTGTGTCAGGGTGTTTGCATAAGTGTATGAGGGTGTGTGGGTCAGGATGTGTGTGAGAGAGAGACGGAGAGTGTGAGAGAGAGAGAGAGATGAAGAGTGTGAGAGAGAGAGAGACGGAGAGTGTGAGAGAGAGAGAGACGGAGAGTGTGAGAGAGAGACGGAGAGTGTGAGACAGAGAGAGAGAAACGGAGAGTGTGAGAGAGAGAGAGAGAGACAGAGTGTGAGATAGAGAGACGGAGAGTGTGAGAGAGACGGAGAGTGTGAGAGAGAGAGAGAGAGAGAGAGACGGAGAGTGTGAGAGAGAGGCGGTGTGTGTTAGAAAGAGAGGGAGAGAGACAGGGTGCGTGAGACAGAGAGAGAGAGAGACGGGGTGAGATTGTGTGCGACTGTGCTCATCTGGGCTCAAGCCCATTTCATTCATCATTTGTTGACCTAGCAATGCCCCTGATCGTCACTAAGAAATTTTCTTTGACTTTTATTTTCAAATAGACAAAACTCTACTCCGGTGGTACAGAGAATAATAGTCATATGCGTTTCATGCCTATGCATGGTGCTTACACATACACTATTCACCTATGAGGCAAAACACCCCTTTCATACTTGAAAAATAGTTAAAACCAATGAATATGCACACAATTAAAAAAACAAACATTTACAAATTAACCCCTTAGTGACATGACTTTTTTGGCTTGTCCGACGCTTGGTGACATGGGCTGTTTTAACATTTCTGAGCAGTTTGTGTTTTGCTGTAATTTATTTCTGTCTCATTTAGTGTACCCGCACAAACTATATATCGTTTTTATCGTCATAAGAAGGGCTTTATTTTGATACCATTATTTTGATAATAGCATATAATTTGATGTAAAAAAAATAATAAAATATGGCAAAAAAATTGAAAAAATAATTTTTTTATGACTTTTATTTGAAAAATCGTATACTCATGTACAAGAGACAACAAAAAAACACTGCTAAAAAGTTTCTAATATATGTCCTGAGTTCAGAAATAGCCCATGTTTTTATGTTTTTGTGCTTTTTTATTCATGTTACAGGGCCAGAATTATAAGTGGTGCAAAGCTATTTTAAAATCCTTTCTTTCAAAATTAGCGATAGTGACATTGTAACACTGATTTCTGTACTAAATCCATGAATGACCCCCAACATGTACATATTTTTGAAAACTAGACAACTCAGGGCATTTAACTTGGGGTATTTTGACACATTTCATGTAGCCATTTTACCACCAATCTATGCCAAAGTTTGCAGCAAAAAATCTTTTTTTTTAATTTTTCACATATATTGCAATTTAGGTAAACATTACCTTAAAATGTGAAGGGGTATTTCCAAATAACACCTCAATATGTGTTCAGCAACATCTCCTGAGTACAGGGATACCACCCATGCATAGGTTTGTTGGTTTGTTTTGGGGCTAAAAGGTCACATTTAGGGGGTGCGCATTTTGGTTTTCCAACTTGGAATTCTGACATGCAGAAAACTTGTGCCCATGTCCCATTTGGGACATTTTTGAAGCCAGAAAGTGTATTCTACCCCACAAAACCATATATTTTTTTAAACTAGACACCCTAGGGTATTTCAAATGGTAGTATTTTAACACTTTCCATGCACTAATTATACTACCAGCCTATGTCAATGTTTTGGGTAGTAATTTTTTTTCACATACATTGTACTTTGGGCATGAATTCACAGATCCTGTTATATGTCAGTGCCAAACAACACCTCAATATGTGTTCAGCAACATCTCCTGAGTACAGGGATACCACCCATGTATAGGTTGGTTAGGTTATTTGGGGGTTAAAAGGCCACATTTGAGAGGTGCGCTTTTTGGTTTTCCAACTTGGAATTCTGACGTGCAGAAAACCTGCGCCCATGTCCCATTTGGGACATTTTTGAAGCCAAAAAGTGTATTCTACCCCACAAAACCATATATTTTTGAAAACTAGACACCCTAGGGTATTTCAAATGGTAGTATTTTAACACTTTTCATGCACTAATTCTACCACCAGCCTATGTCAATGTTATGGATAGTAATTTGTTTTTCACATTCATTGTACATCGGGCATGAATTCACAGATCCTATTATGTGTCAGTGCCAAACAACACCTTAATATGTGTTCAGCAACATCTCCTGAGTACAGGGATACCACCCATGTGTAGGTTAGTTAGATTATTTGGGGGCTAAAAGGCCACGTTTAAGGGGGGGTGCATTTCCAACTTGGAATTTTGACATGTAGTCAGCCTGCGCCCATGTTCTATTTGGGACACTTTTGAAGCCTGTCAAAGTATTTTACCCCATAAAACCATATATTTTGGAAAACTAGACATCCTAGGGTATTTAAAATTGTGGTATTTTAACACTTTCCAAGTGCTAATTCTACCACCAACCTATGTCAAAGGGATGGGATGTCATTTTTTCCACACACACATTGTAGTTCAGGCAGGAATTTTCAGATTCTGGTATTTGCCACTGCCAACCAACACCTCAATATGTGTTCAGCAACATCTCCTGAGTACAGGGATACCCCCCATGCATAGGTTTGTTGGTTTGTATTGGGTCTAAAATTCCACATTTAGGGGGTGCGCAATTCCAACCTGGAATTTTGACATGTAGTCAGCCTGCGCCCATGTTCCATTTGGAACATTTTTGAAGCCGTCCAATGAATTTTACCCCATCAAACCATATATTTTTGGAAAATAGACATCCTAAGGTATTTCAAATGGTGGTATTTTAATACTGTATAATTACTAATTCTACCACCAGCCTTTGTAAAAGTTTGTGGTAGTACTTTTTTGGGAGTTTTTTTTCCACATGCATTGTACTTCAGGCATGAATTCACAGATTCTGGTATATGTCACTGCCAAACAACAACCCAATATGTGTTCAGCAACATCTCCCGAGTACAGGGATAGCACCCATGCATAGGTTTGTTGGTTTGTTTTTGACTAGAAGGCAACATTTGTGAGATGCGCATCTCAAAATTCCAACTTGGAATTTTGACATGTAGTCAACATGCGTCCGTGTCCTTTATGGGATATATCTTTGAAGCCAGCCAATGAAATTTACCCCCACCAAACCATATATTTTTTTATCGGTAGACCCCCATCACTACTTGTGGCAAGGGCTCAGCAGCCACCGATACATCGCTAGATGATGTATCAGAAAGCTGAATAGGGTAAAAATCGAACCCTGAGTCCGCGGCCTCAGAATCAGTGCATAAGCAGTGATCTCGAGCAAAGAAGGGGTTAATAGCTCTTAGAAGAGCCTATCTAGTACTGTAATACATTACAGTACAAATAAATTAATCCATAAAACAGTGCAGACAGCAAAACATACTGTTGCTGTGCAAGATTACTGCTTACACAGTGATGAATGGCAGGGAAGGGGTTAATACACAGTGAAAGACTTTCATAAAAACTGCCAATTTTATAAAATGTTATTTTATATCACTAATACTGATCTGTCTCTTTCCATCACAAAAATGTAAGTGAGGAGAGGGAGGCAGATCAATATTTGTGAATATTGATCCGATTAATTTTGATCTGACCAGCTTAATTGAGAAATCACCAAACCGCCTTTGCCACTAATTCGCTGTTACTGATCGCTATGCGCTCAGGCAGCTTAAAAAAAAAAATCTCAAATATTTTTACTTTACATGTAATCCCCTAGCGGGTATGTGTAAAAAAAAAAAAAAAAAAAATATGCAGACAGATAAAAATTGCTTTGGCGTCAATATCATTGCGTAAGCAGTGATCGACGGCAAATAAGGGGTTAATAACTCTTAGAAGAGCCTTTTTAGTACTGTAATTAATTACAGTACAAAAAAAATTAACCCCTAAAAAATGCACAAACAGCAAAAATAAATGCGCTGATGTGCACGATCACTGCTTATGCAAGATCAGTGGCAGGGAAGGGGTTAAACACAGGGAATTGCTTTAATAAAAATTGTTTTATTGTTTTATTATTTGTGTGTTGTGTATTTATTGTTTTTTTTTAACTTTTACTTACTTTTATAACTTTGATCTGTCTCTCTCCCTCACTAAAAAAAATGTGAGGAGAGGGAGGCAGATCATAACTGGTCAGATCAATATAGAGTTAATATTGATCTGACCAGTCAGTGGGGATGTTCAGGAGAGCATCCCCACTGCCTGTCAGTTTGCCTGGCAGTCACTGATTGCCTCTGTGAAGAGGCAATCGTGTGACAGCCAGAGAGCACAGGAAGCAGGTACTTCCTGCCTCCTGTGCTCTTGCCCTTAGAAGGGCAGCGCCATCTTGGTCACTTAGATGACCAAGATCGTGCATTTTTTTTTTGTGTTTCTGATTGCCTCGACTTGCGAGGCAATCAGGAACACTTTCTGAGCATAGGAAGCGAAAAATTTGCTTCCTATGCTCGTTTTTTAAATGCCCGCGTTTTAAAGGCTCTGTGCCTTTAAAACCGGCATTTCGATCGCTCTCCGGAGCGATCGAAATGCCGACGGGCATTTTTTTTAGCATTGTACGATGCTTCCATACGGAAGCATCGTTACAATGCCCTTAGAGCACTGAAAGCGGAAAAACTCCGCTTTCAGTGCTCGTTTTGACACAGGACGGACTAGGTCCGTCCTGTGTCACTAACGCCTCGGCACACAGGACGGACCTAGTCCGTCCTGTGTCGCCAAGGGGTTAAGTATACAATATAATATACCTCCCAACTGTCCTGTTTTTTTTAAATATTTTTTGTTTATGCTTTTTTTTTGCTAATATGTGTGTAAGGGTTTGTGTAAGTGTGACTGTGTGTGTATTTCTCTGTGCAGTGTGGCTGTGTATATGTGTAAGTGTAACTGTGTGGTTATGTGTGTAGCTGTGTAAGTGTAGCTGTGTATGCACATTACTGTGAATTTTATTACATGGCTGGGGCTCGGTCATACTGTGTGACAAAGCCCGTCATGTAATAAAACTTACAGTAAAGGTGTAATTTCTTCTATTGGCCGAATTGCGCAAGAGTGATTTAAAAAAATCAAATTATGATACAGATCCTCCAAGTCCCAAAGTGTTTACTTATAAGTAATTCAAGAAATCAGTGCTGAGAATTTCCAATCATCTGATTAAATATTGGAGCCAGAGGCGTAACTAGAAACCACCAGACCCCGGTGCAAAAATTGCCCTGGGTCCCCCCGACCCCACCATGCAACTCCACCCCAGAAATGCCACTTACATGCCTCCCAACTGTTTTGCTTTGTGTCTGGCCTTGTCTTATATCTAGGGTAGCTTTATGCCTATCCCATGCATGCTTTAACTCATTTACTGTATTAACCTCTTCCACTTCTGCTGGAAAGCTATTCCATGTATCCACTATGTTCCAGTAAAGTAATACTTACATTAATTCCTGGTCTTATCTTATTTTTAGGATATCTTTATACATATCCCATGCATGCTTAAACTCCTTCGCTGTGTTTACCTCTACCACTTCTGCTGAAAGGTTATTCTATGCATTACCCTCTCAGTAAAATAATACAAAGTTTCTCCCACAGCTAATTTCCTATTAATATGCCACTATTAGCCTGCCCATAAATATGACACAGAAAATGTCCCATTAATACGCCACTATTAGGCTGCCCATAAATATGACACAGCCAATTTCCCATTAATATGCCACTATTACCCAGCCTAATAATATGCCACAGACAATTTGCACATTAATATGCCTCATACAATGTGTCCATTAATACACCACCACCACCTCCCCTTCCCCAGTACTCACCTGGCTGTCTCCTCCATGTTTTATTTTGCCATTAATATGCCAGTATTATTTTACCATTCATTTGCCAGTGTTATTTTGCCATTCGTTTGCCTGTGTTATTTTACCCATCATTTGCCAGTGTTATTTTGCCGATCATTTGCCAGTTATTCTGCCCATAATTTTCCAGTGTTATTTTGCCCATTATTTTGCCAGTATTATTTTGCCCATCATTTGCCAGTGTTATTTTGCCCATCATTTGCCAGTTATTTTGCCACTTATTTCCCAGTATTTCCATTAATTTGCCAGTGTGCACGGGAGGAGAGGCGCTGAAGCAGGGAGCTCTCTCCCTGCTGTCCGCCTCCTTGTTAAAGCAAGCAAAGCGCGACGGGTGCAAGCACCGCCCCCTGTGATTGGCTGCTGCAGGGAGGAGGACGTTCTCTAGAGTATCTGCCAAGACACCATGGAGAACGTCCTCCTCCCTGCAGCCAATCACAGAATGCGACGGGGCTTTCCCCCGTTGCGCTGTGCTTGGATTAAAAGGGAGGAGGAGGTGATAACAGTTTGGGGGGTGGGGGTTAAAATAAAAAAAGAAAGAAAGTGTGGAAGTGTCTGTGGAAGTGTGTGTGAATTTGTATGTGTGTGTGTCAATGTGTATAACTATGTGTGTGTTACTGTCTGTGGAAGTGTGTGTACTTGAGTGTCTGTGCAAGTGTATCCTGTGTCTAAGTGTGTAAAGGTGGCTGTGTGTGTATTTATGTATGGTTGACACTGTGTATAAGGGTGTCTGTGTAAATGTATGTCTGTGAGGGTGACTAAGTGTGTAACTGTGTTTGTGTGACTGTATTTATGGATGACTGTGTGTATTTATGTATGTGTGACAGTGTGTATAAGGGTGTCTGTGTAAATGTATGTCTGTGGGGGTGACTAAGTGTGTAACTGTGTTTATGTGACTGTGTGTATTTATGTATGACTGTGTGTATTTATGTGTGACTGTGTGTATTTATGTGTGACTGTGTGTAAGTGTGTTCTTGCCTGGGGCCCTCACTGCGCTCATCAATTTATCACATGGAGGGCACCAGGCCCCAACCAGCTGGCGTCTATTTCCCACCTCCTGCACTCAGCGTGCGTAGAGGGAAGACTGTGCGGAGGAGACGGCCGGGGACGTGAGAGCAGCAGCAAGGTGAGTACTGGGGAAGGCAGGAGAGGAGATTATGCTTTTATTGGGTAAACTAACTGTGGCATATTGGCTGTAGCCTATTAATTGGCAAACTAGCATTGGTATATAAATGGGAAAACTGTCTGTGGCATATCAATGGGCAAAATAACTGGCATATTACTGGGGAAACTGGCCCTTTTTAATGGACAAACTGGCATTTTTATTGGGCAAACTGTAGCATTGTTAATAGGCAAACTGGCTGTTGTTTATGTCAATGGCAAAGTGAATCCTAAGTACACCTCTGCAAATGGACTGCCCATGTGCTGCTTTGCTGCCTTTCAGAGCCAGCTCTGCAGATCGGCGCCATGTTTCCCCTTAGACCTCAGTCAGCGCTTTCTGCTCTTTCCATGCACAGTGATGACTTAGAGCGTCGGAACATAAAGGTCAGAGTCATCACTATGTGCGGGGAGATCAAGGCAGCGCTAATTGAGTTCTGAGATGAAGTCAGTAGGGGGCATGGAAAAGGGACATGGGAAGAGACAAATACATGGTAGGTAGGAGTTATAGGAGAAAGATATGGGGTGTGACAGACCTATTAAAGGCACAGAGGAGACAGACAGACATGGGGATCATGGAACAAAGAGTCAAATAGAGGGTATGGGGTGAGTGTGGGGAGAAAGATACACATGGGGTTATGAGGAGGGAGAGAGAGAGACATGGGGAGACAGATAAATGGGGGTTATGAGGAGTGAGAGAGACATGCAGGAGATATACATGGGGATATAGGAGGAGAAACAAAGACATGCAGAACAAGAGACCAGCATGGGGAACAGAAAGATAGATAATGAAAAAGATATAAGGGATGAGGGAAGAGACAGACATGGGGTATGAGTGGAGAGAGAGACAGACACGAGGGAATGGGGAGAGAGAGACAGACATGAGGGTACGGGGAGAGACAGACAGACAGACATGAGGGTATGTGGATAGACAGACAGATATGAGGGTATGGGGAGAGACAGACAGATATGAGGTTATGGGGAGAGAGAGAGACACGTGAGTGACTGACTTGGTAGAATATTATTTATCACTCCTTGTAAACTTATTTTCCAATGATGCTCAGCCAGACTAATGAGAGACCTTGGCTGGTTGGGAATCATGGGAACGGTAGTTAAAACTCATTCTGCTAGCCAGCAAAAAGTCTCCCATGTTGCTGGCTGAGCATCATAGAAATAAATAAAACCACTACACAGTATTTTGGCAAAATATATATCTTTATTTAAAATAAACGTTGGTTCTTTACATTAAAATAAAGTTTTCTCCCTCCCCCTCTCCCCAATATTGAAATGGGCATGTCTGGAACAGAAATGTCTAAAGGGGAGGAGTTCATAATATAGCAACGCCCACCCTTGGGCGCCAAAGGAAAACCTGCACCCAGGCGCCCGTGACCCTAGGATCGTCCCTGACTAAAACATCTGCCCGTTTGGTTAAAAGTTTACACAATAACTTATTTATAGAACAGCTTACAACAATTGGCTGTTGTCATAAAATGCCAGTTTTACATTATATTGTGTTTTGAGTTTAACCCCTTTGTGACGCAAGTTGCTTGTGTCCCAAACGACGCAAGCACCAAAATGTCACGATTGGTTCCTGACCACCAATCGCAAGGTGATCGGTAGCCAGGAACACCCTGGCAGAGACCCGATCAGGGTCTTAACAGAGACCTCCGGACGTCACGTGTGAGGTCACGGAGGCGTGCCCGGAACCCAGGGAGCTGCGATGAGTTGTTTGATACAGGACGTACTATGCCGTCCTAACGACTTTAAGGCACTTAAAGTCAGGATGGCATAGTACGTCCTAACGTCATTAAGGGGTTAAAGAGAGTACAATGAAATGATGTAAATTATTACAAAAATGCAAAGTACAATCAAATAACTGGCAAATGTTCTTCAATGCTCTTCATTAAATCTTTATGAGCAGCCATTAAAAATGTCGATAAAACACATGGAAATGGTTGAGAAACAGTACCTTTTCAATGAGGTCCATAAAAGTGTATTGGACACAAGTATCTGTAAATTGCGCAAAGGCTGCTATTGTAGGTGGTAGTAATACTTTCAATGCTGCAGGGTGAATACGCATACTGCACTGAAATGGTTAACCATAAAACTCTGGAGTTAAAAGCTAGGGGAGCCAGAAGGTGCTCCTGTAAAAAATTATGTTAACTCTGCAAAAATATTAACCCCTTCGTGACCGATGACATTCCAGGACCAATGATCCGCCTAAGTCACAGAGGCGCGCTCCCAATGATGTCACAGCCATCGCAACCCCGCTATTCTCTGGAACATTTAAAAGGCACAATCCCCATGCACTCCTTGCTTGGTGATTCTTGTGTATTTGAACGTCTATTTACATTATTATCCTGTTGCTGACCTCAGATTTCCTCCTGACTATTCTTTATTTGCCTGTCCCTTTTGCTTCTTATCTGGTTTCCCCTGATCCTGGACTGTTATATTGATTTTGCTGTTTGCCTGGGACTCTGACCCTGGCTAGTATTTTGACCCTCAGTTTGTCTGTGGCATTTAACCACCTCATTGCTGGATTACAAGTACTGTATGATTCATGATCCATTAACCATCTCAATGCTGGATTACCAGTGATGTATGATTCCTGCTCCATTAACCATCTGATTGCTGGATCACAAGTGCTATATGATTCCTGCTCCACTACCCATCTCATTGCTGGATTGAAGTATAGTGTTGTTTATCTTGTTTGGTGTATTCTGGTGTCTAAGACCTGTCATATAGTTCTGCTGAACTACTATATTCTTCATCATCATGGCTATCCAGTCATGAAGTTAATTGCTTGCTGCTGCTCCCTCAGATAAGTACATATTTCTGATAATTTTTCTTTCTGTAGTGAGCTGGCACTAGTGCTTTTTATTGGGTCCCTAGCCATAATTATATGTAGGGACCTGTGTATTTTTATTGAGTGTATGGGACTTTAAGGATCTGTTGTTTCTTGTTGCATTAATATTCTTCCCCTTCTCACCTGGGGGCGGTTGTGTCCTCTCTCCCCCGTTTCAACATCCATTTATCTCCCCTCTGTTGTGCTCTATCTGCTTCCCCTGTCAATAAGGTTGCTACCTTTTCTTCAAAAAAATACCAGCTGTAGCGGAGCTGCAATATTAAATCCCAATATCTCCGCAGGTAAAATAAGGTAATCCAAGTAAAGCGCTGGAAAGTAAGGCAATATCCCAAATCCCCCAGTAACCGGACGAAACACAGTTCTGGGAGTCAACTGATTAGTTTATTCACAGCTCCAGCATTTATGCAATTCCCCATGCAAGGGGTTTCCTTAATCCCCTTTCAGGGGCTATACAATAGTGGACTACCTGGGAAACTGCAAATACAGAACATTTCTCCCACCATGCACTGCTGTACAAGAGGGGCACTCCCACTAGATAATCCTGTTAAGTGGATTATCCCTCAGTGCAGCAGAACCTGGTTTTAACATAAGAATATCTAACTTTGACATTAACACGAATACATTTTTACACCAGGTTAACACAGCTATTTCAGACAACCTTTAAATGTTCTGCAATATGACCTAAAGTGGCTAGGTTTGCCACACCAGCCATGCTATTACCTCCATAGACTTAACATTGGGGTCAAGCCTATTTTTTACCGGCCTGCTGGTAAAATACCGACCAGGTGGCAACGCTACCTGTCACCCTGTCAGTGTTGTGCCTTTTTACTTTTGTTTTTGGCTGTTGGTGGCCATTTTGGTGAAGCCCGTTTTTCCTCCAGTGACCTGTTCATTAACAGAAATGTACAAAGAACAAGAGGTCACCCCCTGAGACTGAAAGAGCAAATATTTCATAGACAGCAAAGGAAGGGATTTTTTACGGTAAGGACAATAAAGTTATGGAACTCACTGCCAAGAGAGGTAGTGCTATCAACCACAATAAAGGAATTTAAAAATGGTCTGGATGTTATGTTAGAAAAGCAGACCATACAGGGCTATTAATAATAGAATAAGCATTAATAATAGAGCGTATTGATCCAAGGAGAAATCTGATTGCCCCTTGGAGTCAAGGAGGAATTTTCCCCCTAGGAGGCAAAATTCAAAATAGCTTCCTTAAGGGTTTTTGCCTTCTTTTGGAGCAAAAGCTGGAATGATAGGTTGAACTTGATGGACTTGTGTCTTTTTTCAACCTAAATTACTATGTTACTATGTTACCCTTTACTTTACTCTTATTTATATTTCACATGACTAATCTCCACAACAATACTCAATTTTACTTACTCAACTCAATTCAATTCCATACAGACACTCATTAATTGCTAATCTGTTTATTCTTTCCCCTTTTTTCCCTTTCTCTCCCTCCTCTTCTCTCATCCTTTCTCCCATCCCTAAACTCAATGACAATACCATTTCTAGATGTTAACAAGAGATAACACTCCTGTACATTTAATACTCGCCTCAATATCCCCAGTATTGTTATCACATTTATATTTGTTCTTTATTGTTGTATGCTTGGGATGCTTTTGAACGATAATTCTTCTTTTCCTGTCTTTCCACTTTAAAGATTACCTCAGTATTACTATCACCTTATTTTTTCTTTTAATGTATATTTGAGTTATTCTGTTGTATCTTTTGAGATGTCTCTTAATTTAAGGCAGAACTGGGATCATAGCAGTGGTCAGGTAGGAAAAGTGATGACAAGGAAACTAACATTTAGACAAATTAGAAATAGAATTGAATATAAGAATACTACTTGTCTGTCACCAGATACAATAAGCAAAGCATTCAGTGATTATTACAGTTCGTTTTACAATCTTCCAGATTCTTGGCAAGACAGCCAGGGAATGGTAAAACTGCTCCTTTTCCTTGGAGTGCCAACAATTTTGGATGATAAGCTTGTAAACCTAAATGCTCCATTTACCCTGCTGGAGGTCAAAGAAGAAATAAAGGACTTAAAAGAAATAGGGCCCCTGGCCTTGATGGATACACAACAACATTCTATCAGATTCTAGACCACTCTTTTTCTCTACTTCTGATGGATTTGTTCAATGAGATTGGCTCTAGTAAGAAATTTCCAATAGAAGTGCTTCAGGAATCGATTAGCCCAATACTTAAACCAGAGAAAGACCAAAAATTCTCACTGATCAATCTCAACGCCAAAATATTTTCAAAAATCTTGGCTAACATACTCATTCATGTATGGTTCATGTGGATCAAACAGGCTTTGTCCTCCAGCATACAGTTGAATACAATGCTCGGAAAGTCCTTGATCTGATATTTGGAGTACAAACTAAGAAGCTGCCAGCTGCCTTCATCGCCTTAGATGTCAAAAAGGCATTTGATCGCATCAACTGGAGCTTCTTATCCCATACATTAGACACTTTTGGTCTCAAAGGACTCTTTAAATGGAAAGGCCTAAAACCTTCCTGGCTGGGTCGCCTCAGTATCATAAAATCATATATTATCCCTAAAATACTATATATATTTAGAGCCATACCTCACTAACGTTGAACTCAAACAACTTTCCCAACTAATTAACAACTATAACGAGGAATCTAGGATGCAAAGTTCTACATTAAAAAAGACCCTAAACCATGATGGGGTGGGATTTCCTGATCTATTTGGGCTGCATGAAGCATGCATGCTAGCCCATTGTTTATCATGGAACTTGGAGAGAAGCTCCAGTACAGGCTGGTTCAAATTGGAATGTAATGTCAGTACACTGAAGAACCTCTTTTTGCTATTCTGGGCACCCCCTGCTATCTGTAAAAAAAAATTATAACTAGTAATGAGATCATTGGCAACGCCCTAATAACTTTTACAGTAAAAAATAAAAGTTTTTGCCTGGGACTCCCCATCACCCTTAACGCCCCAATTGAGGTTTTTTTTAATCTCTATATGAGTGATTTGAACCTATTATACTGGAAAAAAAGTATCCAGGTACCATGTTCCATATATGGTGAGCTTGCAAGAATTTGGGAGAATTAAAACATAATTTACAATTATTACTACTTAAGCTGTTCGGTTCCACCATAACTATTATACCATCAAATGTTCTTATTTCATATAAATGTCCTGAAGTTAAGCAAGCCCAACTGTTCCTTAATTATAAATATTTTCCTAGCTTATAAAGTCATGCTGGCCAGATACTGGCTCAGATTTTCTATACCGAACCAGAAGGAATTGATGACTCAAATGCACTATCAATTATAGTATGGATAAGCATTTTTATTTAATTAATTACATACTTTCCAAAAATGATAAGATTTGGGAGTTATGGGAAATCTCGGCTGATGAGCTTGGCAGAACCCTTAAGGGACACACTATTCCTTCCCCTACTAGTTTGGCTTATAGTAGTCTCCCTCAGCCTGCTATACCGCACTTATATTGTTCCCCCTCCCCCAATTGCCCAATATGAATGTTTGTACGTAGGTATGAATGTATATTAACCGACGGATTTTTATGTCTAAACCTATCATCTACTTAATACTTGTATAATAACTGTTTATTCGTCTAATTGTGTATACAATGGAAAACAATCAACTTTATAAATATGAGAATTTATACATAATCAACCATATGTACGTCAGTACGTCAACCCTATAAGCTGGTGGGCGTCTTCATTTTCTTTTTTAAAATGACAAGTATATACATAATCTTTCTATATCATCCCAGTGAGAAGCATATCCATAATCTTTCTATATCATACCAGTGAAAAGTATATTCAAGATACATTCAAGATTTACATAATATAAAACCATGCTCAATCAAAGTAGTCTTAGAATCCTTTAAAACTGTAGTGGATCCTGTTACATAAAGCCTGTATTCTGCTCCAGCATATTTTCATTAGAAATGAGACCCCTTTCACTAGATAAAAAATACTGTCTAAAGTAAAGACAGATAAGTCCATGGGGCCTGATGTGATACATCCACAGTTGTTAGAAGAGCTAATTGGTGTACTAGCAAACCGTTAACAGATTTATTTAAGCAATTATTGTTAATGTAAGAAATCCAAGAAGACAGAAATTAGCGAATGTTGTGCCCATTCCCAACAAAGGTAGTTGGGAGTTCTTACATCAGTAGTGGGGAAATTTGTTTAAAGTTAGAGTTGTTAAACATCTAAAATCACATTGATTGCAAGATCATAAACAACAAGAGTTTAGAGGGAGATCATGCCAAACTAATCTTATTTTTTATTTAATCCAATCAAAATAATAAATCAAGGTGGTGCAGAAGACTTTGCTTGCCTAGATTTCAGTAAGGCTGTTGACACTGTCCCACAAAGAATTATCAATAAAGTGCAATATTTGAGTTTTGATTCCAACTGAATGGATGAGGCTGACAACAGGGGGTTGCAGTCAATGGAGTGTATTTGGCTCCAAGTGTTATCAGTGATGTACTTCTGGAATCTGTATTTGAACCAATTTTCTTTAATATTTTTTTTTGGCGATAGTGCAGAAGGTCTTAATGGTAAGGTGTGTCTTTTTTGATCATTACACAAAGATTTGCAGCACTTGTTAAGGCAAATGCCAAACTATTTAGGTAAACTAGAAAACAAACATGTTCATTAGTTTTCAGACAAATGCATTTTCGGATGAAAATAACACATTCATCCGAATAACGAAAATTAAAAACTAACGCAATCAGAATGAACGAATGCTAAAGGAACTAAATGTATTCGTCCATTCGTTCATTCGGATGCTGACAGCCACTCTGATATGTCGAATTCAAATTTCGGCTCAATTTCGGCTTAAGTTATTGTATGTAATGCTAATAGCATTACATAAGCCAAAATAGAGTTGAAATAGAATCGAAAAGTGTCGAATTCATCCAAATTGACCTAACTGTCGAATTCCACAAAACAGAGTAATCAGACATTCAGTATTCATATCAGATTAGTTTTGGGTTGTTGCACACCCAATGAGACCCATCTCATGTCTAATACTGGTATAGAGAGATACTAGAATATAATCTGTGTGCCAAGTTTCTCGTAAAAAATTCAAGAGGCTCGTGCTATGTTTCAAGTAGGCTTTAGTTTTTATTACTAGAGGCTGTAATAAAAGGAACAGTGCGTGGGACAAAATTTGCACACGTTGTTAAGGGGCATGTCTGTGGACACACAAAGCTGGATAGAGCATATTGCTTGTTTTGGATGAAAAGGAGAGAGAGATGTGGTTACTGTTCTCTCAAAAAGTTTGTTCTAACATGAGGATATAAAAGTAATTAGAAAGAGAGTATTAAAAAGAACTGAGGAGAAAATAAATTAAGCAATCTCAATCCTAAAACAGGGCTGGTATTATGAAAACAATAAAACTGATAAGCATCTTTCCTTTCCCGAACCCAAATAGGTAAAGCATTCAGTGAGTACTATAAAAATCTGTATAATCTGAAATCTAACGACCCTTTTTTTTTTTTAAATATCCAACAGTTCCTGGATAAGTTAAATCTCTCATAAATCTCTGAGACAAAAACAGTCCCTTCACACTACAGGAAGTCAGGGACAATGTTCAATCACTGAAGAGTGGGAAATCCCCGGGACCTGATGGCTTTTCATCATTTTTTTTTTACCAGAAATTAAATAATACTATTTTCCATTCTTATTGAGGGCTTTCAGACAAAAAAAACTATTCCATCTGAGATGCTCCAGGCTTTTATTACACCAATCCTCAAACCAGATAAGGACCCTGCCCATACCTCCAACTACAGGGCAATCTCACTGATAAATCTGGATGTTAAGGTATACTCCAGAATTCTGACTGACAGGCGTAAAGGAGTTATTCCAGATATAGTACATCTGGACCAGTGTGGTTTCGTGGGGGGCAAGGGCACGTCTGATAACATTAGGAAAAGTATACAAATATAAACATGTACCCAGCGCTTTAATCTTAGTTATAGCAGCATTGAGGCACACTCACTCACAGACTTCCAGAAACAAGTTGCACTTCATAAGCATGTATTCGTCAGTGGGGGCATGGTGTAGACCTCCTCTGTAGGTTACAGCTCAAAAAGGTACAACAGTAGGCAGTTGGTTAGTATAAGAATATCACAATATTTAATAGAAAAAAAGTAGCAGCTGACACTGAAGGTTATCTTTATCCTGTGTGATGGGCGCCTCAATCACCGTCGGATTTGATGTCCTCAAGAGGTGCAGCTGTTTAAAAAAAATATAAAACTTTATAATAAAGTCAAATAAAAAAGTCCAGAAAGTTTGATAAAATGCAGGTGAGTCCAGTCCGCTACGCGTTTCGCCTTAGGGCTTCAACTTGGCGTCAAGAAATATATGAGAATCACCAAGCACAGGTATTACTGTGAGAGGCATTTTTAAATGTTCCCGCTAGTCGCAGGCTGACATTAGGCTTGACGTCATCGGGGGAGCACATTCGTTCCGACACTGGTGATAGGGGAGTAGCGCGCGACCAGGAGGGATATTACGGAGACCTGCTGCGAGGTAATTTGTAATTTTGTTCCTTCTCCTATGGGGAGACCTCCGGGCTCGCCAATGACCTAATCGATCTGGATGAAGGTTATGAAAGGTGTGAATTAAGTCATCAGCATGAATCAGTTTAGCAGGTTCTTCTGGACCATGTGCTTTCCAATGGATGATGTATTGTAATTGTCCACAATACAACCTGGAGTCTAAGATCTGTTCCACCTCATATTCCTCCACCCCATCCACAAATACTGGTTTAGGAGATGAGATGTGTCTTCCATGAAAGGTATTCTCAATCCTGAGTTTGAGTAAAGACAGAAGAACAACTGGTTGAATCTTCATAGAAGAGGGTAGGCCATACCTTGTCACCAACTTTGTAAGAGGCTCAGTAGCGTATTTTGTACTGTTGTTATGACTGAGTTAAAGTAGAAGGGAATAAGTGTGCTTGAGATCTCTGACGTGGGTCGTGGCTGAAGGGACAACAATTGGAATCGGGGCTCCTGGGAGCATAGACGGGTGAAACCCATAGTTGACAAAAAGGGGTGACATCTGTATGGAACTGTGGATGTGATTGTTGTAGGAGAATTCTGCCAGCGGTAAGTATTGGAACCAACCATCCTGGAGATGGGTCGTGAAAGAGCGCAGGTACTGTTCCAGTGTCTGGTTATTATGTTCTGTCTGATCATTGCTCTGGGGGTGGAAGGCTGTGGAGAGAGAACGATGTATATGCAACTCTATACAAAAGGCCTTCCACAATCGAGATGTGAACTGAGAGCCTCGTTCTGATACTATATTTTCAGGAAGACCATGCAGACGGAAGATCTCTAGTATAAAAAGGTCAGCAGTCTCACTGGCAGAAGGGAGATTGGTGTATGGAATGAAATGGGCAATCTTAGAAAACCTATCCACAATGATCATTAAGGTAGGATGTTGATTGGAGACCGGTCTGTAATGAAGTCCATGGATTTGTCTGTCCATGATTTGGTTGGTACAGGTAGAGGTTGAAGTAGGCTTGAAGGTTTGTGGTGATCTTATTTCGCTCAAGCACAGATGGTACATGACTTGACAAATAGAGATACGTCATCCAGTAGTTTAGGCCACTAGAATGTGCGTAAGATGAGATCCTTGGTCTGTTGCACACCCCCATGTCCGGCTGCTGGGGAGTCATGATAAAATTGAAGGACTTGTAGGAGAAAAAAACAACTTTGTTTTCATAGTAGAACAGATCTTGACTCAGGGTTAAAGGGTACTGTTTGGGTGGACAGGAGAGGGAGGAGTGTGTCAGTATGGTCTCCCAAATGGGTTGAGTGGCAGCAAAAACCTGTCCAGCTTCAAGGATATTACCTGTGGTGTCTGGAGGTCTGCCGTCCTTTTCTGACATACGAGAGAGTGCCTCGGCCTTGAGGTTGTGGGAACCTGGATGATAGGATATGTGTAGTTGGAATTGTGTGAAAAACAATGCCCATCTGGCTTGTCTTGGTTGCAGTTGTTTAGCTGTACGTAAGTATTCAACGTTTTTATGATCTGTAAAGATGGTAACAGGGTACTGAGCTCTTTCCAATAAGTGTCTCTATTCCTCTAAGGCCAGCTTGATTGCTAACAACTGACATTCTCCCACATCATAATTCTTCTCCGCCGAGGATAATGTTCTGGAGAAGAAAGCTACTGGATGCAATTGTTCATCCTCCTTCTGACATTGCAACACTACCGCTCCTACGGCAGTGTCCGAGGCATCCACCTCTAGGGTATATGAGTTGGATGGTTCGGGGAGAATCAGTATAAGAGCCATGGTATATTGTACTTTCAGTGAGTCGAATGCGTGTTGAGCGGCGGGTGTCCAGGTGAATGATTTGTCTTTCGATTTTAGGAATGTAATGGGTTGGATCACTTTAGAAAAGTTACAAATAAACTTTCTGTAAAAGTTTGCAAATCCCATGAATCGTTGTATACCTTTCTTATCTGTGGATGTAGGGCAGCGTAGGATAGCATCCACTTTCTTGGGGTCCATTTGAATGTTGCTGGGTGATAAAATGATTCCCAAGAACTCCACTGATTATGTTTCAAAAACACATTTCTCCAATTTGGCATACAACTGGTGTTGCCTCAGATGGGTGAGGACCGGTTTGACATGTTCGCGGTGCAATGCCAGAGAGGGTCTTCAAGATGTCTTCAAGGTAAATGATTACAAAGTGGTCCAGAACATCACAAAAAATATTGTTCACAAAATGCTGGAATGTGGCTGGGGCGTTACATAACCCAAAGGGCATCACTTTTTACTCAAAGTGTCCATAACTGGACCTGAAGGCCATCTTTCATTTATCTCCTCTTCGAATCCTCACTAAATTATAGGCTTCTCAGAGATCTATTTTAGTGAACACATGGGCTGATCTAAATGATCCAATAATTCTTTAACTCCCTGAAGTCAATAGAGGGTCTTAGTCCTCCATCTTTCTTTTTAACAAAAAAAAAATACCTGCACCTGCTGGTGATGTGGAAGGTCGTATAAAGCCTTTGGCTAAGTTCTCTTCAATGTATTCATTCAGAACCGTCCAAAGGGAATAGGGGCCCCTGGAAGAAGGTTGATAGGACAATCATAATTTCTGTGTGGTAGAAGTATGTCTGCTATCTCCTTTTCAAATACCTCTTGAAAGTCTTGATAGGGTCGAGGAATCTGGATTTTTGGGCTTGGATCAGAGGCGAGACATAATGTGGATGATACAAGGCAGTGGTTCATACATTGTTGAGAGGTAAAAGTCAGGGTACCTGTCTCCCAGTTATAACGGGATTGTGGATGCGTAACCAAGGGAGTATGAGTATAATAGAAAAGATGGGAGCTGGTACAATGTCAAATTGTAGAATCTCTTGATGACCCTCACGGATAGTGACGATGATTGGGGTGGTCTCATGTGTGATGGGTCCAGTTTTTAGGGGCTACCATCTACAAGTTGGATGTGCATAGGAGAGGATTTTAAGTGGGTAGGAATGGCTATAGCTTTGGCCAATTCTTTATCCAGAAAACACCCGCTGGCTCCTGAATCAATCATTGCGGTCAGAAAGATGGGTTCTTTAGTTCCCTGTATGGAAAGAGGGATAGACATGTGGGGTGAACTAGATGATGGTAATACGGTACTGGTTTCAGCAGCAATAGGAAAAGTCTTACCATCAGTGTGTTGACATTGTGACCGACAATCCTTGAACATGTGCCCAGGTTTACAGCAATATAGGCACAAATTAAGACGTCTTCTTCTATTGGTTTTTTTTTCTGTGAGTGGGTCCCGTACTAATCCAATTTGCTTTGGTTTCTCAGAGGATGGGGGTAGTCGTAGTCCTGTTTTCTAGGTGGGGGTAACCGTAGACAGGAAAAGTAGTAAGGGGAGAAGCGCTTCTCTCTGCTCTTCTCTCTCTCAGTCTTCGGTCTGCGTCACTAATCTGGTGAGATCATCCAGGCCGGATGGGATTCCCACTCGAGCTGGTTCATCTTTTAACAACAGGGCGGAATCCTGCGGAATTCTGTTATATATTCTTCCTCTGGTCTGTGCCCTTGTCTAATAGCAGACACAACTCGAAATGGATCTTCATATTCAGATTCCAATAATGGACTATGAATATGTAGTAAATGATGAGCCCATAATTGAGGTTCTTCTGTGAGTAGTGATATTATTGTGTGAATTTGTACGTAGTCTGAAGCATACGTACGTGGCCGAAGATTAAAGAGGATCTGGCAGGAGGTAATAAATGTGAGGTATTTCTTCCTGTCACCTGAGAATTTATCAGGGAGTACTACTAGGGGTTCCAGTGCAGAGGCCCCCTACAGTAATACTGGAGCTGGAGGAGGTGCCGGGAATGCTGCAGCAGGTTCGGGTGCGTTGGCACAAGTAGCCTGTAAATGTTGAACTTGTTGCAGTAAATGGATGGATTGAGTCATGGTTGCCAGTTGTTGAATAAGAGCAGTGATTGCGTCTGATAATCCTGCGGCCTCCATAATGTGGGCCTGGTGATTATGTGATAATATGAGTAAGGAGAAGACCACTAGGCAGGATTTGTTCCAAACACGGATAGGAATATAAATATTATTAGATATAGGAAGCGGTACGAACCTGACACCAGTGTTTTGCCGAGCTTGTGGGATCTGTATCTTGTGTTCTCAAGAATACCTTCCACAGGGTACGAATAATATACAGTCCTGATATCGTGCTCTAGCAATGGAGGCATTGGCAAGAATAATACAGTGTTTTTAATCCAGTGAGGAAAGGGTTAACCAGCAGAGATGGCAGTGATACAGTGGTAAAATCAGCAGGTGAAATACAGTACTTGTAATCCAGTATGGTAATGGTTAACTAGCAGAGATGACAGCGATACAGTGGTTAAATCAGCAGCTGAAATACAGTACTTGTAATCCAGTATTGTAAGAGTTAACCAGCAGAGATGACAACGGTAAAGACAAGGGCATACGTAAATAGAAGGGTCAGCAAACAGTCAAAGATCAGGGGAATCAGTAAACTTCATAAATGGTTAAACAGTCCAGGATCATATACTGTCATGCCCCTCTGGCCCTTACCTGCAGTTCCAGTATTTCCAGGCATCCAGCAAGTCTCATAATTCATTCGCGATTGCGAAGTAGGCCGAAGCCGGGGCCTGTAGTACAATCTTCTATCCGCGATCGCGATAGCGCGGTAGGCCGAAACCAGGGCCCAAAGTTTCTACAAGCCCAGGATGCATCCTCCAGAGTTCACCCAAATCAAGGGGAACCTATATCCAGCTGTAGTAGGAAGGTAAACTCTGCCAAATTAACTCCAAGCACAGAGAAAGAGGGGTATGTGCTAGAAAGGCACACCCCTCTAACATCCAATCAAGTAAGGAACTTGTCAGACTGAGGGGAGGAGTGGAGACCCACAGCATTATAAAAACCCCTCAAACTGTTACTTCAATGCTCCAGTGTTCCAGAGCTTTGGTTCCTGTTTGTCCTTGGACTTCAGTCTCCAGTTTCCCCTTTGTTGCTTTGCTACAGTATATCTATTGGATTTCCCGTTACCTGACCTTAGGCTTACCTTCTGGATTACCCTGTTTGCCTGAACCTTGACCCCTGCTTGGATTACTACTCTTTGACCGCTGCCTGCCCTGATCTATTGGACTGTTCCTGACTTCGCTTTTCGGATTATCCTTTTGTGGCACTCTCGTGCTCCTATCCTTACCAGGGTGCTCTGCCTATATATATACTTGTGGACCACCTGGTAAGGGTTACCAGCAAGAGATAGCATCCCCTGCTCTATGCTCCAAAAACCTCAATCCTGACATACACAGAGATTCAGCAAAACGAGTAACAGACCAGGAGTAGGGAACAGGAAGACATGGATAAGCCAAGGAACAATCCAAATCGGTAACGAGTAATATAAATAAGAAATAATGGCAGGAGTTCAGGAAATACACGAGAATCACCAAGCACAGGTATTACTGTGAGAGGCATTTTTAAATGTTCCCGCTAATCGCGGGCTGACGTCGGACGTGACATCATCGGGGGCGCGTCTGAGTTCTGACATTGTTGATAGTGGAGTAGCGCGCATCCCCAGCTGTGTGCAGTCAGACACAGCAGTGTGCTCGACCAGTAGGGGATATTCCCGAGACCTGCTGCGAGATAAGTTGTGACACCAGGTGAGTAGCCTCCCCAGCACAGTTCGGAGACAGGACGCTAGGAAGGCTAGACAGGTACTGGTGGTAGGGATTCTACTATTAGGAAGGTAGATAGAGTAATCTGACATCAGGAACCCGAATGCTGAACTGTATGTTATCTCCCGGGTGCTCGGGTTCAGCATGTTTCAGACCGGGTAGGCAGATTGTTGGGAGGTGCTGGGCATGATCCAGCAGTCTTAGTACACATTGGTACTAATGACAAAATTAATGGTAGGTGGGGGGTCCTTAAAAATGATTTTATGGAACTAGGAAATAAGCTGAAGGCAAGGACCTCCAAGGTAATATTCTCTGAAATATTACCAGTACCACGGGCTACATCAGAGAGACAGGGAGAGCTTAGGGAGATTGATGCGTGGCTGCGAAGGTGGTGCAAGCAAGAGTGATTTGGGATCTTGGAGCACTGGGCAGACTTGCAGCCGGCTACAGATTCTATGGACAGTATTGGCTGCACCTCAATGATGAGGGGGCTGCAGTATTAGGGGAAAGGATGGTTAGAGGGTTAGATGAGCTTTTAAACAAGGCTCTGGGGGGGAGGGTCAAGATAAAAATGAAGCAATAGTAGCTAGAGTAGATTGGAAGGTGGGTCCAGGGCCGGCCCTACAATGGGGCAAAGTGGGGCAACATTTTTGCAAAGGAGGCACATTGCCACCTCAATAGACACTATTTCGGCTGCTCACCGGCCGAATCGCTGAAACGCCCCCTTCCCGCCGCTGCCCATACATGCAGACAGCAGCAGACAGCAGCCTCATCAGAAAAGGTAAGTAAAAAAAAAAAAAAATCCAGCATCGTCTGCACGGAGCATCCAGGAGGTAAGTACTGGGAAGGGGGGGGGGGGGGGAGGGGGTGTAAAACAAGCAAAATCCTGGCATATTAAATGGCTACATCTGGCATATTGAGTGGCTAAATCTGATATCTTGAGCGGTTAAATCTGGCATATTGAGGGGTTAAATCCTAGCATATTATTTGCCTAAATCTGGCATATTAAATGGCTAAATCTGGCATATTGAGTGGCTAAATCTGGCATATTGAGGAGTTAAATTCTAGCATATTAATTGGCTAAATCTGGCATATTAAATGGCTAAATCTGGCATACTGAGTGGCTAAATCTGGCATATTGAGGGGTTAAATCCTAGCATATTAATTGGCTAAATCTGGCATATTAAATGGCTAAATCTGGCATATTGAGGGGTTAAATCTTGGCATATTAAATGGCTAAATCTGGCATATTAAATGGCTAAATCTGGCATTTTAATTCTGGCATATTGAGGGGTTAAATCCTATCATATTAAATGGCTAAATCCTAGCATATTAAATGGCTAAATCTAGCATATTAAATTGCTAAATCTGGCATATTGAGTGACAAAATCCTAGGATATTGAATGGCAAAATCTGGCATTTTAAATGGCAAAATCTGGCATTGAGGGACAAAATCCTATCTTAAATGACTAAATTGAGGAGGTTAAATCCTATCATATTAAATGGCTAAATCCTAGCATATTAAATGGCTAAATCTAGCATCCAGGAGGTAAGTGCTGGGAAGGGGGGTGGGGGGGGGGGGGTGTAAAACAAGCAAAATCCAGGCATATTAAATGGCTACATCTGGTATATTGAGTGGCTAAATCTGATATCTTGAGTGGTTAAATCTGGCATATTGAGGGGTTAAATCCTAGCATATTGTTTGCCTAAATCTGGCATATGAAATGGCTAAATCTGGCATATTGAGTGGCTAAATCTGGCATATTGAGGAGTTAAATTCTAGCATATTAATTGGCTAAATCTGGCATATTAAATGGCTAAATCTGGCATATTAAATGGCTAAATCTGGCATATTGAGGGGTTAAATCTTGGCATATTAAATGGCTAAATCTGGCATATTAAATGGCTAAATCTGGCATATTAAATGGCTAAATCTGGCATATTAAATGGCTAAATCTGGCATTTTAATTCTGGAATATTGAGGGGTTAAATCCTATCATATTAAATGGCTAAATCCTAGCATATTAAATGGCTAAATCTAGCATATTAAATTGCTAAATCTGGCATATTGAGTGACAAAATCCTAGGATATTAAATGGCAAAATCTGGCATTTTAAATGGCAAAATCTGGCATTGAGGGACAAAATCCTAGCTTAAATGACTAAATCTGGCATATTAAATGGCAAAATCTGGCATTTTGAGGGGTTAAATCCTGACATATTAAGAGGCTAAATCCTAGCATATTAAATGACTAAATCTGGCATATTGAGGGGTTAAATCCTAGCATATTAAATGGCTAAATCTGGCATATTAAATTGCTAAATCTGGCATTTTAAATGGCAAAATCTGGCATTGAGGGACAAAATCCTAGCTTATTAAATGACTAAATCTGGCATATTAAATGGCTAAATCGGGCATATTGAGGGGTTAAATCCTGGCATATTAAGTGGCTAAATCCTAGCATATTAAATGACTAAATCTGGCATATTGAGGGGTTAAATCCTAGCTTATTAATTGGCTAAACCTGGCATATTAAATGGCTAAATCTGGCATATTGAGTGGCTAAATCTGGCATATTGAGGGGTAAAATCCTGGCATATTAAATGGCTAAATCTGGCATATTAAATTGCTAAATCTGGCATACTGAGTGACAAAATCCTAGCATATTAAATGGCTAAATCCTAGCATATTAAATGGCTAAATCTGGCATATTAAATTGCTAAATCTGGCATTTTAAATGGCAAAATCTGGCATTTTAAATGGCAAAGTCTGGCATTTTAAATGGCAAAGTCTGGCATTGAGGGACAAAATCCTAGCTTATTAAATGATTACATCTGGCATATTAAATGGAAAAATCTGGCATATTGAGGGGTTAAATCCTGGCATATTAAGTGGCTAAATCCTAGCATATTAAATGACTAAATCTGGCATATTAAATGGCTATATCTGGCATATTGATGGGTTAAATCCTGGCATATTAAGTGGCTAGATCCTAGCATATTAAATGGATAAATCTGGCATATTGAGTGACAAAATCCTAGCATATTAAATGGCTAAATCTGGCATATTAAATGACTAAATCTGGCATATTAAATGGCTAAATCTGGCATATTGAGGGGTTAAATCCTGGCATAGTAAGTGGCTAAATCCTAACATTTTAAATGGCTAAATCTGGCAAATTGAGGGGTTAAATCCTGGCATATTGAGTGACAAAATCCAAGCATATTTATTGTTGTCTGTCCATTACAAACTTTTTTGCTATTTAATAAAACTATTTAAAATATTTAAAATGTGATGTATTTTATTTTTTGGGGGGTGAGGGGGGGGACAGCATTTAATTCTTCGTCCCAGGCAGCACAATGTCTTGGTCTAGCCCTGGGTTGGTCTAGCTATGGGAAAGGAGGAGGAAAAGAGTGGTGGGGTTAACATAGATCATACAATGGTATAGGAATTGGGAGGTACATACAATTAAACCTGCAGGCATTAAGTGTTTGTCAACTAAACAGAAAATCGATAGTAATTAGTGTTGAGCGAAACCCGAACAGCACTGTTCGGGTTCGTACCGAACAGTACAGTGTCCGTGCCACGAACCCGAACCCGGACATGTTCGGGTTGGAGTTCAAGGTTCGGCTATAAACCGAAAGTCTTTAAACCGAAAGTCATGCGGTTTATAGACTTTCGGTTTATAGAATAGCCAATTGCATTACATGTATTTTATAACCCGAAAGTCTATAAACCGAAAGACAATAGGTCAATTGACCTATTCTTATGAATGAAGACTCTATTTCGGTTTATAGAGTCAAATAGAACCGTCAAATACTGTGCTTACAGCACACTTTGAAAAATTTTAATAGTTTTGGGTGGTAAATAGTACATTTGAGTCTTGCAGTTCACTTCATATCTGAGAGTCAAATAGAACAGTCCAATACGTGGCTTACAGCGCACTTTGAAAAATTCTAATTGTTTTAGGTGCCAAATAGTACATTTGCGTCTTGCGGTGCACTTCATATCTGAGAGTCAAATAGAACAGTCCAAAACTGTGCTTACAGCGCACTTCGAAAAATTCTGGCTACCTCCTCCTCCTCCAGCGCCGCTTCCACCTACACCGCCACGGTCACCGCTTCCTCAACCTATGGGTCACTTAGTATAAACTGAAAGAGAATACCCTGCACTCCAACCCTCTCTCAAATGGATAATTCTGTTGATCCTCCTGGCAGCCATGCTTTAGATTTAGATTTATGTTCTTCCAAAGCTAAAATCAAAGATTTCATCTAGTGCTATTTTATGGCTCAGCTGTATTTTTAATTTGTATGTATTTTATGTTATTTTAAGTTATTTCCCTATCCACATTTGCTTGCAGGGCACTTGTCCTACTCTTACCCACATTTTACTTCCTTTTGCAGCCCTCTACCCCTTTCCATGACTTTTTTAGAGGCATTTTAGTGGCCAAAAGTGTGTGTCCCCATTGACTTCAATGGGGTTCGGGTTCAGGGTCAAGTTCGGGGTCAAGTTCGAGCACGGACCCAGTCGAACCTCTTGAACCCGAACATCCAGGTGTCCTCTCAACTCTAATAGTAATATTAAATGTCTTTTAGCAAATGCAAGAAGCTTGACAAACAAAATGGGTGAGCTGAAGATACTGTTAAGTGCTGAACAGTATGATTTAATCGGAATCACAGAAACGAGGTGGGATGAGACCTATGACCAGTCAATTAATTTACAAGGCTACTGACTTTTTAGAAAGGGCAAAGTAAATAGAAAAGGTGGAGGGATTTGTCTATATGTAAATCCTAAATTACAGCCCAGTATTAAAGAAGGTGTGCATAATGTAAATGGAACTTATGTGGAGACACTGGGGGTGGATATTAGTTTAGACACTAAAAAGAGTCACACATTACTTGTAGGTGTATGCTACAAGTCACCAAATATTATCATTGATGTAGAAAATCAGCTTTTATTACAAACTGAAAAGTCTGCAAATCTGAATGAAGTTTTAATCATGGGAGATTTTAATTACCCAAATATAGATTGAAATTGTGGCAAAACTAGTTCCGCTAAGGGCACCAAGTGTCTGAACCTGCTTAATAACAAATTGATAGCACAATAAGTAGACACCCCTACTAGAATATATGCCTGTCTGGGTTTGGTTATAACAAACAATGAGGATCTTATCTCAAACATCCAAGTAAGAGAACACTTGGGGAATAGTGACCAAAACATGGTTTCGTTTGAGATTAATGCAAAAAAGCAAACTGGTAACTATGCCACCAAAACACTTAGTTTTAGAAGGGCCAACTTTGATGGACTAAGGGCATCGATTGAACATTTAGATTGGGTACGATTGTTTTCTGAACTAAACAAAGAAGACAAGTGGAATTCCTTTACGAACACATTAAAAAAGTACACATCCCAATATTTACCTTTGGGAAACAAATGCAAAAGACACAAATCAAAAACAATGTGACTTACCGGTAACATGAAACAAGAAATACAAAACAAGAAAATGGCATTCAAACATTATAAAACGAAGGGATCAGCATTATCATTTATAGAGTACAAAGATGCCAACAAAGCCTGCAAAAAGGAAATTAAAAAAGCTAAAGAGGGAAAATGTTGGGCCCTTGTTATCCCAAATGGGGAATTTGGTAAGTGAGGACAGAGAGAAAGCAGACATTTTAAATACTTTTTTTTTCTTCTGATCATACTAAGGAAGAACCGATGGAGGAGCCCCTGCTACCGGAAGTTACAGAACAGTCACCGCAAACATGGGATTGGCTGACACAGGAAAAAGTGCTTAAGCAATTAAACTCTGTTAAGACAGACAAGGCCCCAGAGCAAGATGGTAGACACCCAAGGGTCCTTAGAGAGTTAAGCAGAATTCTGGCCAGACCACTATTTAAGATTTAGGGATTCTTTCAGTTCAGGTATAGTGCCAATAGACTGACTAAAGGCGGATGTCATTCCAATATTTAAAAAGGGATCAAAATCTCTGCTGGGTAATTATAGGCCAGTGAGCTTGACATCTGTAGTAGGGACATTATTTGAAGGATTGCTAAAGGTTTACACTCAAGAATACATCTTGAATCAGATATAATTAGTAAAAGTCAACATGGTTTGGTGAAAGGTCTTGTCAAACAAACTTAATAGCATTCTATGAAGAAGTCAGTAAAAATATAGATCTAGGTGTGGCAGTTGATGTGATCTATTTGGACTTTGCTAAAGCATTTGATTGAAAATTGGCTAAAAGATAGAATGCAGAGGGTTGTTGTAAATGGAAAATCCTCAAATTGGGCCAGGTTATTGAGTGGAGTACCTCGGGGGTCTGTTTTAGGCCCTCTTCTTTTTAATTTGTGTATTAATGCTCTCCCACGCTCTGTTGACACTAAATTAGGTAAGAATAATATTGATGTTTTTTCTTTACAGGAAGATTTGGACAGAGTGGGGGACTGGGCAATTAAGTGGCAAATGAGGTTCAGTATAGACAAATGTAAAGTTATGCATTATGGGAAAAATAACTACAAAGCAACATATACTTTAAATGGTATTTCCCTGGGGAGAACTACTAATGAAAAGGATTTAGGAATAATTGTAGATAACAGACTTGGCAACAGTGCTCAATGCCAGTCAGCAGCTACAATGGCCAATAAGATATTGGCTTGTATAAAATGAGGTATAGATTCACATGAGGAGGATGTCATCTTGTCTCTTTACAAATCAATGGTAAGACCTCTCCTTGAACATGCAGTACAATTCTGGCACCAGTCCTTAAAAAGGATATCATGGAACTTGAAAAAGTGCAAAAGAGAGCTACAAAATTAATAAACTGATTGGAGGATCTCAGTTATGAAGAGAGACTTAAAAGATTGCATTTGCATACATTAGAAAAAAGGCATCTCAGAGGGGATATGACAACAATATGTAAATATGTGCAGGGCCAATATAAAGAGCTCTCCAAGGGACCTGTTCATTAACAGAAATGTACAAAGAACAAGAGGTCTCCCCCTCAGACTGGAAGAGCAAATATTTCATAGACAGCAAAGGACGGGATACTTTATGGTGAGGACAATAAAGATATGGAAGTCACTGTCAAGCGAGGTAGTGATATCAACAACAATAGATGCATTTAAAAAATGTTTTTTTAGAAAAGCAGAATATACAGGGTTATTAATAATAGAATAAGCATTAATAATAGAGATTATTGATCCAAGGAGAAATCTGATTTCCCTTTGTAGTAAAGAAGGAATTTTTCCCCCTAGGAGGCAAAATTCGACATAGCTTCCTTAGGGGTTTTTGCCTTCTTTTGGGTCAAAAGCTGGAATGATAGGTAGAAGGGTTGAACTTGATGGACTTGCATCTTTTTTCAACCTAAATTACTATGTTACTATGTTACATCTAATACTTGGTCCACTGGAAAGGTTGCAATCCCGAAGAATGCTCATGGGTACCAGCTTCCGATATTATTGCCTTCATTCCTTTCATGCTCATTGAGTGGGAGGCAATGGCTTGGTTTCTCTGCTGTTTTTAAATGGAAAAGCTTTCATTCTGTAGTTTGTTCAACTGTTGTTAACAACCAGTTCATTTCAGCTATTGTTACCATGGTTATTTATCTGGTTGCCATTAGACAGCCCATTTGCTACTCTGTGCAGACTGTTTAAACATCTAGTCTGGGTACTTCTTTGCCCTTATTTCTGGCATCCAAGTGCATTTCCTATGATTTTTGTGATTCCTGTTTTTGTCCTGGCTTGGTTTGTGGCTTTTTCTATTTACTATTAATAAAGGTTTTTTTTGCATCTTATTTCTGTGTATCTCTGGTTCCTAACAGGGACTGGAAAAGTGCAGAGGAAAGCTACAAAACTAATAAGGGGAATGGAAAGTTTTAGTAATGAAGTAAGCCTATAAAAGGTAAATTTAAAAGAATGTTACAGATAGTTGTTGCTACATCAGATCACTTCAGAAAGGACCTGGATATTTTTATAGTAGTTTAGGTTGAAAAAAGGCACATCAAGTTCAGTCATTTTTCCTCGTCCTTTACTGTTGTTGATCCAAAAGAAAGCAAAAAATAAAAAACCTTGTTTCAGAAATGTTTAATTCTGCTTTCAATGGACCTCTAAGGGGCAGAAAAACATCTTTATCCCATGAGTCATTACCCCTTTTAGTACAAAAAAAGAAGAGTGCACAGCGCTTAAATATAAAAAAAAAAAAAAAAAGGGAAGGGGAAATAATGGAGGAATGTGTGAAAAATGAAAAGGCAGTGATAATAAATATATAATGAAAATAAGGGGGGAATAAAGAAACACACTAACCCGTATCAACTCCACACACAGAAAACCCTCACATATGAACAAGTATGGAGGGAAGGATATCTCTCCAAATTGAGAGGGGGGCAAACCACTAACAAATGTGGAAAAGGGATAGCAGCTAGTCTTAAACTGCAATGGACTGGACCACTGCAAAAAAGAAGCACAGGATTAATAGAAAGAGAGACAGCGCTAAAATATACCCCAAAAAGAACAAGACATAATTTATAAAAATAGAAAAGATTTATTGTCACAAAATATACATGTATATAAGGTAAAAAGACTATAGTTGAGTCTAGTACCACAATAATATAATAATAAGAAAACAAATAGAGTAGAAAAAACACAAAAAGTAATATCAATATGCGGTAAAGTAGAATAAAATAATATATAAAATATATATAGTAGTACAACCTTACCCACTGCTAGTATAGTGTTGTTCACCTGGCAAGTGCACACTCACCCACCAGCTGAAGAAGTTTTTTTACGAAACGCGTCCTGAGGGGTGTCCTGTTTTTGTGTCTGTGCTTATAGTGTATATTTTATACATATGTTCTGTACCTGGCCAGGTGAACAACACTATACTAGCAGTGGGTAAGGTTGTACTACTATATATATTTTATATATTATTTTATTCTACTTTACCGCATATTGATATTACTTTTTGTGTTTTTTCTACTCTATTTGTTTTCTTATTATTATATTATTGTGGTACTAGACTCAACTATAGTCTTTTTACCTTATATACATGTATATTTTGTGACAATAAATCTTTTCTATTTTTATAAATTATGTCTTGTTCTTTTTGGGGTATATTTTAGCGCTGTCTCTCTTTCTATTAATCCTTTTAGTACATGCCAATATCTTGTGGGCCCTTTCAGCTGCAAGCTGGCCCTATGCACTACTACTAAGTCTATTGTCTACAATTATGCCCAAAACCTTTTCTAGTAAATTTTCTCAAGGAAACACTATTCAAACGATATGTTGCATTTGTATTATTATATCAAAAATGCATAATTTTACATTTGTCTGTGTTGAATTTAATTTGCAATTTATCTGCCAGCTACCCAATTTTCCCAAATCCTCTTAAAGTGAAGACACATCTAGTTCAGACTGTATTACCATAATTAATTGTGTGTTATCTGCAAACACTGAGAAATGGCTCCCTATACCCACTGGGGGATTATTAATAAACAAATTAAAAGGAAAATTACCCAGGACAGATTGGAGAACTTTGCATTTACTACCACTCTTTGAATTCTATCTTCAAGACAATCGCTAATCCACACACAAAAATTTGTCACTAAGCATATTAGACAATTTGTACTGTAAATTGTAGTGTGGAATAGTATCAAATGCCTTAGTAAAGTCTAAATAAATCACATCCACCACAGCACCCATATCTATATTTTTACTCACTCATCCTTAGCAACCCTTGAAACTGTTTCCCCACCACAGATGTTAAACTTACATCTGTGGGTGTTTACGTTTTTTTAAAAGGGCACAACTTAGATGACTATGCATGTTAGTATAAGCATTATATTTATTTAGTGCTTGTTGTTTCAAGGAGAAATCTAATTGCCATTTACAGTCAAGAAGGCATTTTCCCCCATTGAAATAATGTTTGAAATTGCTAAAATGAGGAGGCTTTTTTTTCCTTCTTCTAGATCAACAGCAGTAAACAAGAACAGGGAAAGGGTTGAACTTGATGGGTGCAAGTCTTTTTTCAGCCTTAACTACTATGTAACTATGTAAATACTCCCCTATATGGCCACTATGTTCTTTATGTGACCTAAGGCAATACTTTTGCTTCATTATTTCTGAAAGACAAGATGTTCTCTGTCTCACTTCTGCAGCACATCCAGGTATCTACCCTACTCTTGCAATAGTGCCTCAAAGCTAACCTTTAACTAAGATTAAATTGAAGAAACCACTGTAGTACTCTGCAGAATTGGCCAAAATAGTATGAAAAATGTTTACAGTGAGGAATCATAAATAAATAGAGTCAGGAAGATAGGCAGATCTATATGATTAGACAGAAAGAGGCAAAGCAAGTTATAAGCTGTTATGAGAAAAACTAAAGAAGGAAGATATGCGGAAGAGGATAAAGGTCTAGATGAATGCCTAAATTAATATTTGTTTTCAATTTTTACGGATGAAAATGAAGGAAAAGAACCTCACTTAGGAAAAAAGACTAATGAGTCATTTGATACATGAAGAGATTCTACTTCAGCTGTTTCGGGTAAAAACAGTAATTCAATGGAGCCTGATGGGGTACACCCAAAGTTACTAAAAGAGCTTAGTGGTTCACTAGTAAAACTGTTTACAGATTCATTTAACCTATTTAGCTCAATATATTATAAATTAGCGAATGTTGTGTCTATTCACAAGAAAGGTAGTAGGGAGGAGTCGGGCAACTATAGGCTAGTAAGTCTTACATCAGTAGTGGGAAAATTAATGGAAATCATGTCAACCCCTTAGTGACATGACTTTTTGGATATGTCTACCCTTGGTGACATGGGCTGTTTTAAGTCTTTGGCAGTTTTTGTGCTGAGGCGTAATTTTCATGTTTCTCATTTACTGCACACACACACAAATTATATATTGTTTTTATCTGCATATCGATCCCTCCAAATCAAGATTCAGCCAATTGCAAAATAGATAGTGCAACTTTATGTCATTAAACATTTAAACGGATTTATCAGAGATGGCAGATTACATTTAAGAAAATCAGTGTTGCAGGGTACAGTTTAAAGGATAACTAAATTGGTTTTTGTACCCTTGCTTATTTTAAGGAAACAAGGATTAAAGAATATTGTCTGCTCATCCGGAGTAAACTTGATGTGTATCTTAACTGATACACATGAGTTTACTCTCTGCTATGTCTCACATCTGAGACACAGCAGTTGCTGACACTGCGAGCACACACAGCAAATCAGAGTGGTGGTTTGCCCACTACATCTACAGAATGAGGGGGTCTCTAGCTGCTAACGCAGAGAGAGACCTTAGTTTTTGCATGGGATCAGCAGGGGGGACCTAGTTAAGGTGCCCCCTGCTAATCCGATGCAAAAACAAGGGGCTCTCTCTACTGCCGGTCAGAAGATAAACTGGCATGTACTATTAAAAGTACATGCCAGTTTATCCTTATACTAAAGACAACTAACCTTTTGCTTGTGCTTCGATATTAGAAGCACTAATGAAATATAACATTTGGTGTTCCTTTAATGTATGCAATGTTGCACTCTGCACCTGAGCATATTATTTATTATTATGAAGTGTAGTGACAAAGATATGTGAGACGCACTCTCTCAATATGAGTGTGTTTGCATTTTGTTTGCTTTAAAAGAGCAACATGTGGGAGGTTTGCATGTCTTACATGTTACAAATTGCATCTTACTTATATTGTGGTAACAACATTTTGAAAAGAATTAAAAGAAACTTACAAGCAGAAACAATGAGGATCAGTGTATTCCTAAAATATGATCGAATTGGGACATAATAGCAGTGCTGATCATTGCAGACGAAGGTTCCTCTCTTTGCCTGGTATCTGGCGATATGAATGATTGTAATGTAGAGCACACTAATTACAGTAACAGGTGCAAGAATTCCAATACCAAGTAGCAGAACACTATAAACTTTGGTGGATGAGCCAAAATATGGCAAGCAAATATAGACATCCTTGTTGAAACTGTACTTTCCTAGACCCATGAATGGAAGAGCAGCTATTCCCACTGAATAAATCCACAAGAAAACCAAAATAATCCAAATTCTTTTTTTGGTAACAATCTGGGCATAGCGCAGGGGAAAACAGATCTCTGTAAACTTGTCAATGGTTGCCCATAGCAGAGAGTTTAGTGAAGCCAACTGGAGCAAAACAAATAAGAATCCCAAAAATTGACAGGCAGTGCTACCTTCGAAAAAGATCTTCCCTCCAAACAGGCTGCTGTAGACAAGAACTGGAATGATACTTATTCCAAAAATCATGTCACAAACACTGAGGTTCAAGGTAAGTACCCAGGTGTCATTTCGTAATTGCAGGTGTGATACAAATAACAGGAGTAGTAGAAGGTTTCCAGCAACTACACAAACACATGTGATGCTCATCAGCATTACATACAGCAGCAATATAACGTGCATCTTTTGCTTTGAAATTTCTTGATTATAGGTTTTTTGACAACATCACATCTTTTGTTTGAATAGGGCATTGAAAAAGATTGCCTTATTAATATACAGTGTACAAAAATGTTGCGGTTAATTGAGCCATGTCACTTTGTAGAAGTAATGTTTTCTTGATGGAGTTGGAAATCACCTTAAAAATAAGAGAGTTAGTGGTCAATAAACTTTGGAATATGAATGTTGTTACAAGGTTAGGAGAGTTTTTCTTAAACAACTGATGGGTGGGAGTACACTAAATTAACCCAATTCATGTTTTATTCATGAAAAAGGTTATAACAAGGAATAACAAAGCCAAATTAGCTGAGTTGGGAAAATTATGCCATTCAGCTATACTCAAACTCTGCAATTTTGGCCTTACATTTGCAATTCCCTTCTTGATACACTCTTTCTTGAATAAAACTCTATGTGTTGCAAGTCTTCACATTACATTTTGTTTGCCTTGGCTTATGTAATGGGATTTTCCCCCCCAAAAAACCTCAAACATTTACAATGCTGAGAAACTGAGGATTAGTGTCTCCATGTAGGAAAGGGATGCTAGTTATTATCAATAAAAGATTGAAGGTATGCATGGTAACAGTGATTAGGGAGTGTGTATAAACATTCATTCTGGGCCACAGTTCTAAAAGTGGTACACTATTGAACTACTGGATATACATGCTGATTGTTTCACTTTTAGAACTTTGCTACAGAATTACTTATTATAAGCTAAGTACATAAAACATTGTGTGATGAGAATTGTATAAAAAATGTGTGCACATATATACCAGTAACAGGGCAGCCTCCAGAAATTTCATGGCCCCTTACTGAACAAATTTTCTGCCCCACCTACCCTTACAAGCATGTTATACCGGCCTACTGTAACATGGAGGGTGGTTGGGAGCAGTTGGTCAATATGCCAGTAATATTTTGCCACTCAATATGCCACTCTTTTGCCAAATATGCCAGTATTTTGCCCCTTAATGTGCCATTTAATATGCCAGTATTTTGCCCCTCAATGTGCCATTTAATATGCCAGTATTTTGCCCCTCAATATGCTATTTTTTGCCAATTAATATGCCAGTATTTTGCACCTCAATGTGCCATTTAATATGTCAGTATTTTGCCCCTCAATATTCCAGGATGTAGCCACTCAATATGCCAGGATTTAGCCATTTAATATGCCATGATTTAGCCCTTCAAAATGCCAGGATTTTGCCCCTCAATATGCCAATTAATATGCCAGGATTTTGTCAATTAATATGCTAGGGTTATGCCAATTAATATGCCAGGATTTTGCCCCTCAATATGCCAGGATTGTGCCCCTCAGTATGCTCATTATATACCACCCTCCTCCCCCCCCTTCCCCAGTACTTACCTCCTTGCTGCTCTGCTGGTCCACGGCTGTGAGGGAAGCATTGTGCGCTCCCCTCCAGCTGAGCAGGATTCAGTAAAGTTTAAAAAAAAAAATGCGACTCAGTAACTCCGGTTGCATTATTTTTGTTTTGGAGCAAACTTTATTGAAGCCGCGCGGCTGGAGGCGAGCGCACAAAGCTTCCCTCACAGCCGTGGACTGGCTTTTAACGAATCATTTTTTTAATTTATTTTTTTTACCTGGCGTGACCCGGCCTGGGACGCCAGTATCACCCCTCACTGGTCAGGGCGGACCTGACCAGTAATACAACAAGTGAATCAGTGCGCTATCCCAACAATTCACACCCTTAGTTACCCTTTATATAGAGGCATGGTTTCCTCCACGTGTTATATAGTGGGGAAAAAAAAGTAAAAATACAAAATAGTGAATTATGTCATATACAAATAAAGTTGTGATGGTAAAAACAAAGTCATATCACTCGCATTTCCCTGAGCGCTATGCTCAGTAAAAAAAAAAAGGCATCCGGGGCCCCTATACAGGTATGGCAAATGGCACTTTCCCTCAAAAAACGTTTTAATAAAGTATTAAATGAAAAAGCAGAGATCTTACATTAAAAACAGTAGATTTCAAATGCAGGTAAAAGTCTCTTTAAAGTGCTCCATGTCTTGTAGCAGCCAGGTCTCCTCAGCACTCAGGGAAATGTGAGTGGTCTGACTTTGTTTTTACCATCACAACTTTATTTGTATATGACCTACTTCACTATTTTGTATTTTTACTTTGTTTTCCCCTCTATGTAACACGTGGAGGAAATCATGCCTCTATATAAAGGGTAACTAAGTGTGTGAAGTGTTGGGATAGCTCACTGATTCACTTGTTGTATTATTTGTATGTTTAACCAGAAGTGGAGCACTAGGCAGTATATTGTTAAGGGGCAGTATATTGTTTTTTATATATTTTTTTTATACATGTATACCAGTATCTCTCTGAATCTCAAATGCATAACATTTTTAAAACATAACCATTTTGAGCAATGTAATTTGTCTAATGTATACAGCTACCAGGACTGATTTGATTCTGCATTCACATTAACACACAGACAACCAAATAATGGTATTTAAAGACAGCCCTTTACATACTGCATTAGCATGCAATTCTGTTGACTCCTAAATCTATTCCCCTAGTATCAATATGCTTTAAAGCACAAATAACAAGTACTGTTTATATAATGTTACAAAAGCCAACGATAGCAGATATAGCATGTAATAGATGTCATGCCATACATGTTCAGTCATAAAACATAATGTTGTTTAAAAGACCTACTTCCCAAGATAATGATTTATAGCACTTAGCCACTATTAGCCTCATTTATTAATAACATTCAGCCTTACCTATAAAGTATTCCCTCTCAAATTTATTTGTATCTTGCACAGTGTGTTAGTGCACTCTAAATCAATGTCTTATGAATTAGCTGCCCAATTCCTACCCAAAGATGTTAAACAATATGCTGTGCTCTCTTCTATGTGAAAAAAAGGAAGTGTGAAATCTGTCAATTAAAATAAATGGTTACAAAGGTTTTTTTTTGTAATTTTTTTATATTATGCACACAGCTAGAATGTTTTTGTTGTTGTTGTTGGTGACAGGAAGATCTTAATCTTATTCCTTTGCTAGATATCTTTAAGACACACGAAGGCTTTTTTGCTGTTACCTATTTTAACATAGATGTTTTTATAGCTGTGGATATAAAGTACATATGAATAGAACTGCTGGATAAAGCAGACTTCAAAACATAGTAGGAAAAATACTTACTTTAAAGCCAAATGGTGTTCCTTGTAAAATCAGGACTGATGAAGCATCTGCTCCTACGCACAGCTCAAGATATTCCTCTGTGTTTGTATAAGCACACTTTTTGTGCTGAGATGGACATCCATGGATCAGTAATCATCTGACATGCTGCATCCTGTTTTATCCAGAGTTTGCTAGCCGACTAATGTACACAAGCGTGTGAACCCTAGAGACACAAACTATCCGTTTCGTATATTTTTATTGCTGTAAATCTTACAGCCAATTTCCTCCCCAGTGTATTTTAAGAATAATCATGTAATGTAACACTGATATTACCTGATATTTTATGACAGTGATTATATTTAATGTTTGTCAACTTATATTTAACTTTTTAATTAGTACAGAGGTTGATGCAATAATGAAGAAAAGGCCTCTCTGTACTGTAACAATTGAAAAACAGAATCTGTGCAAAGAAATGGGCTGATTGTCAAAGGTGTAAAATGGCTAAAAAGTTTACATTAATATTATAGCGATTACTAATTTATCAAGTACAAAAAATGATTGTTTAGCATATTATACAGAAGAAATTAGCCAATTACAGAAAACAATAGTCTCAAATTGTGTCATTTCCTTTGTTGTCTGCAGCAAAGTGAAGTCAGCAATATTTTTATTGCCTTTTATTAATAAAATGCAAATAAGATCACTTACTTACAGAGTTCAGTCAACCAATGTTACTGCTACTGACAAAAACATTAAAGTGATAAGCGTAAGCTTTATATCGTAAATCCTAAACCCTGCATCATCACTAAGCATGGGGAGCGCGAGCAGCAATTACTCATGCTGCCCGCAGGTCCCCGTGAAGTAGACGCTGCTCTGCTTCACAGGGTGCGGGCGGAGCTACACCTCTCAGCAGGTGAACTCCGCCCCCTCACCATAAGTAATAATTGGAGGGGGAGGGAACAGAGAAAGAGGGGAGGGAACAGAGGAAGGGGGGAGGAGAGAACAGAGGAAGGTTGAGAGAGTGAACAGAGGAAGGGGGGAGAACAGAGGAAGAGGGGAGAACAGAGGAAGAGGGGAGAACAGAGGAAGGGGGGAGAAGAGAAAAGGAGGGGGAGAGAAGAGAACTGAGGAGGAGGAAGAGAAGAGAACAGAGGGGGAGAGAGAACAGATATAAAGAGGAGGGGGAGAGAGAGAACAGATATGGGAGGAGGGGGAGAGAGAGAACATATATGGGGTGGAGGGGGAGAGAGAGAACAGATATAGGGAGGAGGGGAAAGAGAACAGATATGGGAAGGAACAGATATGGGGAGGAGGGCGAGAGAGAACAGATATGGGGAGGAGGGGGAGAGAGACAGACATGAGAGGGGGGCGCCACAGGGGAGGCCCGCACAGGGTGCCGGAACACTTAATGCCGGAACACTAATGCCTTAGTCCATCAAAGTTAGCCCTTCTAAAATTAAGTGTTTTGGTGGCGTATTTACCAATTTGCTTTTTTGCATTAATCTCAAATGAGACCATATTATGGTCACTATTCCCCAAGTGTTCTCTTATTTGGATGTTTGAGATAAGCTCCTCATTGTTTGTTATTACCAAATCCAGACAGGCATCCATTCTAGTTGGGGTGTCTACTAATTGTGCCATAAATTTGTTATTAAGCAGGTCCAGAAACTTGCTGCCCCTAGCTGAACTAGTTGTGCCACACTTCCAATCTATATCTGGGTAATTAAAATCTCCCATGATTAGAACTTCATTCATATTTGCAGCCTTTTCAATTTGTAATAAAAGCTGATCTTCTCCATCAATGCTAATATTTGGTGGCTTGTAGCATACACCTACAAGTAATGTGCGATTCTTTTTAGCGTCTAAGCTAATCTCCACCCACAGTGTCTCCACATCAGTTCCAGTTACTTCATGTACACCTTCTTTAATACTGGGATTTAATTTAGGATTTACATACAGAAAAATCCCTCCCCCTTTTCTATTTACTCTGTCCTTTCTAAAAAGTGAGTAACCTTGTAAATTAACTGACCAGTCGTGGGTCTCATCCCACCACGTTTCTGTGATTCCGATTAAATCATACTGTTCAGCACTTACCAGTATCTCCAGCTCACCCATTTTGTTTGTCAAGCTTCTTGCATTTGCTAAAAGACATTTGAGATTACTACCCATTTTCTGTTTAGCTGACAAACACTTAATGTGTGCAGGTTTAATTATATGGACCTCCCTTTGGTCTATGTTAACCCCACCACTGCTTTCCTCCTCTCCCATAGCTAGACCCACCTTCCAATCTACCCTAGCTACCATTGCTTCTTTTTGATCTTGACCCTCCCCCCCAGAGCTTAGTTTAAAAGCTCATCTAATCCTATAGCCATCCTCGCCCCTAATACTGCAGCCCCCTCATCATTGAGGTGCAGCCCATCCCGTCCAAAGAGTCTGTAGCCGACTGCAAAGTCTGCCCAGTGCTCCAAGAACCCAAATCCCTCTTGCTTGCACCACCTTCGCAACCACGCATTAATCTCCCTAAGCTCCCGCTGTCTCCCTGACGTAGCGCGTGGTACTGGTAATATTTCCGAGAATATTACCTTGGAGGTCCTTTCCTTTAGCTTCTTTCCTAGTTCCCTAAAATCATTTTTAAGGACCCCCCACCTACCATTTACTTTGTCATTAGTACCAATGTGTACTATGACCGCTGGATCATGCCCAGCCCCTCCCAATAATCTGCCTACCCGTTCCGCAACATGCCGAACCCGAGCACCCGGGAGACAACATACAGTTCGGCATTCGGGGTCCTGGCGACAGATTACCCTATCTACCTTCCTAATAATAGAATCCCCTACCACCACAACCTGTCTAGCCTTCCTAGTGTCCTGGCTCCCAACTGCGCTGGAGAGGCTACTCACCTGGCTGCTAGGAGAGTCCGCCTGCCCCAGAAATGCCTCTTCTGAGCTAATCCCCCCAGCATCCTCACACAAGCTGGCAAACATGTTGGGGTGAACCAGCTCAGAACAAGCCTCCCTAGCTCTCCGACCCCTACTGCCCCTTACACAACTAACCCAGCTCTCTGCCCTAGAAACCTCTTCCCCTCCATCATCACCCTCCTCTACACTGGCCCCAGCCAATGCCTGCTCCGTGAGCAGTAAACTCCGCTCCATGTTGCTTATGTCCCTAAGTGTTGCCAGTTGCCTCTTTAGATCTAATATTATATTTTCCAAAGCAGCAACCTGCTCACATCTGCAGCAGTGGTATGGACCCTGGGGAACTTGCTCCAAGACCGCATACATGCTGCAAGACATGCACTTAGTGGCATTGTCCAACATGCTCTCTAGTGTAAACCACAAAATTAAAAATAGAATAAAATAAAAAAATAAAAGATTTATACTTTACCCTCCTTCTTTGCTTCTAACTCCCACACTTAAGAAGCTTTTTTCACTTTAGAAGCTGCTCCCTTGTATTCGCCTGGCTCACTATTCGCCTGCTCCTTCCAGTTAAATGGCCTTCAAAGTAAAGAGACTCCCAGAGAAGGTTAATTAACTGATTGCAAACAGCCTTGCAAACCTTTTCCCTCCAAACAGTTTTTTTTTTTTCAACCAATCTTTATCAAAAATGCACACAAAATAAACAGTGCTCCCCTTGCAGTAAAAATCAAAATATACTTTCCTTCTTTGCTTCTAACTCCCACACTTAAGAAGCTTTTTTCACTTTAGAAGCTGCTCCCTTGTATTCACCTGGCTCACTATTCGCCTGCTCCTTCCAGTTAACCCCTTAAGGACAGAGCCTTTGAAACATTTTTGCTCATTCTGGACAATGGCTATTTTAACATTTCTGAGCTGTTCGTGTTTAGCTGTAATCTTCTCATTTGTCATTTGTTGTACCCACAAAAATTATATATTGTTTTTATCAGCACAAGAAGGGCTTTCTTTAGATACCATAATTTTGATCATATCTTATAATATTATATAAAAAAATTAATAAAATATGTTGAAAAATAACAAAAAAAAATTAGTTTCTGACTTTTATTTGAAAAATGTTTGACTCATTTACAAATGTCAATGAAAAAACCTGCTAAATAGATTCTACTATTTCTCCTGAGTACAGGGATACCACCCATGCATAGGTGTGCCATGTTTTGGGGGGGCTAAAAGGCAACATTTGAGAGGTGCGCTTTTTGGTTTTCCAACTTGGAATTTTGATGTGCAGAAAACCTGTGCCCATGTCCCATTTGGGGCATTTCTGAAGCCAGCCTGTGTATCTTACCCCATCAAACCATATATTTTTGAAAACTAGACACCCTAGGGTATTTCAAATAGGAGTATTTTAACACTTTCCATGCACTAATTCTACCACCAGACTTTGTCAAACTTTTTGGTAGTACTTTTTTTGTGTGGTTTTTTTCACACACATTGTACTTCAGACATAAATTCACAGCTCCTGCTATAGGACACTGCCAAAAAACACTCCAATGTGTATTCAGCAACATCTCCCGAGTACAGGGATACCACCCATGCATAGGTTTGTCATGTTGTTGAGGGGCTAAAAGGCCACATTTGAGAGGTGCGCATTTTGGTTTTCCAACTTAGAATTTTGACTTGCAGACAACCTGCACCCATGTCCCATGTGGGACATTTCTGAAGCCAGCCTGTGTATTTTTACCCCATCAAACCATATATTTTTGAAAACTAGACACCCTAGGGTATTTCAAATGGTGGTATTTTAACACTTTCCATGCACTAATTGTACCACCAGCCTTTGTCAAACTTTTTGGTAGTACTTTTTTTTCACATACATTGTATTTCAGATATAAATTCACAGCTCCTGCTATGGGTCACGGCCAAAAAACACTCCAATGTGTATTCAGCAACATCTCCCGAGTACAGGGATACCACCCATGTATAGGTTTGTCATGTTGTTGGGGGGCTAAAAGGCCACAGTTGAGAGGTGCACTTTTTGGTTTTCCAACTTGGAATTTTGACTTGCAGACAACCTGCACCCATGTCCCATTTGGGACATTTCTGTAGCCAGCCTGTATATTTTTACCCCATCAAACCATATATTTTTGAAAACTAGACACCCTAGGGTATTTCAAATGGTGGTATTTTAACACTTTCCATGCACTAATTGTACCACCAGCCTTTGTCAAACTTTTTGGTAGTACTTTTTTTTCACATACATTGTATTTCAGATATAAATTCACAGCTCCTGCTATGGGTCACGGCCAAAAAACACTCCAATGTGTATTCAGCAACATCTCCCGAGTACAGGGATACCACCCATGTATAGGTTTGTCATGTTGTTGGGGGGCTAAAAGGCCACAGTTGAGAGGTGCACTTTTTGGTTTTCCAACTTGGAATTTTGACTTGCAGACAACCTGCACCCATGTCCCATTTGGGACATTTCTGAAGCCAGCCTGTATATTTTTACCCCATCAAACCATATATTTTTGAAAACTAGACACCCTAGGGTATTTCAAATGGTGGTATTTTAACACTTTCCATGCACTAATTGTACCACCAGCCTTTGTCAAACTTTTTGGTAGTACTTTTTTTTCACATACATTGTATTTCAGATATAAATTCAAAGCTCCTGCTATGGGTCACGGCCAAAAAACACTCCAATGTGTATTCAGCAACATCTCCCGAGTACAGGGATACCACCCATGTATAGGTTTGTCATTTTGTTGGGGGGCTAAAAGGCCACAGTTGAGAGGTGCACTTTTTGGTTTTCCAACTTGGAATTTTGACTTGCAGACAACCTGCACCCATGTCCCATTTGGGACATTTCTGTAGCCAGCCTGTATATTTTTACCCCATCAAACCATATATTTTTGAAAACTAGACACCCTAGGGTATTTCAAATGGTGGTATTTTAACACTTTCTATGCACCAATTCTACCACCAGCCATTGTCAATCTTTTGGATAGTAATTTTGTTTTTTTTCACACACATTGTACTTCAGCCATGAATTCTCAGATTTTGGTATGTGTCACTGCCAAACAACACCTCAATGTATGTTCAGCTACATCTCCTGAGTAGAGGGATACCACCCATGCATAGGTTTGTCACCTTGTTTGGGGGTTTAAAAGTCACATTTGGAATTTGTCCATTCTGGTTTTCCAAATTGGATTTTTGACTTGTCCTATTTGGGACATTTTTGAAGCCAGCCTGTGTATTTTACCCCATCAAACCATATATTTCTGAACATTAGACGCCCTAGGGTATTTCAAATGGTGGTATTTTTACACTTTCCATACACTAATTCTACCACCAGCCTTTGTCAATCTTTTGGGTAGTATTTATTTTTGTGTTGTTATTCCACACACACAGTATTTCAGGCATGTATTCTGAGATTTTGGTATATGTCACTGCCAAACAATACCCAAATTTGTGTTTTACAACATCTCCTGAGTTCAGGGATACCACCCATGCATAGGTTTGCCAGAATTTTTGGGAAGGTTCAGTCAAAATTATTGAACTTGGTAATTTGGTTTGAAATTGAGCGTATATGTTCCGATAGGGCTATCTTTAGTTTGGGGCCAATTGCATACCCCAATTTAGTTTGATTTTCAGATAGCTGTATATATTTGAAATGTTGACACCCCAAGGTATTGCATATGGGGTGTTTTGATGTCTTTGATGCAACCATGTTTGCAAAATCAGTTGTTGGAAGTGTTTGGTGGTCTTTTTTCAAAACAATATTTTACACATACATTGCATTTTGACTGTGATTTAGGAGAGCCTGTTCTAAGTTACTTCAAGAAAACACCCCAGTTTGTTTTCTGCCAGGCCTCCTGAGTACACCCATGCCCCCCATGCATAGGTTTGCCGGATTTTTAGGAAGGTTCAGTCACAATTATTGAACTTGGTCATTTGGTTTTAAATTGAGCGTATATGTTCTGATAGGCCTATCTTTAGTTTGGGGCCCATTGCATACCCCAATTTAGTTTGATTTTCAGAAAGCTGTATATATTTGAAATGTTGACATCCCAAGGTATTGCATATGGGGTGTTTTGATATCTTTGATGCAACCATGTTTGCAAAATCAGTTGTTGGAAGTGTTTGGTGGTCTTTTTTCAAAAAAATATTTTACACATACATTGCATTTTGACTGTGATTTAGGAGAGCCTGTTCTAAGTTACTTCAAGAAAACACCCCAGTTTGTTTTCTGCCAGGCATCCTGAGTACACCCATGCCCCCCATGCATAGGTTTGCCGGATTTTTGGGAAGGTTCAGTCACAATTATTGAACTTGGTCATTTGGTTTTAAATTGAGCGTATATGTTCTGATAGGCCTATCTTTAGTTTGGGGCCCATTGCATACCCCAATTTAGTTTGATTTTCAGAAAGCTGTATATATTTGAAATGTTGACACCCCAAGGTATTGCATATGGGGTGTTTTGATGTCTTTGATGCAACCATGTTTGCAAAATCAGTTGTTGGAAGTGTTTGGTGGTCTTTTTTCAAAAAAATATTTTACACATACATTGCATTTTGACTGTGATTTAGGAGAGCCTGTTCTAAGTTACTTCAAGAAAACACCCCAGTTTGTTTTCTGCCAGGCATCCTGAGTACACCCATGCCCCCCATGCATAGGTTTGCCGGATTTTTGGGAAGGTTCAGTCACAATTATTGAACTTGGTCATTTGGTTTTAAATTGAGCGTATATGTTCTGATAGGCCTATCTTTAGTTTGGGGCCCATTGCATACCCCAATTTAGTTTGATTTTCAGAAAGCTGTATATATTTGAAATGTTGACACCCCAAGGTATTGCATATGGGGTGTTTTGATGTCTTTGATGCAACCATGTTTGCAAAATCAGTTGTTGGAAGTGTTTGGTGGTCTTTTTTCAAAACAATATTTTACACATACATTGCATTTTGACTGTGATTTAGGAGAGCCTGTTCTAAGTTACTTCAAGAAAACACCCCAGTTTGTTTTCTGCCAGGCCTCCTGAGTACATCCATGCCCCCCATGCATAGGTTTGCCAGGATTTTTGGGAAGGTTCAGTCAGTTGTAAGATGTGGTAATTTGGATTGAAATTGAGAGTGTTTATAAAATTTGAAACTCTAGAGCAGTACACATAAAAACTAAAAATCTGGAGCAGTAAAACTTAAAAATATAAAAGGCAGAAAAATAAAGGACTAAAAAAAATTAAAAATGGGCAACTGTGTGGTACACTTTGAAGCAGGTACCGATGCAGAGTCCTGGCTTCCCAGTGCAGTCAGGACAATAAAAGGTTGTATCCGTTCTTTGTCCCCTGCTATAACAGACTCTGCATCTTTTCTGGGGGTTCTGCTTCTTGTCAGTTGGGGGAATTTTAAAAATAAAATGGGTAGCCCCAAGTCTGTTTCCCCCAATCACCGCCCGGGGACCAGGTGCATCTTGGTATAAGATCCCCGAAATTATCTGAAGCTGAAACTGTAAAAATGACAGCTTAATTCCGGGGTTTGCTGTTTTGTGCAACACAAACGCATTGTAGGTCGCAACTTGTAGCAGGTAAATTGCGACCTTCTTATACCATGCCTTCGTCTTCCTCATAATAAGATAGGGCTGTAGGAGTTGATCTGACAGATCAACTCCACCCATATACCGATTATAGGCCCTGATGCACACTGGCTTTTGGATGACCTCAGCTCTGCCACGGACTGCAACCTGCACAGTGCTCTCATCATGGATGGTGCTGAGCATGCACACATCCTTTTTATCCCTGAATTTTAATGCCAAGAGCTCTTCTTGGCGCAGAGCTGAGGTCTCCCCCCTTTGTAGCCGGGTACGTACCAATTGCTGTGGGAACCCTTTGCGGTTAGAACGAATAGTACCGCAAGCCACTGTTTCAAAACAATAAAGCAACTTGAACAGTGGTACACTTGTATAAAAATTATCAACATACAAGTGGTACCCCTTGTTCATAAGGGGTAGGAGAAGGTCCCACACAATCTTGGTACTTGCTCCCAGATGTTCTGGGCAGCCTGGAGGGTCAAGATGGCTATCTTTTCCCTCATATACCCGGAAGGCCTGAGTGTACCCACTCTCGCTCTCGCAGAGCTTATACACCTTCACTCCATATCTGGAGCGCTTGGAAGGGATATATTGCTTGAATCTCAACCTTCCCTTGTACTTCATCAGAGATTCATCCACGCATATATCCCTTTTAGGTGTATAAGCCTCTGCAAACCTGGCAGAGAGGTGGGTAATCAGGGGGCGGATTTTAAATAGCCTGTCAAACTGGGGGTGCTCTCTAGGGTGACACAGGCTATTATCATTGAAATGCATGAAATGAAGAAGCATTTCATACCGCTGCCTGCCCATAGACTGGGCGTAAATGGGGGTACTGCAGATGGGGCTTGTGCTCCAGTAGGAGCGAATGGAGGGTTTCTTTATAATACCCATCAACATTGTTAGTGCCCAGAATTTTAGAAATTCTGGCACGTCAATGGGGACCCATTGCTGCCTTCCCAAAAATGAAGTTGGGTGAGCAGCGTGGAACTGCTGGGCATATAGATTAGACTGGGAGACAATCTCCCCCAGTATATCATCCCCCAGAAAAATTTGGACAAACTGGAGGGGAGTAAATCCTGTAACATCAGTACTGATGCCAGGAACTGGGGTAAAAGGAGGGATAGTTGGCCTATAGCGATTAGGCACTATCCACTCCTCAGCAGCACTGCCATCCGGAGTCTCACGACTCCTTGTGGCAGGGGGCCCAGCAGCCACTGATACATCACTAGAAGATGTATCGGTAAACTGACCAGGGTCAAAATCTGACCCTGTGTCAGTGGCCTCAGAATCTGAGGCGAGGATGGCATAAGCCTCCTCAGCGCTGTACATGCGCTCAGACATAATAATATAAATGTATTAAAATTTTACTTTACGTGGCCCCCTAGCGGGTTCAATTGCCCCTAGCGGGTTTCAAAAAAAAAATATACAGACAGCAAAAAAGTACTGCTGCAAGCCGGATCAATGAAAAGCAATGATCTACGGCAAAGAAGAGGTTAATAGCACTGTAATAAATACAGTAAAAAAATATTAACCTCTAAAAAAAACTGCACAGACAGCAAAAATGTGCTGGTGTGCAAGATCACTATTTTACACAGTGATCAAAAAGCAGGGAAGGGGTTAAACACAGGGAATGGCTTTGAAAAAAGCCTTTGGGTCTCACAATTTATTAAAATATAGAAAATAACTAATATAACTGACTATAACAATACTGATCTGTCTCTCTCCCTCACCAGAACGCAAGTGAGGAGAGGGAGGCAGATCTAACACTGTCAAAGGCAATATTTGTAAATATTGCCTTTGACAACGAATGGCAAGTGCTCATCTGAGCACTTGCCATTCTAATCGGCACCCTGATAGGGTCTGCCGAGTGAAGCCCCCCCCCTCTGATGCAACGGAAGTGACATTACGTCACTTCCGTTGCCGGCTCCAGCAGAAGGGCAGCGCCATCTTTACAGCAGCGCTGCCCTTCCATCGTGAGGATGTGGCCGCTCATCGGAGCGGCCACGAAGATCACACCAACGATTTTAAGGTGTTGCTGAATGCCTACACGGCCAGGCATTTCAGCAACACCTTTTGATCTTAGGAAGCGAACGCTGTTCGCTTCCTAAGATCGTTTGTGCAGGCGGCGCCGCCATATTTAATATGGCGGATACGATCACCTCGTGGGGTGATCGTACGGCGCCCCTGCACATTTGAACAGTGTGGCACAAAGCCTCTACATAGAGGCTTTGTGCCAACACTGAAAGAGCAAAGAAAGCGACTCTAGATCGCTTTCTTTGCTTGATTTAGTCCATGACGTGCCAGGCACGTCACATGTCGGCAAGTCCTCATTTTGCCGTGACGTGCCTGGCACGTCATCTGTCGTTAAGGGGTTAAATGGCCTTCAAAGTAAAGAGACTCCCAGAGAAGGTTAATTAACTGATTGCAAACAGCCTTGCAAACCTTTTCCCTCCAAACAGTTTTTTTTTTTTTCAACCAATCTTTATCAAAAATGCACACAAAATAAACAGTGCTCCCCTTGCAGTAAAAATCAAAATATACTTTCCTTCTTTGCTTCTAACTCCCACACTTAAGAAGCTTTTTTCACTTTAGAAGCTGCTCCCTTGTATTCGCCTGGCTCACTATTCGCCTGCTCCTTCCAGTTAAATGGCCTTCAAAGTAAAGAGACTCCCAGAGAAGGTTAATTAACTGATTGCAAACAGCCTTGCAAACCTTTTCCCTCCAAACAGTTTTTTTTTTTTTTCAACCAATCTTTATCAAAAATGCACACAAAATAAACAGTGCTCCCCTTGCAGTAAAAATCAAAATATACTTTCCTTCTTTGCTTCTAACTCCCACACTTAAGAAGCTTTTTTCACTTTAGAAGCTGCTCCCTTGTATTCGCCTGGCTCACTATTCGCCTGCTCCTTCCAGTTAAATGGCCTTCAAAGTAAAGAGACTCCCAGAGAAGGTTAATTAACTGATTGCAAACAGCCTTGCAAACCTTTTCCCTCCAAACAGTTTTTTTTTTTTTTCAACCAATCTTTATCAAAAATGCACACAAAATAAACAGTGCTCCCCTTGCAGTAAAAATCAAAATATACTTTCCTTCTTTGCTTCTAACTCCCACACTTAAGAAGCTTTTTTCACTTTAGAAGCTGCTCCCTTGTATTCGCCTGGCTCACTATTCGCCTGCTCCTTCCAGTTAAATGGCCTTCAAAGTCCATTGTATTCAGCAGATGTTGTTGATTACAAAACAGGGTGTTATTTTACAGTAACCCATAACAGGATCTGGGAATTCATGCCTGAAATACAATGTGTGGGGAAAAAAAACACACAAAATTACTACCCAAAAGTTTGACCATGGCTGGTGGTAGAATTATTGCATGGAAAGCGTAAAAATATCACCATGAGAAATACTATCTGTCTATTTTTAAAAACGATATGGTTTGATTGGGTAAAATACACTAACCGGCTTCATAAATGTCCCAATTGGGACATGGGCGCAGGTTGTCTACATATTAAATTCCAAGTTGGAAAACCAAAAAGCACACCTCTCAAATGTGGCATTTTAACCCCCAAACAAGTTGCATGGGTTGTATCACCCAAATAGTAGAATCTATTTAGCACTTTTTTTCATTAGCTTTTGTAGATGAGTAAAAGGTTTTTTACAAGTCAGAAATTTGTGAAAATATTTCTTCAAGATGCACGCATATATTCCAAGATTGATCTCCTGAGGGCGTACAATTTGGTGCGCATACGGAAAGGAGACAAATGGAAGATAGCCTTTTGAACTCGTTATGGGCATTACGAGAACCGATTAATGCCTTTCGAGACTATGTAATTCTCCGGCTTCCAAACTGCCCAAGTGTACATTCAAGACCACCAAAGTTGAGTTTTTGGGATATGTGATCTCTGCGGGATATTTAGAGATGGACCCTAAGAAGGTATTCTCCATTCTCCAATGGCCTATCCCCAATTCAGTGAAAGCCGTACAGAGGTTCATTGGGTTCGCAAATTTCTATCGAAGATTCATAAACAGCTTTTCTCGCATCATCCATCTCATAATGCAACTTACCAAGATGAATACTCCATTCTGTTGGTCTCCACAGGCCCAGAAAGCATTTGACACCCTCAAACATAAATTCACTAATGCTCCCATACTGGTCCTTCCTGACCCTCAAATTATATCCGCTCATGTGCAATCTGCGCTCATTCCAAAGGAGGACATACAAAACCAGCTGGACTCCTGCAACCTCTTCCTGCTCCCGACCAACCCTGGGAAGACCTGACTGTGGATTTTATAGTTGATCTACCACCCTCACTGCAGCACAATACCATCATGGTGGTAGTTGACCGCCTCAGCAAAATGGCACACTTTATCCCTACAACCCATTTACCCACCGCAGCAGAGACTGACAAATTGTTTCTAAAATCCATTGTTCGTCTCCAAAGTCTTCCTTGATCTATCTTATCCGACAGAGGTGTCCAATTCACGTCCAGATTTTGGCCTTCGTTCTGTAAAAGACTTCAGATCGACCGCCTCTTCTCTTCAAACTACCACCCTCAAACTAACGGACAGTGAGAGTCAATCAGATACTCGAACAATATCTTAGATGATACATGACCCATCTCCAAGTCAATTGGTTACCGTTGTTACCCTTGGCAGAATTTGCCTATAATAATCACCTAGAGAGAACTATAGGGATGTCTCCCTTCAAGGCCAACTACGGGTTCAATCCTTCGTTCCATCTTGATTTACCAAAATCCAGTAATGTACCACCAGTCACAGACTGTCTACAACTTCTCCTGCAAAATTTCTCTGTAATCAAGATTACCTTAAACAGAGCACAATAAGATCACAAAAAGTATGTAGACAGACATCGAATCCCTGCACCTTCTTTCCAAGTAGGAGAGAAGGTTTGGCTCTCCCCTGTTCACATCAAGACTACACATCTCGCAAACTCAGCCCAAAATTCCTGCGGCCATTTCCTATCACTGCCCTCGGTCTTCCAGCGGTGGTTCGATTGTCACTCCTTAATACTTGGTGCATCCACCCAGTCTTCCATATCTCCTTAATCAAGAAATGGAGACCAGATGCTTACCCTCAAAGACAAGCACTGCGTCCTCCCCCAGTATCTATCGACAGATTGGAAGAGTATGAGGTAGAAAAAATACTAGACTCCCGTCTTCACCATTGAAGGCTTGAATATTTACTTCATTTGGAGGGCTAGGACCCGAAGAAAGAACCTGGTAGCCAATATCCATGCTCCTGCTAAGATCCAGTCTTTTCATAGGCTCCATCCAGGATGCCCGGCTCCTTACCCCCCCCCCCCTCCTTCCCCCCCGGAAGTTGTGTGTATGGTGAGGAGTCTATCAGGTCCAAGGACCATCACTTACCTTGCACAGGAGACCCTCACGACCGGATCCATCCTCTGTCTCTGTCTGCATCCATCGCGCTTTAGTGCAACGGCAAGGTAGGCCAAAACCCCGGCCTTGAGTTGTTAGCCGCCAGCTCACGATGACTGCAACGACTTCCAAGAGGTTTAGGGGGCAGGGCTTACTCACGAGAGAAGCGCTGCACGATTGGTGGAGGCTAAGGGGGCATGGGAAAGAGGGTGGAAAGTCTCTACTCCTTCTGCTTATACACAACATGGTCCAGTGGCGGTCCCCAGGTGTAATGGGGAGAGGTGCTTGATCAGCAGCCCTATAAAAACCCTACAGTCACCTTATTAAGTGCTTGCTTGTTGAGCTGTGGTGTCTGTTCTCAGTCCCATTCCTTTGTGATTCATTGTGAATTGAATTATATCGATTGCTTCCCTCCTGTGTACCAACCTTGGCCTTTTCCCCTGGACTACCCAAATTGCTGTTACCCCTAGTCAGACTTGTTTACCCGCTATTTGACCCTTCACAGCTTGCCTCGACCTTTTGGACTGGAACTGACTACTCTTTTGCCTAACCCTATTGCTGTGACACTTTTGGAACTCCCTCTTGGCCATCCATACTCCCTACCCGCCAGGGCCGGACTGGCCCAGTGGGATACCGAGATAAATCCCAGTGGGCCACCTTGGCCACTTTAAGCAGTTCGGTTGCTGCAAAATCCAGCAGCAGCAGGCGAATTTCTTAAAGCGGCGACGGCTGCCGAACTGCTGAAGGTGGTGGAATTGCTTTAAAGTGGTGGCCTGAGACTTTAAGAAGTTCGGCAGCTACTGCCATTTTAATAAATTTGCCAGCTGCCTCCGGATGTTGCGGCAGCAGTTCCGGCATAGGATGGGGAGTGGAGGAAGAGACAGTAGGGTGAGTGACAGACACTATACAGGGAATGGGGGGAGAAAGACAATACAGGGGGAAGGGGGAGTGTGACGAAGTGCGCCTTCGCCACTTGGTCCTGGAGACGCCTGCTTGCCAGCCTCCTCCTCTGTGACTATGGCGCTGGGGTGTATGGCCCTTTAAGAAGCTGTATTGGGGCTTATGGACTTTTATGGGACTGGTGCTGGCCCTTTAAGCAGTCAGACTGCTTTTGATAAAGCACCGGTTGGTGCGAAACGCGTCAAGCGTTTGTCGTTTGTGCCTGTGTCTGTCCTCCTGCTAAATTTGGATTACAAATAAAATACTTTTCTAAACTTATTATGGATTGATTCTGCTTACCTACCGGATGATTTCAGCTGACACACCCTGTTGCTATTTCGGGGTTGTGAGTAGACCCTTTGTGTTCCAGCATCTGGAGGTAACATAAACTCATGCACTACTGATTTGGGGTTTGGAGCCGGTCGAATCTGTTTGGTGTAGGCTTCTATTTCAGTCTTATCTATAAATAATACACTGTTTAGATGTTCTTTCAAAATGCATGGTTTTCTCTTCTATGAACCAAAAAAGGATATTATGCTATGGGGTTAGTTTAAAAATGTTATGCTATGGGGCCGGTATAAGTTTTTTCCAGGGCTGGTTTTTGTTCCCATACCAGCCCTGCTACCTGCCACCCTGCACTACGCTTCCTACTCTTGAAGGGATGGGAGGGGGGGACTGGGTCTGTTGGGGCGAGAGTCAATCTCATTGATGTTTGCTATAATGTTTCCAATGGGCCCATATCTCTTGGTATCTAGAAAACTGGCCCATTCTGCTATAAAATCCTACCTCCATCCTAAACTGGAAATCAATTTAATGCATGATCTCTAGCCATTGTATGCCCCCTTTCTTTTTCCAATTTCTAGCGACACATGTTTTCACCGCTGTCACCGCTGGACGGCAAGACTCTTCTGAATGTTATTCCCAATTATATGGATATTAAAGAGAAATGTTTCTGGTCTTGGATTAAAAGTACAACCTAGCAAGCCTCTCAATAGGTCCTGAAATCCAAGGATTGTGGGTTTCAGGTGTGAACAGTCCCACCAGATATGGACCAATGTGCCATTATCTCTGTCACACCTCCAACATAAAGCAGACACTTCAGGGTTAATCTTATACAGTCTCGTTGGAACCATGTACCATCTCATATTGATTTTATGATGTAATTCCACAAGATTTATGCCATGGATATTATATATTTTTTTCATAAGTATTATTGATTGCTCCCATTCCTCATATGAGAAGGAGACCCCGAGGTCCTGCTCCCACCTGGTCCAGGGGTCGCCTTCTAGTATGGTTGCAAGTTGGACAAAAAATGGGAGATCCCTGATGTAACTCTTTTTTAAGGTGCTTTGCTGTTAATTCACCTATTGGTCCCTTCTCTAGAGTTATCCTTCTAGAGAGAAAGTTCTTCAGTCTCAATTTGTTAATAATTTCCCTTGATGGAAGGTTCCAACTCGACTGTAATATGTCGAAGGAATACAGTGTGCCCTGTGGTGCTATGTCTGCTAGATTATTAATGTTGTTCAATTTCCCAGTTAGTAAACTAATGTTCCCAATACCAAACTGTGGCATATTTTAATGAGCAAACTGACTGTTACAAATGTTAATGGCAAAGTGACTGTGTATGTTAATTGGTCCCTGACTATGGCTCATTTTAATTGGCAAAATATACTAGGGCATTTTATGTGGAGGAAAATAATATGTACTGGAGCAAAGTGACACTGTGGTATTCTCTCTGGGGCACACTGACACTGTGGAATTCCGAATCATGTGTGTGCACTATTAGTGCAAGCCAGTTGCTAAGTGCTGTGGGTACTGTATGGTCCTTTAGGTGCAATGTGGGTTCAGAAGAAGGGAATAAAAATAAGAAATGCATTTTTTTAATAAAAGGTTTATTACATACAAACATAGTTGAATATAATATCAAAATAGTTGCATGTAATATTAAAAAGTTCATATAAGAGGGAGATAGTTAATTAGTTAGCTAGATAGATATGTGTAGGCATGTGATATGTGCATAAATATATATATTTATTGTTTTATAATTGTACAATAGATGAATGTGGCCTGCCATCACCTCAAATACTTTGCTCCTAACCCCTGACTAGAAAAAGGTTGCTGTCCCCTTCTCTATTGTATAATATAATTAAGCTAATATTACATGTGGAGGTGGGGGCTTGGGCAGATGCAATTTAATAATAATAATAATAGTAATATTAAAAGATTTCCTTAAAATACCCTCCACATAAATATAAGCTAATATTGTATGTGGAGGGGGGTCTTGGGCTGAGGCAACTATATATTTGAATTACATATATTAATATTTTTCAATTAATATTTATGTGGAGGTGGGGCTCTTGGGCTGAGGCGATTATATATTTTAATTATATGTTATAATATTATTATTCCATTATATTTATGTGGAGGGAGGTCTTGGTTAGATGCAATAATATATTTTTAATATTTATGTGGGAGTCCTTTGACATGCCAGTGGTTGGCATGACTGTGCTTGTTAAACAGCTGAGCAACTAATAACTGTTCATACTTTCCGGGTATGGGACAAACAAGAAAAAAAGGTCTAAATGTAGTCATCAATGGATTGTTTTTGATGATTGCTCCCTTTTAACAACTTTCCACCAGTAATTGCTATTTATATATATTTATAAAGCCCTATGTTCTTTTACATATGTTTTAAATATCAATAATATATTCTTCAAATGTGCTTCTTTAAAATGCATGGTTTTCCCTATGGTATAAGGATGCAATGCTATGGGGCTGGGATGCAATTATTTCCATGGCCCTGTCCTACAGTCCCAACTAGTGTCCTCCTACCTATTGTCCTAATTACTAATGGCACCAACAAGACCAAGGGATGTATTAAACGTACCAAAGTTGGCATTTTTAAAATTCAGTGTTTTGTTAGGACCCATACCAATTTGCCTTTTTGAATTAATCTCAAAGGATATCATGCTTACTTTTCCTTGTTAGTTATTACCAGATCCAGGCACGCTTCACCTCTGGTTGGTGTCTAAACTAGCTGAGAGAATAAATTGTCATTCAGCAAATTCCGAAACTGACTGATTTTAGCAGAATTGGTGGTTCCATTTTTCCAAACAACTTCTGGGTAATTAAAATATACAATAATGATACTACACCATATTTTAGAAGCCTTTTCTATTTGCATTAATAGCTGTGATTCCTCAAGATCACCAATATTTGGTGGTTTATAACAAATACAAACTAATCATTTCTGGGCAGTTCTACCCCCACTGACTATCTCAATCCACAATGATTCCACATGTTCCATACTTTCATCATATATAGCTTCCCGCAGATGAGGAAATAATTCAACATGTAGCCCTTTGAATTGATTGGTCAATCATGTGTGTCATCCCACCAATCATCCTCTGATTCCATCTTGGTCCTCTCCTGTTTTTCTCCAGCATTATTGTTGTACATCCAATCCTAAAAGTTCTGCCAGACCTCCAAATGTTTCATCAGATTCACGATTCTCCTAACTTCCAGAGGGTCCATTTCTTTGTTTCCTCTTTGCCACTCAGATTGGTAATATTTAGATCTCCATCAAGTTCTCTATTAAGCTCAAGCCTTACTATTAGTGTTTCCCTTTACCCTGTTACACACGGTGCTGCATAAGTCCCTGGCTGTTGTTATCTTAGGGCTCAACCCTTTCTAGATGAGTAAAAGATTTTTCAATCTGGCAGTAAACAACCCCGTTCTGGTTTCAGGGTTCAGGTTTCACTTTTTGGTAGACAATCCTATCCACACAAAGGATCCAGTCCTTTGTTGCTACATTTCATGACATAAAACTACACCTAGAGACAAACATATTAAAATAGCCGTTGTCCAAAATGACCAAAAAGGGTCATCCTTCAGGGGTTAACACCACAACTCAAGATTTTCAATTACTTTTATAACTTTATTTTGCACATTTTTTTGAAGTGACTAGGGCCAGTCTGGCAGTCAAAAATCTTTCAATGATAGGGCCATGAGGCTGCCTAAAGGGTGGGGCTCCAAGGCCAGTTTGAGTTACAGAGAGGTCCGCATATCTGAATTTGCCTTGCCGGATATGACATTAAGTCACATCTGACATCTTTTCCTCCTGCGCACCAGGTAGTGTTTGAAGTCCTGGTTGGGTACTGGGAGCCTGGGGTATATCCTGTGAGTGTAATCTAAGGGCTGGGGGTACTGTGAGTACAGTCTAATAGTTGGGGGTCCTGTGAGTGCAGTCTAATGGCAGGGACTCCTGTGAGTGCAATCTAATGACTGGGGGTCCTGTGATTGCAATTAAAGGGCTGGGAGTCCTGTGAGTGAAATCTAAGAGCTGGGGGTCCTGTGAGTGAGTGAAATCTAAGGACTGGGGCTGCTGTGAGTGCAATCTAATGGCTAGGGTCATGTGAGTGCAATCTAAGGGCTGTGGGTCCTGTGAGTACAATATAAAAGCTGGGGGTCCTGTGAGTGCACTCTAATGGCTGGGGAACTTGTGAGTGAGTGCAGAAGGTTGATCCAAATATCCGCCAAAGAGTCAAATAGAAAAGGTGAAAGTAGATAGAAAAGACTCACCTAAAGATACTCACAAAGACACTGTAAGCTGCTACAAACCACAACAGGCTCCAACGCCATAAAAGAGAAAAATGCAGGCATGTGTTATGTTGGCGTGAGCGCTACTAAACACAGAACAAGCGAAACCGGTTATACATACAGAATATAATTTAATATAAATTAATTTAAAAAAAAGATTGTAAATGGTAAGACTCCTGATTTAAAAGGATTTTACAGAGGTTTGATGACAAATAAATACTTCTTATTATTGACCTGTGACATTTCGCCATAGAGAGGCTTCATCAGAAGTGGTGAATGGTGGTAAGTAAGTAGTCTCCTAAAATAATAAGTTTGGTTCCAACCGGAGCAACCATAATCATAAACATGAATGGCAATAATGAGAAAGAAGAAGAAAGGGTAGTGGGAACAGGGGGGCATTAAAAAATGGCAACATATTAACATTAACATAAAATAGCAGTGGCTATATTGCCCATAGGGAAAATAAGCGCAACAGACAATTTTTGCCATCTGTACAATTTGGTCCTAATAGGTACCAGTACACCCCAAGAAATCATTACTATGATAATCATAGACAACCATACAGACTGCCACACAGGCAAGGATTTAAACATGAAACTATCCTTCAGTCCCAGACACATTATATTATACACTCTTTTATCCCATTCTGAAATCTTTGGTGTAAATATAAAAATGTTTTTATATGAATAGTTTCCAGTTGTCTATACACATAATTTTATCTGATTCAGTTTCTCAGCATGCCCAACAGTAGCACTTTAATTCCATTTGTCCATTTTCCATATTACAACTCCCAGACACCATGTCCATATGGACTCCACTTTTTTACTTTTTATAAAATAGAATAATTTCCCTTTTACACAATTCACTTAGGTTCACGACCGTAGGTTTAGTTTCTAGCACTACAAGTAGTGGCATCTATCTATCTATTGTAACTGAAATGCTACAGTGAAAAGACATTCTCATATCACCCAGACAAAAAAAAAACAGGGCAAATATTACTAAAATAATACAAGCAACAAGACGAGAACAGCTAAGTAAGTGAAACATTGTAACAATTTACTCCTAGCATTTCTTTCACTTTTAGCCAGCTTTATCTCCAAACCAAATGTAAAATTGTACAGTATGCTGCACATGTTATTTAAATTAAAAGCAAACATAATTGGGACTATTCACTAAAAGGTGAGTTGAGTTGTGTAGCATGTAAGTTGAAGTGAATAGCAGGTGAGTTGAAATGAGTTGAGGTGCGATAAAAATGTTTTCCTCACCAATTCAGCTATAAAATTATGCAGGAACCTGATGAGTTCACTTAGTGGGGGAACTAAGCAGATTTGTTCCTGCACAATGTACTGCTAAATTGGTGAGATGAAATGTTCATCTCACCTCAACTCACCTTTGAATTACCAAAAATCAAGTTTGGAGGTTGACTTTCGTTTTGAGACTAGGTCAAATTTGGCACCCAAGATTGACTTAGAAAATAAACCCTGGTTCGAATATTTCCTATTGAAAGTAATGACAGGGGAAATGATATTAGTACCCAAGTTTGACTTAGTCACAAAAATAGCTTTGATAATACTTCCTGATATTACTTTTAAATCAAAGCACCTTTAATTTTAGACTATGTGCTCTAGTTGTGGTAGTTTTTCTTCTTTTAAATATACTCTCTTCCTTTACTGTGTTGATTCCCTTTATGTATTTAAATATTTCTATCATATCCCCCCTGTTACGTCTTTCCTCCAAGCTATACATGTTAAAATGCTTTAACCTTTCCTGGTAAGTTTTATCCTTCAACCCATATTACCATATCATTAATGGTGGGGAGTTATGGGGCTAGTAGTTCTGCAGCAGCTGGAGTACCACAATTGGATTCTTAGGATATGGTGTTTGTCTCTAGTGGGACTCAAAGTGTTTTTTAGAGCACACTCTCTCTCTTAACGGAATAATAGATGTTATTATAACCCAATCTATGGTATTTGTGCATTGACCTTGGAAAGCTGAAGGGCTGTGTTAACCTTGCCACCTTGAGGTTTGAACAGACTCTGCAGTTGGGGCATTTACCAACAGAGCTACCACACCAACCTCCATACTTGAATTTTAGTGAATAGACTGATTATTGAATAGCCCCAAATGAGTTTTCTCATTTTCTAATGAGTTCTCCCTGTTTTCTAACAATTATTTAATTATGTTCCCACACTCCAGAGTATTACTAGTATCCCATCAAGACAAAAAACAAAGGTGTGGGATCACTCTCAGCGAGAAGCGGCAAAAGCCGAACTAACCAGCCCTATAGGATGTAACCTACTTGGGAGAGGAATTACTGTTTCTTGCACCATTAAAGAGGAAACCACACCATTAGCATATCAGACTGGTCCCACCCATAGGGGCAGTCCAGATCCAAATTGCCTGGCAGGTCTACTATGCATGAAGAACCCAGCAACCACAGACGTACGTTTCGGCCTTTTATGTCTCTTCATTGTGGTACCGCTGGGATCCCTCTAGGTGCAGAGAACTAGGGACCTACGTCTGGGCATACACCAATAACTCATTGAGACAAAAAGCAAAGGTGTGGGAACCCTCTCAATGAGAATGGGCAAAAGCTGAAATAGCCAGCCCTATAGGAACACATCAGCTATGGTTTTAGCATTATTAGTAATCCATTGACTATAATTATATTCATAATAATGTAATAACTAAAACCATATCAGTCATTTGTCTTCATTTTTGTGTATTGGCTCTACTACCTGCATTTTAAATATCAATAACATTTGAGTTGGATGATTCAGGCCTATGATATATGGGATATCTATTCAGTATCCAGCATACCTATCCAACAGTACACCCAGTAGGTACTTTTTTTCCTTTTATTAAAGTACATTTTACTGCCAGTATTATTTTAAAATCAGTCCCTCTCTCCTCTATTCTATTGCAGCCATCAGAATCGAAAATATTCCTACCTTTTATATCTATTCAGTATCCAGTATATCTATCCAAATTACACCCAGTAAGTATTCTTTCCCCTTTTATCAAATAATTATTATAGTACATTTTATTGCTAATGTTAACTTAAAATTAGACCCCCTTCTTTTGTTCCATTATATTCTATCTGAATACAAAATATTCTACACATTTAAATCTATATTGGTTATAATATTTTATAATATTTATATAACATATATATATATATATATATATATATATATATATATATATATATATATATTTATATATTTGTTATATAAATATTATAAAACCAGCCATATATATTATATAAATATTACATAAACCTGAGCCATATGTTTTTTATATATATTAAATAAACCTGAGCCATGTCATACACACAGTCATGTATGTTAGAGTGTGGATAGCGTTACTGGTTACCCCAAGTACCCCCTTACCCTTAACCCCAATAAAGACACAAGAGACTTTTGTTGGTGAATAAAAGGCCACAGCGAATTTATTAACATAACAACTGGTTAGGACTGTATCAGCCAATCACCTTAAATATTTTTAATTCTCAAATAAATACAGCCTAACAAATTACCTAAAAATCCTTGCCAGTCACCTGAACTAACATTTATATAAAACAATATAACCATATATTATTGTGCAAGTAGCACTAAAAAACCAATAATGCTCCCCTCCCCCCCTCGTCCTAGGGTCTCTCTTTACCCTTTTACCTTACTCCTCCATGCTGACCACTAGCCGAACTCTCCGTGCTCGTAGTGATTTCTCACTTCTAAAAGGTTAGGGGAGGGCCGATCCCAAAAAACATAGCCATCACATCTTCACTCCTCCCTTTTCTTTCACAAACCCCGACCGTCAAGGACATGCCCCCCGCCATAGGCACCGCTGTTTCACTGCCTTAAATCAGCGGGAGCCCCCACCCCCATCGCCATGGCCTGCTCAACTCCATCCTGTAATGCCAAGTTAAATAAATCCAACCCCACATCCGTGAGGTGGACACCATCACTCCGAAAATAAACTGCTGCATCCCGCTCAAAGACCCGGTGGCGGATCGTGACGCACCCGACCCCCAGCACAAACTTTGAAACTTGCTTGTTGACCTTAATTCTGCACCTCTCCATTGCTTTCTGACTATGTGCAGCTCGCCAATAATTACGTGGCACCAATTCGGACCCAACACCCTTGCCAAATCCTGCTTGATTAGGTCACAGAGACCCCACACAGGAATTCGACCCTAGGTCGTTACCCCCAGATGGATAAGCAATACATCAGGAGGACCCAGCAATCTGGAAAGGCTAACAAGTTCCGGGAGCAACCGTACCCACCGCATCCCCCTTATACCTATCCAGCGAACTGCAGCCATCGTTGCTGGAAATCCTAACCGCTCCCCCCCGGGCCGAACTGCTGCACGCTGTCGGGCCCAGAAAATGTAAGAGTGTCCTATGAGCCAAATCTTCCTGACTGGGAGACCTGGGAAGATAGAGCAGAAGACACCTCCATGAGACCCACCGGATGGATATAAGAAAGAAAACGCCGCAATTCCCATCTGTCAATGCGTTGAATCGCTCTCTCCGCAAAGCCCAACCTAGAAGCCTCTGATGCCGCCCCTATCCGAAATGAATGTCCCCCAAATGCAGCGCTATCCAGGCCTAAAGCAGTGAGCGCAAGCTTAAATACTTTGACAAATTGTAAGCGCAATAAAAAAGACCCATCCCCATGCAGCAGCAACGAGCCCATTGCTGAAGGGCGCATAACGATATAAGCATCAAAGCTCCCTACAGGGCAGACCGAGGAACCCAGAACCTCCCGTAGGAAAACCCACGCCCCTTTCGCCAGTACATCAGTTTTTGACCGCCGTAGCCTGAACCGCAGCCCGCCCGATTCTCGGATTACATCCTCAACTAGAATGCCCCCAGCCTTCCGTTTTGAAGGACTGACCAACTCCCCAACCCTGAGGGCCCCAAAGAATGCCAAAGAAAAAGCCAGCCGGAACAACGCAGCTTCAAAGATAGACACACAAACGGAAGGAAGGATGTGGAATATTCCTAACCGTTGGTCACCCACCCTGGCCCCTTCCCCCCGTCTACAGCCCTTCAATGACTGTCGGACTAGGAATTCCTTCATGACATCCCTGAACCCCGCTACCTTGAACCAAAAACTGAGACCCGCCAATCTCGTAGCAACTACATTTGCCGAGAAACCTGATGCCTCCCAAGACCACATTAACCATAGTAAACCCTGGAGCCTGTCTGCATCATCAATGAAACCCCCCCTGGGCTTGAGAAAACCCCAGCCAGTCATTCCAGACCTTACCATACTTCACCCATGTGGCCTGCGAAACGGAGTTACCAATCCACTGGGCTACTCGTCCAGCCCAAGGCTCCACAGAGCTGGAGGGCAAGGAAACCCCTCCGCGTCCGCCCCCGGGGCTGCCGCCCTGAAAGTCTCCCACTGCAAACGAGATAGACCGTCCGCCATTATATTAGAGACCCCAAGGATATGCACTGCCTTGCACGAAACATTCCATTTCAGACAATACAATACGAGCTTGCGCAGAAGGTGGACCACAGGAGGTGAAGAGGCGGTGAGATTGTTAATCGCCATCACCACCCCCATGTTATCACAGTGGAACACAACTTTCTTATCCTTCAGCAGATCACCCCACAGCACCACCGCCACCACAATGGGAAAGAGTTCCAAAAAAGCAAGATTCCTAGTGAGCCCAGCAGCATACCATGCAACCGGCCATGACTCGGAGCACCAATTTGCCCCTAGAATCGCCCAGAAGTCATTGGAGACCTCAGGGGCCTGCCACAATGATTTTCCATTGTATGATGCCAGAAACACTTCCCAAACCGTTAGGTCCGCCAATAGTGGGCGAGTCAGCCAAATGAAATGCCGCGGATGAACGACCCCCGCCATAGCTGCTGCCAAGCGTCTATTAAAGACCCGACCCATCGGCATCATCTTACATGCAAAATTGAGTTTTCCCAACAATGATTGCAGCTGCTGCTGACGGATCTTCTTTAAACCCTTGGCCGCTGCTATATCAGCCCGCAGCCCCACTAATTTGTCCAAAGGGAGCCTACTCTCCCCCACACCCGAATCTAGCTCTATCCCAAGGAAACTGAGGCAAGTCGAGGGACCCTCTGTTTTTTCCGGCTAATGGGACCGCGAACCCCCGTGAAACCGACTGAACCGATGACAGCAGATGTGCACACACATAGGAGGACCAACCACCAGAAAGTCATCCAAATAATGCATGACAGAGTCGAAACCCGACTCAGTCCGCACAACCCATTCTATGAACGTGCTAAAACATTCAAAATAAAAGCACGAGATGGAGCACCCCATTGGTAAGCTCAAATCAACATAAAACTGGCCTTCGAAATAACAACCTAAAAGATGGTGACACTCCGGAGGCAGGAGGCGGAACGCAGACTCCCCGTCAGTCTTAGCCATCAACGCCCCACAGCCAGCCGCCTGCACCATACGGACCGCGGAATCAAATCACGCATATGCCACCCTACAAAGTTCCGCGCTGATATCATCATTCACCGATTCACCATAAGGGAATGACAAATGATGAATCAGCCTCAATTTTCCCGGCTCCTTTTTGGGAACTACCCCCAAAGGAGACACCCTCAGATTAATCAGGGGAGGAGAAGGGAAAGGGCCGGCCATCGGACCCAGCGCCACCTCCTTCCCTAACTTATCCCTAACTACCCCTGGGTGGTCCAGAACCGATTTCAGGTTCCACAAGGACAAAGGAACCTCCCGTTCCCAAAAAGGAATCCAGAAACCGTCCTCGAAGCCCCGCAAAAGAATCTCTGCCGCCTTTTTGTTCCGATACCTACTTAGCCAGGGACGCATCACGGCGATGTCCACTGGCGTCTTCCCCCTTCTCTCCCAAATCCGATTTTGTCCCGGACTTGTTACGCTTAAAACACTTTGAAGCCGGGTGGGATCCCCCACAACCGGAACACTCGTGTTTGAAGCGACATCCTGCCCCAAACTTGCATTGCCCATCGTTGTATTCCAGCAACTACCCCCCCGACATTGCGCTGCCGGAGGAGCGGGCGTACCCATCCCCCCGGCCCCCCCAAGAAAGGATGCCATATCCCCTTGATGTGCCGGCGGGGCGAGTCATAATTGAAAGCCACAGCCCAATGTCCATTTGATCCCATGACAAAGACGGCCGGACAGCCAGGCGCTGGCGGAACTGCTCATCGTAAGTCCACCACCCTAGGCCCCCATATACTCGGCAAGCATGCCAAATCATGTCCTGATTGCAGAATAACGCTGAGTATTTGTCCGGGGATTTCTCCCCTTTAATGCTAGCCAAAATAGAAAAGGCCCATATCCAGTTCCCAAAATTCTTGGGAATCTCTCGATACCGGAATTTTTCTTTCTCGCGTTCGGACTCTTTCAGCTCCTTCTCTGAAGGAGGGACCTCCTCCAAGGGAATGAGCAGGTATATCTCAATGTACTCCCCCTTCCAAATCCGATCCCTTACCTCCTGTTTAACATGTAGCCCAAGCAGGCCAGACCAACACATATATGTCGCCCCATGGGCAATCGGGGCTACCGGAGCCACTGATGTAACCAGGGGCGTACCTAGAGCATTTGGCACCCGGGGCGGACCCTGAGTGTGGCACCCCCCCCTCCCCCCCCATAATAAAAATGTAAGAAAACACCCACAATTTTTTCAATGTTTGAAAATTGTACAATTATAGATACCGGGAATATTGTGCCAGTCAGATACCAGGAATATTGTGCCAGTCAGATGCCTGTAATATTGTGCCAGTCAGATACCAGTAATATTGTGCCAGTCAGATACCAGTAATATTGTGCCACTCAGAGCCCAGTAATATAGTGCCAGCCAGATGCCCAGTAATATTGGGCCAGCCAGAGCCCAGTAATATAGTGCCAGCCAGATGCCCAGTAATATAGTTCCAGCCAGAGCCCAGTAATATAGTGCCAGCCAGATGCCCAGTAATATAGTGCCAGCCAGATGCCCAGTAATATAGTGCCAGTCAGAGCCCAGTAATATAGTGCCAGCCAGATGCCCAGTAATATAGTGCCAGCCAGATGCCCAGTAATATAGTGCCAGTCAGAGCCCACTAATATAGTGCCAGCCAGATGCCCAGTAATATATTGAAAGTCAGAGCCCAGTAATATAGTGCCAACCAGATGCCCAGTAATATTGTGCCAGTCAGATGCCTGTAATATTGTGCCAGCCAAAGCCCAGTAATATAGTGCCAGCCAGATGCCCAGTAATATAGTGCCAGCCAGAGCCCAGTAATATAGTGCCAGTCAGATGCCTGTAATATTGTGCCAGCCAGAGCCCAGAAATATAGTGCCAGCCAGAGCCCAGTAATATAGTGCCAGCCAGAGCCCAGTAATATAGTGCCAGTCAGAGCCCAGTAATATAGTGCCAGTCAGATGCCTGTAATATTGTGCCAGCCAGAGCCCAGTAATATAGTGCCAGTCAGATGCCTGTAATATTGTGCCAGCCAGAACCCAGTAATATAGTGCCAGTCAGAGCCCAGTAATATAGTGCCAGCCAGATGCCTGTAATTTTGTGCCAGCCAGAGCCCAGTAATATAGGGCCAGTCAGATGCCTGTAATATTGTGCCAGCCAGAGCCCAGTAATATAGTGCCAGCCAGAGCCCAGTAATTCAGTGCCAGCAAGATTCCTGTAATATTGTGCCAGCCAGAGCCCAGTAATATAGTGCCAGTCAGAGCCCAGTAATATAGTGCCAGCCAGATGCCTGTAATATTGTGCCAGCCAGAGCCCAGTAATATAGTGCCAGTCAGATGCCTGTAATATTGTGCCAGCCAGAGCCCAGTAATATAGTGCCAGTCAGAGCCCAGTAATATAGTGCCAGCCAGATGCCTGTAATATTGTGCCAGCCAGAGCCCAGTAATATAGTGCCAGTCAGATGCCTGTAATATTGTGCCGGCCAGAGCCCAGTAATATAGTGCCAGTCAGAGCCCAGTAATATAGTGCCAGTCAGATGCCTGTAATATTGTGCCAGCCAGAGCCCAGTAATATAGTGCCAGTCAGATGCCTGTAATATAGGGCCAGCCAGAGCCCAGAAATATAGTACCAGTCAGAGCCCTGCTCGTTTTAAACCACCCTCCTCCCCCCCTTCCCCATTACTTACCGATGCTGCTCTCAGCTCCCGGACCGACACCTCCTCCGTGCAGTCTTCCCTCTTGCACGGAGGAGGGAAACACAGTCACCGGATGTGACGTAACGTCACTTCCAGTTGCTGTGATTTTTTTTATTTATTTTTTTACTTTTTTTCCGGCGGCCGCGTCCAGCGGATGCGGCTGCCAGAAAAAAGTTAAGCAGCGCGATGCGGGGGGGTGCCAGCAGCACGGGTGTCACTCCAGCTGGAGGTGTCACCCGGTTCGGTCCGCCCCCCCCGCCCCCCCCTCGGGACGCCACTGGACGTAAACGACAACGGGTCAGGTAGAGCTGTCGGTACCACCGAGGCCTCAGCCTGCAGGGGTGCCGAAATATTAACTTGTGCCCTCTCTGTAGCCGGAGCCAATCCTGCTGAGGCAGTAGGACTCTGCAATACTGACCCCATCCCGGCACTCCCCCAAGTCTGCCCCAGAATCCCCCCGAGCCCCGCCGGAGCCCCCCATACACCCCCGACCTGTACATCTAACAACTTAGCCGTTACCCCTTGTGTAACCCCCTGCGCCTGATCCCACAGCCCGCGCAAACCCTGAACAAAACCTAACCAAGCTTGTTCTTGTGTGCCCCGTGTCCCCTGTCCCCCCAGCCCACCTTCCCCGGATGTAGGTGAAACATACTCACCAGCTACTCCGGCCGGAATTCCAACCGCTTTCAGTATCACCGCAGCCGGGGTGCTGTGAGCCATAGCCAGCAGTGGAGACACCTGAAAAGGAACAACATGTGAGGGACTACCAATACCAGCCACCACTGCTTGAGGCCCAGCCAAAGACCCCCCGGAAGCCAGCACAGGGACCGTATCAAGGGAAGCAGAGGTATTGTCAGGGGCATCTTCCCCCCCAGAGGACCCCCCACTGGATGGTGACAGGGGCCCCCCCCACCTCAAACCCTCCGGAGGTGAACCTGAGGTCCTCCGTTTTTTGGGCCCTAGGCCTACTTACCGTTCTGGGCGCCTGACGGGAACTCCTCCTCCTGGAGGAGCGCGATGCTGGCTGGGAAGCGGGGCTGCACCGGAGACAGTGCTAGCCCCAACACTGGCATCTAACACTGCCGCCACCGACCTCCTCGTAGAGGAGCGGGTCCCCCTGGTGGCACTCGGCGATGCAGACACCGTATGAGAGGGAGCGCAGGAAACCACGCGAGAAGACGCGGGTCTCGCGGGAGTACCACTCACCGCGTGTGCAGCTCCACCGACGGCTCTGCTCCTGGCTCGTGACAGGATCCCCTCGTCCGGGCTCAATATTGCGGGCAGGCGGATCCGACGCCTCACATGCCCGCGGTCCACCGGATCAGGGAGCACATCTAGGACAGCCTGCAGCCGGGAAAGCTGTGACAAGAGCTGTCTGCCGCCATCAACCGCTGCTTCTGCCCTCAAAGCATCCAGGATCCTCTCCACGTCCATGCTGAGGCCGGTAGGAAAACTCCAAAAAGTAAGTAGCCACACCACAAACTTTTTGAGTGTATGCAGGGGTTGTAAAATGGCTGCTGCAAGGGGAGGGCTGGCACAGACTTTTATACTGCTACCCCCAAGCCCTCCCCTTGCCCAGTCCATGACCCCTACACACTCCCACTTCCACATACATGCCCTGTCCATTATAGCAGGCTTAATTACCAGGGTTCTGACTTACACTTACATACATACACACATTCAGACTTACATACAGTCAGCCTTACACATACATACAGTCAGGCTTACATCCATACATACATACACAGACTTACACTACATACATACATACATACATACCCACAAATTTTTGTCTCTCTCCCTGCATGGTTAACTTTCTTTGCAGGGAGGGGGGTTGATTCAGCCTACGTTATCGTCTGAGTGCCAGGATGTCATGGACATCCGGCACTCTAAGAGGTTCAGAGCGCGAGGGTGAGGAGCTTTCACCCCCTCGCGTGAGACCAGCAGAGGTGTGGCTACCGGTGACAATGGGCCTCAGCTGGGCCTCAGCTTTCTCTACCGAGGGCCTGTACTATGCAATCAGTTCAGATCGCATAGTACAGGTTTTAATCTATCATTATCGCAGAGGTGACAGGGCAGCCGGGACCCTGGTGTGACAGGCCCGGTCAGAGCTGTGACCCCTGCAATAATGATAGTTCCACCACTGTACATGACACATGAGCTCAGGGGGTAACCCATCAATAAGATCTTTCAATAAAGTATAAAGAAATTAGTTGGTGGCTCCAGTTTTACCACAGCTAAAGAAATGAGTAAAGTTAAAAATCAAAACTTTTAATTAATGATATATTAACCCCTTCGCGACAATGAACGTGTCAGGCATGTTCAGTCGGCAACTCTGTTGCCGACAATGGATGTGCCTAACACGTCCTGCAGTGAAATTAGCAGTTTTCACTATCAGCGATCGGAAAAAACCTCTCTGATGGTGCTGCTCTATTGCCTCGACATTGAGGCAATAGCAAGCACTGAAATTCCGGTTCTGGGGCACCCACGATCACTCCACAGAGCGATTGTGGGTGACATATTGTGGGAGTAGCATGCTCCTGCAATATGGCTGTGCCCTCTTGTGGTTAGAGCTTTGGAAATGAAAACAAATTCACATCCGATGCTCTGAACCTGTTGCTTGACTGCCCCTAGAGGCAGTCAGCAACATTCCAATGAAAAATACTTAATTAACTTAAATCTAGGGTTAGGGTTAGAATAGCTGTTAGGGTTTTAATTAAATTAGGGTTAGCATAGGGGATAGGGATACAATTAAATTAAAATATATTAAGGGTTAGCATAAGGGTTAGAGTTGGGGTTAAATTTAGGGTTAGGTTTAAATTTAGGGTTCAGGTTGGGGTCAATAGGTCAATGTAGGAAAAAAACAAAAAACACTATTTTTGTTTTTTGCCCCATAACTCGCAAAAAACTGCAGAAAAACATGAAAACAAGCATATTTCTGAACTCGGGACAAAATGTAGAAACAATTTAGATGGGGTCTTCTTTTAATAATTGTATTTGTGTGAATTATTTTAGGTGAAAGTTAGGAAAAGTTTATTTTTTATTTTTTCATCATGTTTTATTATTTTTTTCTTAGTAAAGTATAAGATATGATGAACATAATGGTATCTAATGAAAGCACTTCTTATGATGATGAAAACTACATATAATTATTGTGGGTACAGTATGTTAGAAAGAAAAAAATTACAGCTAAACACAAACACCCCAGACATGTAAAAACAGCCCTTGTCACCAAGGGAAAGTCAAGGTAAAAATGTCTTGTCACTAAGGGGTTAAACAACACCAAGTGTGAAGGGATTCCACTGGAAACCTCAAAAAGAGACCACTTTGGTAATCAAACAACATACTAGACATGTGCAAAACTAAAATTTTCGTTACGTTTTCGTCCATTCGGACGAAAATGTTATTTATTTCATCTAAAACGAATTTCGTTCATTAGTGCATTCGTTTCAGACGAAATTCGTTCATTATTTTCGTTTCGTTTTGTTTTATTCGTTCGTTTTATAGAATACAATGTAATACTATTGGCTTTCTATAACCCGAACGAGAGCCCCATTCATAAGAAATTCTTATGAATGGGGCTCTCGTTCGGTTCATAGAAAGGCAATAGTATTACTTGTATTCTATAAGCCGAAAGTCTATAAACCGAACGACTTTCGGTTTATAGACTTTCGGCTTATGGAATACATGTAATCCTATTGCTATTCTATAAACCGAACGACTTTCGGTTTATAGAATAGCCATAGGTTTACATGTATTACATAAGCCGAAAGTCTATAAACCGAAAGTCGTTCGGTTTATAGGCTGTCGGCATTTAACTAATAAGAGACAGAGTCTCCATTCATAAAATTATGAATGGAGACTTTGTCTCCGTGTAGTAAAATGCCGACAGCCTATAAACCGAACGTTCGGTTTATAGGCTGTGGGCATTTTACTACACGGAGACAAAGTCTCCATTCATAATTTTATGAATGGAGACTCTGTCTCCGTGTAGTAAAATGCTGACAGCCTATAAACCGAACGTTCGGTTTATAGGCTGTCGGCTTATGGAATACATGTATTCCTATTGCTATTCTAATAAACCAAACGACTTTCGGTTTATAGAATAGCCATAGGATTACATGTATTACATAAGCCGAAAGTCTATAAACCGAAAGTCGTTCGGTTTATAGGCTGTCGGCATTTAACTATACAGAGACAGAGTCTCCATTCATAAAATTATGAATGGAGACTTTGTCTCCGTGTAGTAAAATGCCGAAAGCCTATAAACCGAACGATCGGTTTATAGACTTTCGGCTTATGTAATACATGTAATCCTATGGCTATTCTATAAACCGAACGTTCGGTTTATAGAATAGCAATAGGAATACATGTATTCCATAAGCCGACAGCCTATAAACCGAACGTTCGGTTTATAGGCTGTGGGCATTTTACTACACGGAGACAAAGTCTCCATTCATAATTTTATGAATGGAGACTCTGTCTCCGTATAGTTAAATGCCGGCTTTTAACTATACGGAGACAAAGTCACCATTTATAATTTAGAACGACTTTCGGTTTATAGACTTTCGGCTTATGTAATACATGTAATCCTATGGCTATTCTATAAACCGAAAGTCGTTCGGTTTATAGAATAGCAATAGGAATACATGTATTCCATTAGCCGACAGCCTATAAACCGAACGTTCGGTTTATAGACTGTCGGCATTTTACTACACGGAGACAGAGTCTCCATTCATAAAATTATGAATGGAGACTTTGTCTCCGTGTAGTAAAATGCCCACAGCCTATAAACCGAACGTTCGGTTTATAGGCTGTCGGCATTTTACTACACGGAGACAAAGTCTCCATTCACAATTTTATGAATGGAGACTCTGTCTCTTATTAGTTAAATGCCGACAGCCTATAAACCGAACGACTTTCGGTTTATAGACTTTCGGCTTATGTAATACATGTAAACCTATGGCTATTCTATAAACCGAAAGTCGTTCGGTTTATAGAATAGCAATAGGATTACATGTATTCCATAAGCCGAAAGTCTATAAACCGAAAGTCGTTCGGCTTATAGAATACAAGTAATACTATTTTTTGCCGGCTTTTAACTATACGGAGACAAAGTCTCCATTCATAATTTTATGAATGGAGACTCTGTCTCCGTATAGTTAAATGCCCACAGCCTATAAACCGAACGTTCGGTTTATAGGCTGTCGGCTTTTAACTATACGTTTGTCTCCATTCATAATTTTATGAATGGAGACTCTGTCTCCGTATAGTTAAATGCTATTGTATTCTATAAACCGACTCTATTTCGGCTTATAGAATGCAATAGTACTACGAATGGACGAATGAACGAATGATTTTCGTTTATTAACCATTCGTTCATTCGGCTTTCGTTAGCTTAGCATTTTCGTTCTTCGTTTTTAGGGCGAATGGACGAAAATGCTATTTTCGGACGAAAATGCATTCGTCCGAAAACGAATGCACATGAATGCACATGCTCCCCTTGTGTCTGTCTCTTCCCCCCTTCCCTCCCCCTGTTCCTCTTTGCCCCCCTCCCCTTGTTTCTGTCTCTTCCCCCCTTCCCTCCCCTTGTTTCTCTCTGCCCCCCCCCTTGTTATTCTGTCCCCCCCTCACCTGTTTCTTGCTCCCTGGTGGCTAGTGGGGGCAGCCGGGGGATGTATGCACTATACATAATAGATGGAAGTGTCGGGCAGCATGGAGGTTGTCTGCACGATTCGTGCAGACATCCCCCAGCTGCCCGATTCTCCCTGGTGGCTAGCGAGGCAGCGGAGGATGTCTGCGCGATGAGCGAGACCTCCCCTGCTGCCGCCCGGAACGAGTGCCAGGACTTTTATGAGGAAGCCGGAAGTACCCAGCTTCATCATAGAAGTCCCGGCGGTCATGCCGGGCGGCAGCAGGGGAGATCTGCGCTCATCGCGCAGACATCCCCTGCTGTTAGAGAGGGGGATCCAGGTCCCCTGCAGCTCTGCTGGGGACCTGGATCCCAGTCTTATAGTCTGACCTCAATTTGAGGTCAGATTATAAGAAGACCTCGATTATAAAAGGGGTATTAACACTTCCCTTGCTTGATAATTTTATGAATGGAGACTCTGTCTCCGTATAGTTAAATGCCCACAGCCTATAAACCGAACGTTCGGTTTATAGGCTGTCGGCTTTTAACTATACGTTTGTCTCCATTCATAATTTTATGAATGGAGACTCTGTCTCCGTATAGTTAAATGCTATTGTATTCTATAAACCGACTCTATTTCGGCTTATAGAATGCAATAGTACTACGAATGGACGAATGAACGAATGATTTTCGTTTATTAACCATTCGTTCATTCGGCTTTCGTTAGCTTAGCATTTTCGTTCTTCGTTTTTAGGGCGAATGGACGAAAATGCTATTTTCGGACGAAAATGCATTCGTCCGAAAACGAATGCACATGAATGCACATGCTCCCCTTGTGTCTGTCTCTTCCCCCCTTCCCTCCCCCTGTTCCTCTTTGCCCCCCTCCCCTTGTTTCTGTCTCTTCCCCCCTTCCCTCCCCTTGTTTCTCTCTGCCCCCCCCCCTTGTTATTCTGTCCCCCCCTCACCTGTTTCTTGCTCCCTGGTGGCTAGTGGGGGCAGCCGGGGGATGTATGCACTATACATAATAGATGGAAGTGTCGGGCAGCATGGAGGTTGTCTGCACGATTCGTGCAGACATCCCCCAGCTGCCCGATTCTCCCTGGTGGCTAGCGAGGCAGCGGAGGATGTCTGCGCGATGAGCGAGACCTCCCCTGCTGCCGCCCGGAACGAGTGCCAGGACTTTTATGAGGAAGCCGGAAGTACCCAGCTTCATCATAGAAGTCCCGGCGGTCATGCCGGGCGGCAGCAGGGGAGATCTGCGCTCATCGCGCAGACATCCCCTGCTGTTAGAGAGGGGGATCCAGGTCCCCTGCAGCTCTGCTGGGGACCTGGATCCCAGTCTTATAGTCTGACCTCAATTTGAGGTCAGATTATAAGAAGACCTCGATTATAAAAGGGGTATTAACACTTCCCTTGCTTGATAATTTTATGAATGGAGACTCTGTCTCCGTATAGTTAAATGCCCACAGCCTATAAACCGAACGTTCGGTTTATAGGCTGTCGGCTTTTAACTATACGTTTGTCTCCATTCATAATTTTATGAATGGAGACTCTGTCTCCGTATAGTTAAATGCTATTGTATTCTATAAACCGACTCTATTTCGGCTTATAGAATGCAATAGTACTACGAATGGACGAATGAACGAATGATTTTCGTTTATTAACCATTCGTTCATTCGGCTTTCGTTAGCTTAGCATTTTCGTTCTTCGTTTTTAGGGCGAATGGACGAAAATGCTATTTTCGGACGAAAATGCATTCGTCCGAAAACGAATGCACATGTCTAGTATATATTCACATGTAATTGCTTTTTTAATAAAAAATTATGATATAAAAAAAATCTTGTTTTTATTTCCTTTTATGTGACAATGCTGCCTCTCTCTTTCCCTTGCCCCCAGATTTGTCGCTCTCCCCCCCTTAGTGTTGTCTCTCTCTCACCCTCCCTTTGGCTCCCCCCTCGCTCCCCTTGTGTCTGTCTCTTCCCCCCTTCCCTCCCCCTGTTCCTCTTTGCCCCCCTCCCCTTGTTTCTGTCTCTTCCCCCCTTCCCTCCCCTTGTTTCTCTCTGCCCCCCCCCCTTGTTATTCTGTCCCCCCCTCACCTGTTTCTTGCTCCCTGGTGGCTAGTGGGGGCAGCCGGGGGATGTATGCACTATACATAATAGATGGAAGTGTCGGGCAGCATGGAGGTTGTCTGCACGATTCGTGCAGACATCCCCCAGCTGCCCGATTCTCCCTGGTGGCTAGCGAGGCAGCGGAGGATGTCTGCGCGATGAGCGAGACCTCCCCTGCTGCCGCCCGGAACGAGTGCCAGGACTTTTATGAGGAAGCCGGAAGTACCCAGCTTCATCATAGAAGTCCCGGCGGTCATGCCGGGCGGCAGCAGGGGAGATCTGCGCTCATCGCGCAGACATCCCCTGCTGTTAGAGAGGGGGATCCAGGTCCCCTGCAGCTCTGCTGGGGACCTGGATCCCAGTCTTATAGTCTGACCTCAATTTGAGGTCAGATTATAAGAAGACCTCGATTATAAAAGGGATATTAACACTTCCCTTGCTGATCACAGTTTCTTTTTACTGTGATCCGTTTCCTTCCAAGTTTATGAACCTCATTAAGTTTTTTCAAAATAAATTTTATTTTGTAAATTTTTACTATATTACTTATATTCTTTTCATGTATTAATGTAATTACAGTTAACTCCTACAAGCCTGTGCTGTGATTATGACCAGAGCAAACGTTAACCCATTCGTGACGTTGGGACGTTCGATGCCGTCCTGATTTTAAGTCCCTTAAAGTCGTTAGGACGGCATAGTACGTCCTGTGTTAAACAGCTCATATAGTGGCTCGGATCATGCTGCAGGCACTTGCAGCGGGATCCCACCTGTCAGATGAGGCCATTTTAAATGGCCTCAGTCTGACAGGGGAAATTTAGCTGGTGCTCAAAACGAGCACCAGCTACATTTCTCTAAATCGTGCGTGACGTCCGAAGGGCTTGCAATTTTTGGGCAGGGACCCACAGGGTCTATTAAGACCCTGATTGGGTCTCTGCCATAGTGTTCCTGGCTAACGATCACCTTGTGATCAGTGGCCAGGAACAAATGTGACGTTTTGGTGCTTACGTCATTTGGGACGCAAGCACCATGCGTCACAAAGGGGTTAAAACTCTCCACTTTTTTCAATTTATTTTTTAATACTAAATTCAAATCATTTCATACTATTGGCAATTCTATAAACCGAAATAGAGTCGGTTTATGGAATACCAATAGCAAAATAGCCATTACAAAATGCCTCGCTAGCCACCAGGGAGAATCGGGCAGCTGGGGGATGTCTGCACGAATCGTGCAGACAACCTCCATGCTGCCCGACACTTCCGTCTATTATGTATAGTGCATACATCCCCCGGCTGCCCCCACTAGCCACCAGGGAGCAAGAAACAGGTAAGGGGGGGACAGAATAACAAGGTGGGGGGGGCAGAGAGAAACAAGGGGAGGGAAGGGGGGAAGAGACAGACACAAGGGGAGCGAGGGGGGAGCCAAAGGGAGGGTGAGAGAGAGACAACACTAAGGGGGGGAGAGCAACAAATCTGGGGGCAAGGGAAAGAGAGAGGCAGCATTGTCACATAAAAGGAAATAAAAACAAGATTTTTTTTATATCATAATTTTTTATTAAAAAAGCAATTTACATGTGAATATATACTAGACATGTGCATTCGTTTTCGGACGAATGCATTTTCGTCCGAAAATAGCATTTTCGTCCATTCGCCCTAAAAACGAAGAACGAAAATGCTAAGCTAACGAAAGCCGAATGAACGAATGGTTAATAAACGAAAATCATTCGTTCATTCGTCCATTCGTAGTACTATTGCATTCTATAAGCCGAAATAGAGTCGGTTTATAGAATACAATAGCATTTAACTATACAGAGACAGAGTCTCCATTCATAAAATTATGAATGGAGACTTTGTCTCCGTATAGTTAAATGCCCACAGCCTATAAACCGAACGTTCGGTTTATAGGCTGTGGGCATTTAACTATACGGAGACAGAGTCTCCATTCATAAAATTATGAATGGAGACTTTGTCTCCATGTGGTAAAATGCCCACAGCCTATAAACCGAACGTTCGGTTTATAGGCTGTCGGCTTATGGAATACATGTATTCCTATTGCTATTCTGTAAACCGAACTTTCGGTTTATAGAATAGCCATAGGATTACATGTATTACATAAGCCGAAAGTCTATAAACCGATCGTTCGGTTTATAGGCTTTCGGCATTTTACTACACGGAGACAAAGTCTCCATTCATAATTTTATGAATGGAGACTCTGTCTCTGTATAGTTAAATGCCGACAGCCTATAAACCGAACGACTTTCGGTTTATAGACTTTCGGCTTATAGAATACTATTGGCTTTCTATAAACCGAACTAGAGTCGAGTCCCCATTCATAAGAAATTCTTATGAATGAGGAGGGACTCTAGTTAGGTTTATAGAATTCCAATAGTATTCTATAAGCCTAAAGTCTTTAAAACGAACGACGTTCGGTTTATAGAATACATGTAATGCTATTGCTGTTCTATAAGCCGAGCTCTCTGTGTTTACTTATGCCAGCAAAATCTTCACTTGTTTATGGTAAGTCACACCTTCCAGTTATGTGCATGTAACCTGCAGTCACTTCATCAGGGGGTGACGGGGTGATACTGGCGTCCCTGGCCCGGGCCACGCCAGGATAAAAAAAAAAAATTCCCCCATTTAAGACGGTCCGTGGCTGTGAGGGAAGTGTTGTGATCTCCCCTCCAGCCGGGCGGCTTCAATAAAGTTTATTTTAAAAAAAAAATGAGACCAGAGTAACAACGGTCGCATTTTTTTTTTTTTTTTAACAAACGTTATTGAGTTCGAATGGCTGGAGGGGAGCGCACAACGCTTCCCTTACAGCCGCGGACCTGCACCAGGAGATAGAGCAGGAAGGAGGTAAATACTGGGGAAGGGGGGAGGAGGGGCAAATGAGCATAATGCTGGCATAATGAGAGGCAAAATCCTTGCATATTGAGGGGCAGAATCCTGGCATATTGAGGGGTTAAATACTGGCATTTTGAGGGGCAGAAGCCTGGCATATTGAGGGCAAAAAGAATGGCATATTAATTGGCAAAATCCTGGCATATTGAGGCGCAATATCATGGCATATTTAGGGGCAATATCGTGGCATATTGAGGTGCAAAATCCTGGCATACTGAGGGGCAAAATCCTGGCATATTGGGGGGTTAAATACTGGCATATTGAGGAACAGAAGCCTGGCATATTGAGGGGCAGAAGCCTGGCATATTGAGGGCAAAAAGAATGGCATATTAATTGGCAAAATCCTGGCATATTGAGGGGCAATATCATGGCATATTGAGGGACAAAATCCTGGCATACTGAGGGGCAAAATCCTGGCATATTGGGGGGCAGAATCCTGGCATATTAAATGGCATATTGAGGGGGAAAATACTGGCATATTAAATGGGGAAAGAATGGCATATTTAGGGGCAAAAGAATGGCATATTAAGGGACAAAATACTGGCATATTAAATGGCAAAAAAATGGCATGTTGAGGGGCAAAATACTGGCATATTAAATGGCAAAAGAATGGCATATTGAATGGCTAAATACTGACTTATTGAGTGGCAAAATATTACTGGCATATTGAGTGGCAAAATATTACTGACATATTGACCAACTGCTCCCAACCACCCTCCTTATTACACTAGACCGGGATAACATGCTTGTGAGGGTAGGTGGGGTGAGTGGGAGATATTGTCTGGGGGGTGGGGGTGCCCAGAAAATTTGCTCAGTAAGGGGCCCTGAAATTCCTGGTGGCGGACCTGTGCATCATATAGGGCTTCATTCATGACAGAGCAAATTGCAGGTGTAAGAAATTTTACATTACCGTCCAACAGGGTTATTCTTTTTAGGGAATGTGTGATGAATGAAGCACAGAGGCAAGTGCATCAAAAAGGTCCATAGTCATTGAATTAAGATACTGTTACAGGTTATGGTAGGAAATACACACTGCACATTAAACAGAATCATTTCATTTAACATAAAAGGGCAATACTTAGACACAGTAATCTTCTCCTTGTGCCTCACATCTTGGGTCTTCACTACTGCTTCTGCTGTGATCTCCTCAACAAGGAACAGACAAGACTAGCAACATGAAAAAGTTATTCACCCAACTAAGTGTCCGCAAATCCCTCAGTTACTTCCCAGAAAGTTAAAGATCCAGTTCAACACAACTTGGCTACAATTGTCTTAACTTGGGAATTCCCTCCTCCCTTACATGCAATTCCCTCTTTCATGAATGAAGTCCAATGAAAATGTTTATGTGAGATGTTCTGCACCCAACTATATGCACTCAACAGTAACAATGAATTCTTATTCATCTACACCACCTAATGTGCAGGTCCAGGGATATATGGGCCAATATAATTTTCTTTCCAAATATGCTAAATCTGGCTCTTTGTATTGGAAATGATATTAGGGCACATATGTAGGCATGTCCATGTTAAAAAAAGATGTTTAAAATGTTTTGCAGTATATTTTAGAGGGCTTTAAAGTTGAATCCTCCAACTTAGACTAGGAGAATTGGGAGAAATGCAGCTACTATCTCCGAATATGAATTGTATTTGGGGCTGATCATCACAATATTCCGATTCGAAAGCCTCCTCTGTTACCGTCTCTCTTTAAACATCTAATTCAGAACAAATCAGTCTATTTTGTGTTCCCATTTTTTTTTTTCAAATATAAGTTTGTCTTTTTTTTTCCAACCTAACCATGTCATTATGGTGTCTCATTCAAGATGTTTTGGGATTGCTATTCCCTCTAGGATATTTACATTATTTGATTGTTTATTTAAAATCTGTTGCATTTCTTATACATTATCCTCTGAATCCTATGCAGATAAGTAAATAAACTCCCATAACACTTTGTTAGCCTGTATCTCCTAGTGAACTGGGGGAGTAAAACACAATTTAGTGGCCTATTATACAACTTTATGTCCCATCTGTTATTCATGGGTAAAGAAAGGGTGACAATAGATACCTCTAATTTGAGAACCTAGTCCACAGCAGACTGAGCAAGAAAGGTTAGCCAGGGACCATGAGTCCCATAATGCTTAGCCAAAAGGCTTACATTTTTCCTTAAATCTGCTCCTGCTACAAATTATAACTCCCTGCCTTTTTCCTGGAAACTCTATTACTGACATAAATACTCCAAGACATAGCAACCCCTGCTGCCAGACTGTTACTATTCAGTGACCTCCTACCCTACTCCTCAATCTCCTAAATTTTAATTTACAATATAGTGTACACAATACAGTGTAACCATACCCTCAGTTAACCACCTAACAACCTCTGCATCAATACAATGCAGTATGCGTTCTCCCTCCACAGCTAATGTGGATTTTGATGTGCTTTCACTTTTGAAAGCCTTTGGCATATATTTGACCTTGATGGCCGAATTGTGCAAATTAAATCGGGATATATTGTGTAGCTTGAAATTCGGCTGCTGTTATGACCTGCTTAGAAATCTTGCTGTGAATTTGATGGGTCATGGTTCTACATCAACAGTTTTGTCATAATCTCCTTTTGTCCATCCCCAATATTCGCACTGTCAGCATTCAGGTCAGTCATGTTGATATCCATAAAAATAATTTCTGAAATTTGCATTGGTTCCTCTATATTTCTACACTGCAGTAGCACAACTTCAAATTAGATTTCTATTCTTATGACCTTATGTTAAAGGTTTCAAGGTTTTAAGGGTGGCATTGACAAAAGGACAAATAGACATTCTTCTATGTTTATGTGCTGTCTAATAACCTCAAAACTTAATTAATTCATAAATTGGGAAAGGAACAATGTAGATCATTGAATATAGTTACATTGCCCCTACAAATTCCAGCACGAATAAGCTATACAAATTTCATGATTCCAGAGTTTTTCCTGCTTCAGACAAACAGCCACAAGGATTTTCTGTTTTATATATAAGAAACGCAGAGCTCTAAACCTTAAATATCAATCCTTGTTTGTCTGTAACCATCTTTATGCTCCACACCAAGTGCTGCATACATTCTTGATGTTCTATAAATAAATGTAATGTATTAGAGAATCCTGTTTTCATCATACACAACCAATGGCAACAAAGGTGTATACTTTATTTCCTATGACAAAGCTCTCTGGGGACCACAATAGTTAAACAGTTGTCTTGTTGTTTTAAGTATGCAAACCATTTCAAAAAGAAAGAAAATTTGAGCGCAGTATGGGCTGCTAAAGGTTAATTTATGATATTCAAAGATGACTACAAAGAAACATATTTGTGTGCATTTCAACAGTCACTAAAATAATAATCAAAATTACTTATATCATAGGTTTCTGTGCAATTTGAACAAAAGTCCATAAAAAAAAAAGATCTTACCCATTTGAAAATATTTCTGCTTATATCAGGAAAAACATTTAGTGCCTATAACTGCAGGAGTCATTGCTAAAGTACTAGAATACTGGGACCATGGAGTAAACAAAAGTGGCCAACAAAAAACACTTACATTAGTAAACTGTGTCAATCTACAGTTTCTGTAAAGAACGACTCCCACATCTACAGGTACCTATAAACAGTCCTTTCTGAATCATTTTCAATACAAGGAGTGGTGAGAATGCTTATCTGCATGATTAGAATTTCCACAATACAAGCAGGTGGAGATTGGCCATTTTAGGCAAAAACTATTGTAATCTTTTAATATAATTTATGTATGAGTTAATATAACCTTAGAAAAATGTGCTAAGAAACATTAGTTTTATAAATAAATGTTTGCTCATTAGTATATTCACATAGTAATCCAGGGGGAGAAGAAAATGTACCTTCTGAGGTCTTTTCACTTGTGAGCTACCATAATTAATGACTTCTTCCCCACTTTAATTACTCAGCACAATACACAAGGGAGAAGAGGTGCAATCCAATTTGTGACACAGTACCAACACTCAAGTTGACACAGACAGATCTGATTATCCACGGTTGCAATAATGTAAGCCCCTTATTGTTTGATTCGGTCGGTGGTTATTTCATGACAAAGCTGCTAAAATATCATGTATAGGAATTAGACAGCGCCTACACAATGAAAATCAGGAGAACAATATACAAATATATACATGTTTTAATAAAATAGTGTATCTTATTTAAAATAATTTTACACAAAAAAAGAAATATACATACATTAAATAGACAGGGATACATAACCTGCTGTACATTTAAAATGTCAGATGTCCCACTTACTTGGACAGTATGAAGTTTATATAAATACAGATAGTAATCCCTCCAATGCAAAAAAAATGGCTGGATCACCACAGAAAGCTTTCATAAAATAATGCTGACAATTAGTCACAAAAAAAACATATACACACCTGCTTATTTAAGTTTGACCTGGCCAGATACTAAGGCGCAATCATATATATATGATTAGGCAGAAATACACAGAAACCGCCATATGGGACGCATTCCGTTACTTCCTCAGCCGACTGACACCTGAATCTGCCACGGTATATAACATAACTGCTAAAATATCAGCTGTTAATAAAGTAATATATTTAGAAATGTTTAGATGTTTACCTTTTAATATGATAACATAATTGTGTTTTATAGAAGTTTCATTGTAGTAGTGATGACATGTCCTCCTTATTATAATTAGAGTAGCATGACCTTGGCAAGTAACAAGTTACATTAAGCTCACCCTAGCAAGTAACTTAAGCACAGGGTCTAATTTCAGAGAATGCTGAATGCACTCATCAGCACACTATTTATCTCCAGTGTGTATTGATTTCTGGAAGAGCCACTTGGAAGAAGATTACATATGAGTGGAATTAAACTTTGGTACAGTGAAATACACTTTATTAATGGAGCTAATATTCATAGGAGAAAAAACTTAGCACTCAAATTAGAAAGAGACATCAGTCAAATTAAATTTGACTACTTTCTTCCAGAAAGGATAGGATCCCTACATACCATTTTATTTTTAGAAGGCACTTGCCTAAAACTTGGTACTTGCCTAAAACTAACAACACAAGTAAATGTACAATTCCTTTTTTGGTAATTAATTTTTATTATAGGTTTCAAAAATTGCAAAGTAATATAATGATAAAACAACAGGTGCAGAGAGGAGGGACATGGGGGTTTACACAGAAATGTTAATCATAGGAGTGGGAGTGGCTTTCACATAGTTCACAGCAATAAACAACATGTGGCTTTAGATAAAAAGTACTAAAAGTTAAAATCAGGGTATCGCCAAGTACAATAAATATACCATTCTAATCAGATAGGATGGAATAAAAAAGCCTTTGTTGCAGAAGAACTGAAAATAAACTTTTGCAAAAACATTGTTGTGGGACAAGTTCCTTGTACCACAAACTGAAGCTACTTATGTCAGTTGTCAGGAGCATCTGAGTGAAGGTGCCTAAGTAATAATGGCCTTATTTAAGAGCAGTTAGAGCACAGATGCTAAAAAGCAAACAGTATAACTAGGGATGGAAAAATAAATGTTATAGTAAAGTTCTTTTTAAACACAAATAATTTTGTAACTGCCTGGTATTACTGATTCTTTCTCTCTCTCTCTGCATCTACAGTCCACATTTTAGTTGAGAGACAGAATGAAGATACCATTGTTTAAAAAAGTTTTGACTGTTAGAGCTAAAACTTAGTCTTGCCTCCATGACAAGGTTCAGAGTCATTACATTAAATTGTCAATTTGTGCAAGAGTTTAATCCAGTAGATTGTAAACTGTAAAATTCGTTTTTTATTTTTCTTCTTTCTGCAGGATTTTTTGAATATATATGAAAATATGGTCATTGTGATTTTGTTTTTCAGCTAAGCTGATGCTCAGAATACAGATCCAAAATGCAGCATCTGTTGATCAAGAAATGTCCACTATCCTTATGGCCAGGCTGGCTGTGTATAGGGCTGAAACAGAAGAAGGTGGCTGGACAGACAGCTAATTTGACTGGTAAGAGAAGAATGCAGTATATACAGCAATTGATAGAAAACTGACACAAAAACACGGTATCCAATAACAATATGATCTCATCCACAGGCCTGTCTTAAACCACCTGAAATATGAGTGCAACATGTCTGAAAAAAGGAAACTGACTATCAGTGGTCCAGAGCATAATAAAGCAACAAAAATAAATGCATTTTTAATATTAACGTGTGATGTATAAATACTAAAACAATATAGTGGGGCGGAGGGGTGTGGCATGACGTGAAGACGTGAGGTTGTGAGCCTCCGAATCCTCGCCCTCCTCTGGTTTACCTCGAGTCCATGAGGCCCTGCAAACACGCCCGGACTTTCTGCCAACCTTCCATTAGCTGGCCCCCCAGGAGAAAAGTACAGACACCTGCCGCCAAATGGAGGAAATTATCCTGTTGTCGGATCACGACCATGAACACGATTTTTTTCCAAACAAGCTACAAACAGGAGGAAACAGAAACCGCAAGTAGCATGGGGTGCCGCTTAGGCGTCCGCCCTACCCTCTCCGCTCCTATCTAATTTATGATAATACCTGATGCGTTTCTGTATAATAAAGTAAAGCTTTCTATTAGAAATGGCCGGGGATAACCCGAAATATAAATCTTAAGCAAAGAGAAAAAACACTTAAAACAACAATTTTATTTTGTTATACATTAAAAATAAAGGGGGAAACCCACCAGAAATATGGGAGACAAAAATTTGCCACAGGCGAAAAAGTATACATATATATAGAGATAGACAGGCACAAGTGTATTAAACCCTAATAAATGATTCACACATACACACACATCCAAAAATATAGATAATGAAAAAAGCTGAAAAGTAAGTAAGATATATTAGAATCATATATCATCCCACTCTCAAAAAATAAAAATAAATGTAAATAAATAATAAATAATATACGTCAAAAAACACACAAGTGAATAGATAAGAAAAACACTTAAATGGAGAGATAAATAAATAAATATAAAAATCAGAAAAATCAATACAAAGAATGCCCTATAATAAACACCTGTCTATAAGAGGTGTGCAGCTTATAAAGTATATACAGTCAGGTCAATAAATATTGGGACATCGACACAATTCTAATCTTTTTGGCTCTATACACCAACACAATGGGTTTGAAATGAAACAAACAAGATGTGCTTTAGCTGCAGATTTTCAGCTTTAAAAAAGCTTAAAAAGTGGGAGGCACATATACAAACTGTTGTAATTCCTACACCGTTCACCTGATTTTGATATAAATACCCTCAAATTAAAGCTGAAAGTCTGCAGTTAAAGCACATCTTGTTTCATTTCAAACCCATTGTGTTGGTGTATAGAGCCAAAAAGATTAGAATTGTGTCAATGTCCCAATATTTATGGACCTGACTGTAGTATCCCATACAGCTCCATAATATAAGGTATATAGAATAGGTAGATAACAATAGTGGAGGGTAATGGGTATTCCTAGTCTCAATGTCTTATAATTCCTGTTCTAATGATCAATCACGATATATAAAGAGGGTGAGAGAAACGGGGGGATGTACAGATAATAAAGCCACACAACAACAGGTAAACGATATAGAGATAAATTAGGGCAAGATATAAACTAATAAAGAGATGAAAAGAAAAGAAAAAAAGCCCGATGCGCATTTCGCCGTGACAGCTTCGTCAGGGGCCGATGCGTTTCTGATACCAATTAATAAGTACCCGAGTGTATAGATGTATGTTTATTCCTCTGGCAACTAAGGTCAATGTAAATGTTGGTGTAGGAGTAACGGAGGGTGAAGGAAGATCCAATTCAAAAATGTATTTATGCCCTACAAATACCAGAGATTAGAGAGAAGCAAACGGAAAAACTCCTATTTAGTTTATGATAATATCTGATGCTTTTCTGATACCAATTAATACGTACCCGAGTGCACAGATGTATGCTTATTCCTCTGGCAACCAAGGTCATTCTAAATGTAGTTGTAGGAGTCACTGAGGGGGAGGGCAGATCCAATTCAAAAATCCAGTTATGCCCTACAAATACCAGAGAGTAGAGTGAAGCAAATGGAAAAACTCCTTGTGCCAACCCCTCTCCCCATAGGTATATAAAAGAAAATTGGTGGTGAGGGAATAGCAGATGGTGAGTGTAAGGGTAGATACAAGCCCAAACGTTTAGTTCAGCCCCACAAATATGACAGTGGAGCAAATTGAAAATTCCCTTGTGTCACCCTCTCTTTCCACATGTATATAGTGTAATATTTACTTGATAGCAGTACCTGTATTATTAAGCATCCATAATAAATCTGTCCATTACATATTCCATTAAGATAGTGGAATAAAAAGGAAGAAAGGAGGAAGGGGAAAGGAGGAAAAAAAAGAGAGGCATGAAGCCAATCCCTTAACAATTAGCCAATAACAAAAGAGGAGGAAGGGAAGAGAAAGACAGGGAGCAAAAGAAGAAAAAAAGGGGGGGGGGGGAAAGAAGAAAACTTTAATACTGGCATACTGAAGTTGGAAGAAGAGAGGACAGAGAATTGAATTACAACACTGTAAAAGCACCGAATAATCCTTAACTCCTTAAGTGACTGAATAGGTTAACTGCATACTCTACAAAGTGTCCAAATGATAACCGTTTTGCTCGATTATAAGACGAGTTTTTTTTCAGAATTTTTTTTTCTGAAAACTACCCCTCGTCTTATAATCGAGGTCTTCTTATAATCTGACCTCAAATTGAGGTCAGATTATAAGACATGGATCCAGGTCCCCAGCAGAGCTGCAGGGGACCTGGATCCCCCTCTCTGACAGCAGGGGAAGTATGCGCGATGAGCGCAGACTCCCCTGCTTCCGCCCGGCACGACCGCCAGGGCTTCTGTGAAGAAGCCGGGTACTTCCGCTTTCGTCACAGAAGTCCCGGCGAGCGTGCCGGGCGGCAGCAGGGGAGGTCTGCGCTCAGACATCCTCTGCTGCCCCACTAGCTACCAGGGTAAATCGGGCAGCTGGGGGATGTCTTCACGATACATGCAGACATCCTCCATGCTGCCCGACACGGCAGACTATTATGACGGACCAGCTGTCCGTCATAATAGAGTGCCGTGTCGGGCAGCATGGAGGATGACTGCACATATCGTGCAGACATCCCCCGGCTGCCCCCACTAGCTCCCACTAGCCACCAGGGATCGACTTCAAGGTGAGGGGGAGGGACGGGGCAGAGAGACAGGGGGAAGGGGGGGCAGAGAGACAGGGGGAGGGAGGGGGAAGAGACAGAGACAGGGGGAGGGAGGGGGGCAGAGACAGAAGCAGGGGCAGAAACAGAGACAAGGGGAGGGAGGGGGTAGAGACAGAGACAGGGGGAGGGAGGGGGGCAGAGACAGGGGCAGAAACAGAGAGAGGGGAGGGAGGGGGGCAGTGACAGAGACAGGGGGAGGGAGGGGGGCAGAGAGGGAGAGGGGGGAGACAGAGCAACAAGGGAAGGGAGGGGGGAAGAGAGCTACAAGGGGGGGGAGACAGAGGGAGGAGGGGCAGAGAGAAACAAGGAGGGGGGAAGAGACAGAGGAGAGGGGGGAATCAAAGGGAGGGGTTGAGAGACAAAGCTGGGTGCAAGGGAAAGAGAGGCAGAATTGGCACATAAAAGGAAATAAAAACAAATGCATTTTTTTTTATATAATTTTTTATTAAAAAAGCAATTTACATGTGAATATATACAAGTTTAACTTTTTTCCTATAGGGTAGTCTTATATTCAGGCTTTTAGTTTTTTTCCTAAAGGAATATCCAAAGTTTGGGGGGTCGTCTTATAATCAGGGTCGTCTTATAATCGAGCAAATACGGTACTTCAAACACAAGGAAATAATGAAACTTATACATAGGAGTATCAGATGGTAGCAAAGTGAAGCATAATCAGCCATCTCACTGGATCTGTAATGAACCCCTTGAATTCTGGGTAACAGACAGAGGGGAATTGAAGTGAAGGAGAGGGGGAAAAACTCAAGGGGAAGGAGAAGAGGAGGAAGGAAAGGAGAATTGGAAGCTGGAGACAGAAATAAAAAATTCATAGATACCAAGACAGAACTCAAAAATAAGATAAATTTGAAAACTATTAAAATCACTGCATTGCGAAACTTGATTGAACCACTAACAAAGATATTGAACCAAGGGAATGGCATCACTACGTACTAAGAGGGAGAAGGAGAGTGAAGAAGCAAAATAAAAGAGAATGTATCTCAATTTTTAACCCCTAAACAAAGCCAGCAAAAGAAACAAGCAGACAATATGGATCAAAGTCCGAAGATACCCCCAAGAAGGGATCAATCCCAGATAACAACTCAACAACAAATCCCCCTGGGAGATTCAATAAAGGAGATGCTTCAAGATTTAAGAGCCCAAATAAAGGAAGACGCAAGGAGTACTAAGGGAATTGACGAGAGAACTACAAGAGATTGGAGAGCGGACAGAAGGCCTCGAACAAAAAAACATATGAAATAATAGAGGCTTATAACAAAATTATTGAGAATCAGGAAGAAATGGAAAGAGAGATCAAAATTATAAGAGACAAAACAATAGATCTGGAAGATCGCTCCAGAAGAAATAACATAAGAATTAGAGGGGTACCAGAAGAATTATACCTAACAATTATGAAAGAGTCGATAATGGAGCTATTTTCAAATCTTATACCTGAAAGAACAGAGTCAGAATTAAGGATGGATATCTATCCATCTTAGATATCCATCTAATGTTTTAGATGGATATATAAATCATTAGTTTGGTCAATCGATGGTTTGGCATCGATTGTCCAAACCAAAAAATATACCAAAAGAAATCCCCAGGGAAGTAATAATAAGATTACACTATTTCCACATTAAAGATGAAATACTGAGAGCATGTAGACAGCAGGGAACTCTCCCAGCCCCATTTGAGAAAATCCAGCTCTTCTCAGATCTTTCCCCATACACTCTACAGCGTAGAAGAGAATTCAGGAGAGTGACTACAGCACTCCGTCAAGCTGAAGTATCATACAGTTTGGGATTCCCAGTAAAGTTAAATTTGACAAAATATGGCATAAAAACAGTATTTGGCACCCCTGAAGAGGGCCTTAAATGTTTGGAAGAATGGAAATTTGAGATTCCAGAGGAAACAAAACTAATAAAAACACCACTGCGAAAAATGACAACAGAATGGTCACAAATTCCAAAACTCACAACCCTAATACATTAAAAAGTCCCCAACTATGAGATGACAACTGAAGGGTCAAAAATCCCAAAACTCACAACCCTCTTACATTAAACAGCCCCTAAATATGAGCAAGCTGCTGCCACAAGTACCCTACAGAGTAGATAACTCTGTGAGAAATTGAACAAATAAAGGGAAGAATGAGAACTGGAGACTCCAGTTGAAATAAAAAACCCTCCCTCATAGAAGATAACTGAATGGTTGTAAATCTTAAAATTGACAATTCTCACATTGATAGACCATTAAATACAGGGAAGAGAAGACCACGAGCGACCAAATCTGTCACCCTGTATAGCAACTGAATAAAGGAGTACATTAACTCCAGAAAAGTCCAATAAGAATGATGCCATCCTATATTTAATCGGGATATTTTTTTAAGATAGGATCCCCTCTCCTTATCTGCTCTTGTTTTTCTTTGTTTTCTTTTTTATTCCATAATTAGATTTTATTTATCTTTAAAAATTATAAATAATTATGGTAACACAAGTAACTTTAACCATCAACAATGCAAGATAAATTCACAGGAGATAATGGAATGCAAAAAAAGTTTACTCTCTAAAGGAAGATAAGATGGAAATAAATTCCACACACACTATGACAATTAAATTGAAGAATACCTAACATTTTCACTAAATAGTAGGATTTTTCCCAACTGGTGTGTAATTAATTTTCACAGATGCTTAATCTAGAGCACTTATACTAACGATAGACTTATCTAAGATAAGATAAATGACAAAATGCCAAAAGCACTTTTTAGCAGTTAGCAATGAGGAAGGAAGGCGAAGGGGAGGGAGGGCACATAGAGAAAGGGTGGGAAGGGAAGAAAAAATATGGAGGAAATGGAAAGGAAGGAGGGAGGGACTAGAGCACTAAAGAACTGAAGAAGATACTAATATTAAACTTAAAAGAAGGAAGTAATTAAATGGGGATGGGAAATTCAGGAAAATTTGGAAATATAGGGAAAGGGGGAAACTTATGGTTGGGAAAAGAAACAGAAGAGGGAAAATAGGTGATAAATATGAGAATCGGACTGAAGGGGAGGACTTGAGGGCGAGGGGACGGAGGACAATCTCATCTGGAGATGAGAAAAATGTCAGCATGTAATTTTAGATGTAGTGAAGATAGACAGGTAAAATTAGCAATTCAGCTCCAGCACTATGGAGATTGGAGACTAGTGAAGTGCTCAAAATTGAGCCTTTGTGTTTTTTATACACTGTATCTTTTGTTTTTGAAATTTTTCTCTCCATCTGCACTATTAACCAGTAGACTACAAAACAGATGTCATATGGGAAGTGAGAAGAGGCAGAAAAAAGTTCCTTTTAAAATAAAAGAGGCTACTCTGAAGTGATAGGAATAATGTGAAAGGATTGAATACGACTCATAAGAGACAAATGCTCTTTGAAGAAGCTGCAAAAAATAAAGCGTCTATACTGTGTCTACAAGAGACCCATTTTGCAAAACATAAAATGCTAAAAATTTATGCAAGAAAATATTCAACTGCATTTCACTCAACAGCTGAAACAAAGAGAGCAGGGGTCTCAATATGTATACATAATTTACTGGCAGCTTCAGTACAGATGATTAAAATCGTTCCAAGAGGCAGATTTATACTATTGGTCCTGAATATGGGAGGCCATTGGTATACATTGCTCAATACCTATTCACCAAATAGTGTCTCACCCCAGTATCTAGGAAAAGTTCTAAATATGGCTGAACAGTACAGAAGGGGGTTATTCATACTATGTGGGGATCTAAAAGCGGTAATGGATCTGGGTGTTGACTCCACGGCAAAGCTGTCGGGCGGATACCTGAAGTCATTGCAGCATCAAAGTAAGAGATTAACTCAGATTGTACAGGAAGTGGGCCTTTTTGATGTTTGGCGCATTTTGAACCCTGGTGATGGAGACTACACATTCTTTTCTGGAGTACAAGGTACATACTCAAAAATAGATTTTTTTTCTGGTAGATAAAAATATGTTGCAGAAAGTAAAGGAATGCAAAATAGGTTTAATCTCATGGTCGGACCATTCCACTTTAGTACTGGAAATAGCGGAAGGGAACAACTTTATCAGGAACAGACACTGGAGAATAAATGACTACATGTTATCAAAAAAGAGGCAATAGATATAATATCAACTAAAATGAGGGAATATTTTTAATTAAATGATAATAATGAATGTAAAATTGAAACTTTGTGGGAAGCCCACAAAGTGGTAGTTAGGGGAAATTTTAAGATTTGACAGCAGAACTAGAAAGCTTAGATAACTTAAATAAAATAAAGCTCATAAGATCCAGAACTTAAAAGATATGTCAAATAAAACATGAATTATCTGAGATTCAATTGTATAGAACACACATAATGTTACAAAGACTAAACCAAAATTTTTATAATAATAGTAATAAATCACGAAAACTTTTATCAAATCAATTAAAAAAAGGAAGCTAAATCTAATATACCATATTTCATATCTCAGGAGGGCAATAAAGTAATGAACCCAGCAAAAATCCCTGATATTTTTCCCTCTATCTAAACAAGATTATACAATATAGAAGATGATCCATTAGAATACCATCCAACAAAAGATGAAATATCTAAGTTCTTGGAAAAAGTAAAGTTGTCCAAACTTTCTGAGACCTAGAGCAGTGAATTAGCTCAACAAATAAGTGAACTAAAGTGAATTGCTAAATCCTGGCATATTGAGGGGCGAAATCCTGGAATATTAAATGGCAAAATCCTGGCATATTGAGTGGCAAAATCCTGGCATATTAAGGGACAAAATCCTGGCATATTGAGGGGCAAAATCCTGGAATACTGAGGGATAAAATCCTTGCATATAGAGGGGAAAAATCCTGGCATACTGAGGGATAAAATCCTTGCATATTGAGGAGGAAAATCCTGGCATATTGAGGGGGAAAATCCTGGCATATTGAGGGGGAAAATACTGGCAAATTGAGGGACAAAATCCTGGCATATTGAGGGGCAAAATCCTGGCATATTGAGGGGAAAAAAACCTGGCATATTGAGGGATAAAAACCTGGCATATTGAGGGATAAAATCCTGGCATATTGAGGGGGGAAATACTGGCATATTAAATGGCTAAATCCTGGCATTTTGAGTGGCTAAATCCTGGCATATTGAGGGGCAAAATCCTGGCATATTGAGGGAAAAAATCCTGGCATATTGAGTGGCTAAATCCTGGCATATTAATTGGCATATTGAGGGATACAATCCTGTCATATTGAGGGGCAAATCCTGGAATATTAAATGGCTAAATCCTGGCCTATTGAGTGGCTAAATCCTGGCCTATTGAGGGGCAAAATCCTGGCATATTGAGGGATACAATCCTGTCATATTGAGGGGCAAATCCTGGAATATTAAATGGCTAAATCCTGGCCTATTGAGGGGCAAAGTCCTGGCATATTGAGGGGAAAAACCCTGGCATATTAAATGGATAATTCCTGGCATATTGCGAGGCAAAATCCTGGCATGTTAATCAGCAAAATCCTGGCCTATTGAGGGGCAAAATCCTGGCATATTGAGTGGCAAAATCCTAGCATATTGAGGGGAAAAATCCTGACATATTGAGTGGCTAAATTCTGGCATATTAATTGGCAAAATCCTGGCATATTAATTGGCAAATTCCTGGCATGTTAATTGTCATATTGAGGGGGGAAATCCTGGCATATTGAGGGGCAAAATTCTGGCATATTGAGGGGCAAAATCCTGGCATATTGAGGGGAAAAATCCTGGCATACTGAGGGATAAAATCCTGGCATATTGAGGAGGAAAATCCTGGCATATTGAGGGGGGAAATCCTGGCATATTGAGGGATAAAATCCTGGCATATTGAGGGGGAAATCCTGGCATATTGAGTGGCAAAATCCTGGCATATTGAGGGGTAAAATCCTGGCATATTGAGGGGAAAAATCCTGGCATATTGAGGGATAAAATCCTGGCATATTGAGGGATAAAATCCTGGCATATTGAGGGGGGAAATACTGGCATATTGAGGGGCAAAATCCTGCCATATTAAATGGCTAAATCCTGGCATTTTGAGTGGCTAAATCCTGGCATATTGAGGGGCAAAATCCTGGCATATTGAGAGGCAAAATCCTGGCATATTAAATGGATAAATCCTGGCATACTTAGTGGCTACATCCTGCCATATTGAGGGCAAAATACTGACTTCTTGAGTGTCAAAATATTACTGGCATATTGAGTTGCAAAATATTACTGGCATATTGATCAACTGCTCCCTACCACCCATCCATATTACAGTAGACCGGTATAAAATGCTTGTGAGAGTGGGAGATATTGTCGGGGGAAGGGGGGTGTAGGGGACCCAGAAAATGTGTTCAGTAAGGGGCCCTGGAATTCCTGGTGGCGGCACTGGTTGATGCAATCCAGGAAGCAAGGAGGAATAGGAATCCCTAATATAATGAATTATTACTATGCATCAAATATGGCACAAACGGTACTCCTCCATGCCCTGCCAGGAACAATAGCCTCGGTGGACATGGAGGACTCAAAAGTAAGTCTACACAGAATATGCGATTTACTATGGATGGACCAAAAAGAAAGATCAAAACATATGGGAAAAACTGCCCATGATTTTTTAAAGATATCTACAGATTAGACACCTGCTCCAAATGCACAATGGACAAATAGACAAGATAAAAGAATCAAAGCTGAATATAATCAATATATGTATTGATACAATTAAAAAACAAAAAAAGATATCCATAGGCTACGAAACACTACAGGAGCAGTACACATTAGATATATTCCCCTTTATACGTAGTTGGGAGAGGGAAAATAATTGCAAGGAGACCAGTGGAAACAAGCACCACCTAGAATTGTTAAGAAAGATATTATACCGATGGTACTTGCTGGAGAGGATGTGATCAAGAAGGGACAATGCTACACGTATGGTGGACATGCCCTAGACTCACAAAGTTGTGGACATGGGTATTTAAGCTAATTAATAGAGATGTTCCGAATAGTTCGCCGGCGAATAGTTCCCCGGCGAACATAGCGTGTTCGCGTTCGCCGCGGCGGGCGAACAATTGCAATGTTCGGTCCGCCCCCTTTTAATCATCATTGAGTAAACTTTCACCCTGTACCTCACAGTCAGCAGACACATTCCAGCCAATCAGCAGCAGACCCTCCCTCCCAGACCCTCCCACCTCCTGGACAGCATCCATTTTAGATTCATTCGGAAGCTGCATTCTTAGTGAGAGGAGGGATAGTGTAGCTGCTGCTGATTTAATAGGGAAATCGATAGCTAGGCTAGTGTATTCAGTGTCCACTACAGTCCTGAAGGACTCATCTGATCTCTGCTGTAAGTACAGCACCCCAAAAAGCCCATTTTAGGGCTAGAACATCAGTCTGCTTCTTCTTTTTTTTTTCCTGTGTAATCTAATTGCAGTTGCCTGCCTGCCAGCGTGTGTGTCAGGCTCACAGCGTATACTGTGCCCACTTGCCCAGTGCCACCACTCATGACTGTGAAATAATAGCAGTCAGTGTCCTTCACACGTGTGCGTTTCAGGGCCTGCCAAGGCACAGTGTCACACCAGTGCAACTCATATCTGGTGTAACAGTAGTGTACATTAAAAAACAACAACTCTTTTTTGACTGTGAAATAATAGCAGTCAGTTTCCTTCACACTTGTGCGTTTCAGGGCCTGCCAGGGCACAGTGTCACACCAGTGCAACTCATATCTGGTGTAACAGTAGTGTACATTTAAAAAAAAAAACAACTTTTTTGACTGTGAAATAATAGCAGTCAGTTTCCTTCACACGTGTGCGTTTCAGGGCCTGCCAGGGCACAGTGTCATACCAGTGCAACTCATATCTGGTGTAACAGTAGTGTACATTTAAAAAAAAAAAACTTTAATAGATTGAATAGCAGTTAGTTGTCTCCAAGTGTGTGTGTCAGGCCTACAGCGTCTACTCTGCCAACTTCTGCCAATGCACAGTGGCACTCATATCTGTTGTCACAGTAGCTTGCACACATAGTACCACTAATCGAAAAAAAAATGACAGGCAGAGGCAGGCCGTCGTGGTGCTGTGATTCCCTTTGGCCCTAGAATAATGCCCAGTGTTCAGAGGCCACGTACCCTGAACTCGAAAAGTTCTGAGGACATAGTTGACTGGCTAACACAGGACACCCAATCTTCTACAGCTTCCGCTCGGAACCTTGACGCACCATCCTCCTCCAGCTTAGCTTCGGGCACCTCTCAAGTTACCACTCGCCCACCTGCCGCCACCACCAACACTAGCACCACAGCCGCTTCACTTGATCTGTCAGAGGAGTTATTTACACATCAGTTGGAAGAAATGAGTGATGCGCAACCATTATTGCCAGAGGATGTAGATAACAGGGATATGTCTCAGTCAGGCAGCATTACACACATGGACGTGTGTGTGATGATGATGATGTTGTACCCGCTGCTGCTTCCTTTGCTGAGTTGTCAGATACAAGTGAAGCGGTTGATGATGACTATGCATCTGTGGATGTCGCGTGGGTGCCCGCTAGAAGAGAAGAAAAACAGGGGGAAAGTTCAGATGGGGAGACAGAGAGGAGGAGGAGACGAGTTGGAAGCAGGGGGAGGTCGTCGCAAGGAGCTAGTGGCACAGTCAGACAGCATGCATCGGCAGCCGGGGTCAGCCAGACAGCACGCCAATCAACGCATGCTGTTGCCACCACCAGAATGCCGTCATTGCAGAGCTCAGCAGTGTGGCATTTTTTTTGTGTTTCTGCCTCTGACAACAGCGATGCCATTTTGCAACCTGTGCCAAAAGAAACTGAGTCGTGGGAAGTCCAACACCCACCTAGGTACAACTGCTTTGCGAAGGCACATGATCGCACATCACAAACGCCTATGGGATCAACACATGCGTACAAGCAGCACACAAACTCAAAGCCGCCATCCTCCTCCTGGTCCAGCATCTTCAGCCACGTCAACCACTGCTGTCCTCCTTGCCCCCTCTCAAGCATACGCCACTCCGTCTCTCACCTTGAGCAGTTCCTGCACATCTGCCCAGAGTCAGGTGTCTGTCAAGGACATGTTTGAGCGTAAGAAGCCAATGTCACAAAGTCACCCCCTTGCCCGGCATCTGACAGCTGGCTTGTCTGAACTCTTAGCCCGCCAGCTTTTACCATACAAGCTGGTGGAGTCTGAGGCGTTCAAAAGATTTGTAGCTATTGGGATACCGCAGTGGAAGGTACCCGGCCGAAATTTCTTTGCACAACAGGCAATCCCCAACCTGTACTCGATGTGCAAAAGGAAGTAATGGCATGTCTGGTACACAGTGTTGGGGCAAGGGTCCATCTGACCACTGATACCTGGTCTGCAAAGCATGGTCAGGGCAGGTATATCACCTACACTACGCATTGGGTAAACCTGCTGACGGCTGGCAAGCATGGAATGCGTGGCTCTGCAGAGGAGTTGGTGACACCGCCACGACTTGCAGGCAGGCCTGCTGCCACCTCCTCTACTCCTCCTACTCCATCCTCTTTCATAACCTCCTCGGCTGAGTCCTCTTCTGCTGCTGCGTCTTGCTCCACATCAACGGCACCCCCCCCAGCTCCCCAGGTACTATTCCACATCTCTGATACGGCAGTGTCACGCCGTCTTGGGGTTGACTTACCTGAAAGCAGAGTCACACCGGACCAGCACTCCTGTCCGCCCTGTACGCACAGGTGGATCAGTGGCTGACTCCGCACCAACTGGAGATCGGCAAAGTGGTTTGTGACAACGAAAGAAATTTGTTGGCGGCATTGAATTTGGGCAAGTTGACACATGTGCCGTGTAATCTGATCGTACAACGCTTTGTGCATAAGTACCCAGGCTTACAGGACATCCTGAAGCAGGCCAGGAAAGTGTGTGGCCATTTCAGACGTTCCTACACGGCCATGGAGCACTTTTCAGATATCCAGCGGTGAAACAACATGCAGGTGAGGCGCTTGATTTGGAATTCAACACTCCTAATGTTCGACCGCCTGCTCCAACAAGAAAAAGCCGTTAACCACTATTTGTATGACCGGGGTGCTAGGACAGCCTCTGCGGAGCTGGGAATTTTTTTGCCACGTTACTGGACGCTCATGCGCAATGCCTGTAGGCCTGTGTCCTTTTGAGGAGATGACAAACCTAGTCAGTCGCACCGAAGGCACCATCAGCGACATCATACCATTTGTTTTCTTCCTGGAGCGTGCCCTGGGAAGAGTGCTGGATCAGGCCGTAGATGAGCGTGAAGAGGAAGAGGAAGAGTTGTGGTCACCATCACCACCAGAAACAGCCTTATCAGCATCGCTTGCTGGACCTACGGCAAAGCTGGAAGAGGATTGTGAGGAAGAGGAGTCAGAGGAGGAATGTGGCTTTGAGGAGGAGGAGGAAGACCAACCACAACAGGCATCCCAGGGTGCTCATTGTCACCTATCTGGTACCCGTGGTGTTGTACATGGCTGGGGGGAAGAACATACCTTCAGTGAGATCACTGATCACGAGGAATGGGACATGAGTAGCTCGGCATCCAACCTTATGCAAATGGGGTCTTTCATGCTGTCGTGCCTGTTGAGGGACCCTCGTATAAAAAGGCTGAAGGAGAAAGTGCCTGAAATGTTAACGAATTACCGCAAGTCGGAAAGGATGCAGCAGTTCCAAAATAAATTAAAAAGTATGCTTTACACAGCGTATAAGGGTGATGTCACAGCACAACGGGAATCTAACAGGGGAAGAGGTGAAAGTAATCCTCCTCCTCCCACGACCACGCCGGCAAGGACAGGACGCTTTACAGACGTGTTGTTGATGGAGGACATGCGGAGCTTTTTAAGTCCTACACATCGCCACAGCCCTTCGGGGTCCACCCTCAGAGAACGACTCGACCGACAGGTAGCAGACTACCTCGCCTTAACTGCAGATATCGACACTCTGAGGAGCCATGAACCCCTTGACAACTGGGTGTGCAGGCTTGACCTGTGGCCTGAGCTATCCCAATTTGCGATAGAACTTCTGGCCTGCCCCGCTTAAAGTGTCCTGTCAGAAAGGACCTTCAGTGCAGCAGGAGGTATTGTCACTGAGAAGAGAAGTCGCCTAGGTCAAAAAAGTCTAGATTACCTCACCTTTATTAAGATCAATGAGGGATGGATCCCGAAGGGACTGACAGTGGGCGATACATTCGACTAAAAAAGGCCTGATGAGGGGGACGTAACAGTGATGAAACTGATAAGAATAGTACTACTTAACACACCACTCCTACCTGGTGGCACATTAGATTACACGCGCAGTGCCCCAAATTTGAAGTAGGAGGACCAACCAAGCATCTTTTTCCATCTCCCGGTTCCAAAAATCGATGATATATACCCGTCCCCTGATAGGGGACGTAACAGGGATTAAACTGATAAGAATAGTACTACTTAACACACCACTCCTATCTGGTGGCACATTAGATTGCACGCAGAGTGCCCCAAATTTTAAGTAGGAGGACCGACAAAGCATCTTTTTCCATCTCCCGGTTCCAAAAATCGATGCCATATACACGTCCCCTGATAGGGGATGTAACAGGGATTAAACTGATAGGAATAGTACTACTTAACACACCTTATAATAACGCAGAGAGAGGCAACGCAGAGAGAGGAGTCTGAAGAAGAGGAGTCAGAGGAGGAAGGTGGCTTTGAGGAGGTGGAAGACCAAACACAGCAGGCGTCCCAGGGAGCTTGTTGTCACCTTTCGGGGACCCTTGGTGTTGTACGTGGCTGGGTGGAGGAAGAGACCTTCAATGACATCAGTGAGGACAAGGAACGGGACATGGCTAGCTTGGTATCCAACCTTGTGCAAATGGGGAGTTTGCGGTTGTGCAAATGGGGAGTTTGCGGTTGTGCAAATGGACTGTTTGCGGTTGTTTGCGGTGCGTTAAATGGGGAGTTTGGTCTGTCACTGTGAAGCGGGCGTAACCCTTACACTACCTGATCGATACAACATCATACCTGATGTTTTAAAGCACGTTATTCCAAACAATTTAGGAATGTTAGGTGATGAATGCCCTTTATGGATTAAAACCAGACTCTGCATCAACTATGTAATTTTCCATGGGAGTTTTGCCATGGATCCCCCTCCGGCATGCCACAGTCCAGGTGTTAGTCCCCTTGAAACAACTTTTCCATCACTATTGTGGCCAGAAAGAGTCCCTGTGGGTTTTAAAATTCGCCTGCCTATTGAAGTCTATGGTGGTTCGCCCAGTTCGCCCGTTCGCGAACATTTGCGGAAGTTCGCGTTCGCTGTTCGCGAACGGAAAATTTTATGTTCGCGACATCTCTAATTATCAGCTACTAATACAACCTGAGAATTACTTCACTACAAAACACAATACACTGATAACACCTAGAGTTATTTTGTTAGTTACAATTACTAATAAACTCTCTCATAAATAAAAACCCATATTAAACACACTGCCTATCTAAGCTGTAGGTGTCTTAACCGACCCCAGCTTCTTTCAATACAATCACACTGCAGCTCACAAGAGAGTGAATACCCTACTCTACTTAATCAGCAACCTACAATCAACACTGACCTCCTAGTGTCATTACCAGCTCCTCCTCTCTTCAGCCTTTTACTCCTTCATTCATGACACCTCTTCTAACCCTTGCAAGAAACAAAATCAGCATTTGCCACAGACCCCGCCTGCTTCGTACTACCAACACCAAATGCAATACCGACAACCTTATATCTATCCCCTGCTATAATCACCCACTATTCAGTTGTGCCCTGCTAAATGCACACTCTTTATGCAATAAGCTTACAGCTATACACAATCTATTCATTTCTCACTCCTTTAAACTCCTTGCACTTACTGAAACCTGGCTTACCTCATCTGACACGGTCTCTCCTGCTGCTCTCTCTTATGGTGACCTACGCTTCAGCCACACCCCAAGACCTGGGGACAAAAAGGGCGGAGGTATTGGCATCCTCCTATCTGCAAACTGCTCCTTACAGCCATTACCCTCAGCCCCTTCCCTTTCATTTTCATTATTCTAAGTGCACGCTATTCGTCTTTTCTTCCCTCTATCCCTTCGTATTGCCGTTGTCTATCGGCCACCGGGGCCTTCTTCCCAGTTTTTTGACAACTTCTCTGCATGGCTCCCCAACTTTCTTGCCACTGATGTATAATGTCTCTTCCTGGGAGACTTTAACATTCCACTTGACCTAACCAACTCTCCTGCTACTTCAAAACTCCTTTCCCTCACCTCTACCTTTGGCCTCTCCCAGTGGACCAACTTTCTCACTCACTAGACCTAGTATTCACTAAATCATGTGCCATCTCTAACTTTTCCCATTCACCTTTCCCCCTGTCTGACCACCACCTTCTTACCTTCTATCCCACCATACCTCAATCGACTACTGCACGTCTCCCCCCGGCCAAATTCAAAAGACTGCTATCTACCTTACCACTGCTCTTCAAACCTCCCTCCCCTCCTTGCAATCCACCTCATGTCCAGAGAAATCAGATAACTCTTATAACAGTATCCTCACCTTAGCCCTTGACAACATTGCCCCTGTTGTTGCCAAACGTGCCCACAGACCCAACCAACAACCGTGGCACACTAAGCAAACACGATACCTCCAAAACTGTACTCGCACGGCTGAGCGGCATTTTAGGAAATCACGTTGCAAGGAGGATTTCCTTTATTACAAATTCATGCTGTGTTCCTACAACTCTGCTCTCACTCAGTCCAAGCAACACTACTTCTCTACATTAATATTCACCCACTAATCGAATCCCAAACGTTTATTCTCAAAATGTAATGCTCTCCTCTGCCCTCCTGCACCTCCGCCCTGCTCCGCTCTTACGGCCCAAGACCTTGCCTCTCACTTTAAAAACAAAATCGACGCTATCAGGTGTAACTTCACCTCCCGTGACTTGCTTCAACTACCTCCTGCCTCGTTCCCATCCCCCAAACACACTCTGAATATCTTCTCCCCTGTAGCTGAGAAAGAGGTTGACGATCTGCTCTCCTGCTCGAAATCTACTACTTGTGCACTTGATCCCATCCCGTCTCACCTTGTATCCTCTCTTTCCCCTCTACTTTGTCCAACTCTAACCCATCTCATCAACCTCTCCCTGTCCTCTGGAATAGTACCATCAACCTTCAAGCAAGCCCAAATCGTACCTGTATTGAAAAAAATCTTCCCTCGACCCTACTCTTCCATCTAACTACCGTCCTATATCCCTTATCCCCTTCTTGTCCAAGTTGCTGGACAAAATAGTGCACTCGCGACTGACAGACTTTCTGACTCACAATGACCTACTTGACCCTTTTCAATCTGGCTTTAGACCCTTACACTCTACTGAAACAGCCCTTACTAGAGTATCAAATTACCTCCTTGCTGTCATATCTAAAAGCCACTTCTCGGTGATGATCCTCTTAGATCTCTCTGCTGCCTTAGACACCGTTGACCACTGCCTCCTTCTTAATAGATTATCCTCACTTGGCTTAGGTGGTGTGGCACTCTCTTGGATCGAGTCTGTCATGAAATGGATTTGAAGATCCACTGTGACGGGGGTTCCTGGAGGGGCCTGGTAGCCAGAAGACTCCCTGTAGACTATGCACCCTGTCTGTAAATATATTAGTTTGAGGATACACACTTTGAGGGCGCCAGTGGACCCCTGTTTTCAACTGGACTTCAAATACAGGCTCATTCAGGATGTGAGCCTAGATGTGTACTTTAGGATTTAAGCCTTTGTCCCATTCACTGTGTTTTCCCTTGGTAAAGATTGTATCTTATCCTGTAAACCCCTGTAATTATAACACCTTTCCCATTGTCTTCATGTAAGTAATTCAATGTCCTGTTGTACAGTGATGTCACTTAGCAAGTTACTTTAATTGAGTGCACTCTGTATGTATCTGATACCTTTGTATCCTGAAAGGTGTGAAGCAGGATTTCACCATTGTATGTCCTTCTTTTAAACTGATTATATTGTGTTGATTATGTGTCTTACTGTGTGTATTGTAATTAGGTTTACTCGTGGTCATTTCTATCTGGATTACTAATGCTGTGATGTCATGTTTATGTGTATATAAGTCTGTGCTGTTGCACAAATAAAGAGTTTGTTCTTCTTGCTGTACCTAACTGCTAGATGTCATGTCTATTTGGGTACAAAGAGCAAGGGTCCAGGAAAGACTTGCTGGGTGAATGCTGAGATGTAATCGGGGGCTAAGGAGGAGATTCCCTACAACGGGCAGAGGGTCTACTATGTCGGGTAGACGGTCCGTTACATTGGTTGCAGCGGTAGGATATTCCTTGCAAGAGCCCAGTGGATTAGCAGCAGAGCACCAGCAAGGGATTGCGACCGGCACGATGGCCGTGGATATGGATTATCAGTTTTGCAAAGCTGGCCAGTTGGCCAAGGAGTACCAGAATGGTACAGCAGCCACGATGGATGGGATTTACAAGTTGAAGACCAGACAGGTCCTGCAGGAGGAGCTGCTGCAGCGAGTTGGCAGCTACCAAAAATTATGGATGAACGCTCTCATTCGGGACCAGGATTACCGGGGAAAGGTCCTCCCCAGCTCCCAGGAATGGTACGTGCACCAGGTGAGTGAGAGATTGCCGTACCTGGGAGAGCACCCACAGGGTGACTGGGTGGCTGAATTAGAGGAGCTTATCTCTGCTGAGATGGTAGTGGATTGTGGATACCGGGCACTACGGTGGTATGCCACACAGCTATACCCTGAGCTGGAGGATGACACTCCCACGGAAGGCTATTATTTTGGTGGCTCAGGATTGTTATTGGAAAATCTCCAGCAGGATCCAGACTTTGGGAGTGCCTCGACAGACCATTGGAGAGATCTCTGGGAGTTCCGGGTTGCAGATAGTTTCTATGTGCCTGAACTGGAAGCCGACTGGGACTACTTGGTGACCCAAGAAGTGGAGCTGGAGAAGGCATTCCTACAGCTACTACACCACATAAAGCCCCCTGCTTATGAGACTGTGAGTATCAGTGCTGCTCCCCCCCCCCCCCAGCAGATGCACTGACACAAGAACTGTGCCCCTTCTTCCACGTGGATGACTCAGCGGAAGAGCTGGCATCCGGGCAGATTGCCACTGGCTCCTACCTGCCCCTACCCCAAACCCCAGAACTGTGTCCTCTTTCCCCTGTGGAGGTCCCGGCTGACGTCACGTCCCCAGACCTGTTACCCCTGCCCCCCCTCGAATGCCCAGTTGAACCACTGGAACTGTTCCCCATGACTGACCTGGGCTTCCTCTCCCCACCCCTACCTACCTACCAGAAGAGGCACTGGTTGTAGAGCAGAGCCTCACATGTTCGAGCCTAATCCTTCTATTGACCCAAGAGTTGTGTCCCTTTCCCCCTCTGGATGCCCCAACTGAAGGGCTGACATCATGGCAGAGTGCTGCTGGCATCTACACACCTCCACCTGGGTTCAAGGAGCCTTATTGGAGCCCCATCCCTGGCTTTTACCCGCCCTATGTACCAGCAGAAGTGCTGGCATCGATGTTCACAGGGCCTAAATGGGATACCCCCATAGTGTCCAGCCCAGCTAACCCTGCCACTCTACCTGCTCCCCAGCGGCTGAAAAGATTTTTGGGAGAAGGAACATTTGGCCTTTCTCCCCAGCGGCAGATGCATGTTTCGGGAGAGGTGGAGGTTGGTTCGGTAAGTGCTATTTTTGAACAAACAAAGTGTGGGGACTGCAAACCGGTGATTAACCATGGGGAGACCGCTATACAGACTGACTTAGGAGTCACCCCGTCGGGTGGCTCCTCCATTGTCAGTCTCCCCCCCGAAAAAGGAGATATGTCAGGAAATAGATTTGAAGATCCACTGTGACTGGGGTTCCTGGAGGGGCCTGGTAGCCAGGAGACTCCCTGTAGACTATGGACCCTGTCTGTAAATATATTAGTTTGAGGGTACACACTTTGAGGGCGCCAGTGGACCCCTGTTTTCAACTGGACTTCAAATACAGGCTCATTCAGGATGTGAGCCAAGATGTGTACTTTAGGATTTAAGCCTTTGTCCCATTCACTGTGTTTTCCCCAGGTTAAGATTGTATCCTATCCTGTAAACCCCAGTAATTATGTCACCCTTCCCATTGTCTTCATGTAAGTAATTCAATGTCCTGTTGTACAGTGATGTCACTTAGCAAGCTACTTTAATTGAGTGCACTCTGTATGTATCTGATACCTTTGTATCCTGAAAGGTGTGAGGCAGGATTTCCCCATTGTATGTCCTTCTGTTAAACTGATTATATTGTGTTGCTTATGTATCTTACTGTTTATTATAATTAGGTTTACTCATGGTCATTTCTATCTGGATTACTAATGCTGTGATGTCATGTTTATGTGTATAAGTCTGTGCTGTTGCACAAATAAAGAGTTTGTTCTTCTTGCTGTACCTAACTCCTAGATGTCCTGTCTATTTGGGTACAAAGAGCAAGGGTCCAGGAAAGACTTGCTGGGTGAATGCTGAGCTGTAATCGGGGGCTAAGGAGGTGATTCCCTACAATGGGCAGAGTGTCTACTACGTCGGGTAGACGGTCCGTTATATTGGTGGCAGTGGTGGGATCCTCCTTGCAAGAGCCCAGTGGATTAGCAGCAGAGCACCATCAAGGGATTGCGACCGGCACGATGGCCGTGGATATGGATTATCAGTTTTGCAAAGCAGGCCCGTTGGCCAAGGAGTACCAGAATGGTACAGCAGCCGCGATGGCTGGGATTTACAAGTTGAAGACCAGACAGGTCCTGCAGGAGGAGCTGCTGCAGTGAGTTGGCAGCTACCAAAAATTATGGATGAACGCTCTCATTCGGGACCAGGATTACCAGGGAAAGGTCCTCCCTTGCTCCCAGGAATGGTACGTGCACCAGCTGAGCGAGAGATTGCCGTACCTGGGAGAGCACCCACAGGGAGACTGGGTGGCTGGGTGGCTGCCGGTCAGTGTCCTGGTTAGTCCAGCAGCCCACCCACAATAAATGGTTACTACACCTGAGTAAGGGAGAAACTTGTCCATGTCCAGGTGCCTCACCACAGCTGTGTGGGGGACTGGAAGGCTACCTATGTGGGTTGCTGAGTGGGCAGAGACCAGCGGTACTCTGCCCTGGTGCCAGCACTACAACGGAAATTGCCTGGTTGGAGCCTGGTTGCTGGATGGGGAGACCGACTGTCTCCCTTTTGGATACACAGCTCTGCTGCTGGAGGGGGAGACCGATTGTCTCCCCTTTGGACAAACCACCACACTGCTGTGGGGGGAGACTGACTTTCTCCCCTTTGGCTAACCAGCCCTGTTTCTGGGGGACAGGACCGACTGTCCCTACCCCCTGTGCTGTAAGTGCAGAGACCACGGTCCTGTCTGCACAGTTGTGGGGCTTACTGTCTCCCCCTGGTATGTTAAGCTGCCGCTGGGGAGAGGGGGTAACAAGCTCCTCTCCCATACATACTCCCTTCCGCTGGGGAGGGAGACCGACTGTCTCAGCTCCCAATACAGTGTCCTACTGCTGGGGAAAGGAGACTGGGTTCTCTATTCCCTGCTGTATCTGCTGCTGGGGAGGGAGGACAAGGCTCTCCTCTCCCAATAAAACACTCTTCCGCTGGGGAGGGAGGACAAGGCTCTCCTCTCCCAATTAAACACTCTGCTGCTGGGGGTCAGGACTGACTGTCTCTGCCCCCTGTAACTCAGCCTGCTGCTGGGGAAAGGAGACTGGGCTCTCTGTTCCCTGCAAATCACACTGCCGCTGGGGAATGGAGACTGGGCTCCCTATTCCATGCAGATCACACTGCCGCTGGGGAATGGAGACGATGCTCTCCTCTCCCTGTGGGGCCAGTGGAGAGACCTCGGTCCCATCTCCACTTGCCGGCTAGATGTCCTCCCAGTACATCTCGACGATATCCTCCCAGCTGAAGGGCTCTGGACCTGGTTCTGCCACGATGCTCTCCTGCTGGGTATCCTCAATGGAGCGGAACAGGTCTTTGTAATCCTGCTCCAGTTCCCATTCCAGGGATACTAGGTGCGTCAAGTCTGGTCTCACTTCGTGGGGGTCATCCCAGTCTTGCATACCCTTCCTCCAGTCAAAAATATCTTGGAACCGGGTCTCATCAGGGCTCCCTAAGTCAGGTTCTGTGAAAGCCTCCCACAGCAAGCTAGGGCCATTAAACTCTACTCCATCTGGGTTATCATGCTCCACTCTCCAGGGTGTATACTGAACTGTAGACCACTAGAGTGCCTGGTAGGCATCCTCTAGCCATAGCTCCTGCCATACCCGGTGCTTGAGCTCCTTTACCCATTGCTCCAGGGGCTGCTCTCCCAGGAAGGGCATCCGCAGTGCCAGTCGCGTCTGCTGTCGCTGCTCCTCGCTGGGGAGTCCCTCGCCCCGCTGATACTGTACGTTATCCAGTGCCTGGTACCAGATGCCTTTCCTTATTGCATCCCGGCCATCCAGGTCCTCTTCCTCATATGGAACTGCTGTTTGGTTCCAGACTGGTTCCATCCTGCTGCTGTCAGGGTCGCTGTACTGAGACATGCGTTGCCCTCAAATTATAAATCCAGAAAATGGTGTTGCCTTGTAGCTGTCCTTCTGGGCTGTGAGAACCATCCCGTCGCTTGCCACCAATTGTAACGGACCGTCTACCGGACGAAGTAGACCCTCTGTCCGTTGTGGGAAATCACCTCCTTAGCCCCCAATTACAGCTCAGCATTCACCCAGCAAGTCTTTCCTGGACCCTTGCTCTTTGTACCCAAATAGACAGGGCATCTAGCAGTTAGGTACAGCAAGAAGAACAAACTCTTTATTTGTGCAACAGCACAGAGTTATATACACATAAACATGACATCACAGCATTAGTAATCCAGATAGAAATGACCATGAGTAAACCTAATTACAATACACACAGTAAGACACATAATCAACACAATATAATCAGTTTAAAAGAAGGACATATAATGGGGAAATTCTGCCTCACACCTTTCAGGATACAAAGATATCAGTTACATACAGAGTGCACTCAATTAAAGTAACTTGCTAAGTGACATCACTGTACAACAGGACATTGAATTACTTACATGAAGACAATGGGAAAGGTGACATAATTACAGGGGTTTACAGGATAGTATACAATCTTAACCTGGGGAAAACACAGTGAATGGGACAAAGGCTTAAATCCTAAAGTACACATCTTGGCTCACATCCTGAATGAGCCTGTATTTGAAGTCCAGTTGAAAACAGGGGTCCACTGGCGCCCTCAAAGTGTGTATCCTCAAACTAATATATTTACAGACAGGGTGCATAGTCTACAGGGAGTCTTCTGGCTACCAGGCCCCTCCAGGAACCCCCGTCACAGTGGATCTTCAAATCCATTTCATGACAGAGTTGTACTTATCTGAGCACTCCTATTCAGTTTCGTTTGCTGGAGCGACATCGTCGCCTGTTCCGCTCTCTGTTGGTGTTCCGCAAGGATCGGTCCTTGGCCCGCTGTTGTTTTCCCTCTACACTACCTCTCTGGGTGAACTCATCTGCTCTTTTGGCTTTCACTAACACCTGTTGATACTCAGCTCTACCTCTCCTCCCCTGACGTCACTCCCTCTCTAGTGTCACGTGTAGCTGAGTGTCTGTCAGCCATCTCCGCTTGGATGTCTGATCGCTACCTGAAACTTAACCTCTCCAAAACAGAACTGATTATCTTCCCTCCCTCAACCGCTGTCCCTACACCTGGGTTCACAGTCACCGTTGATAATGCTACAATAGTACCGGCTGACCGTGTTCGATGTCTTAGGGTCACTTTTGACTCTGCTCTCTCCTTCATTCCTCAAATTCAGTACTTGCCCAAATCTTGTCGGCTGCACCTAAGTTCCTTAGGTGCAGTCGACAAGATTTGGCCAAGTACTTGTCCATTGCATGCATTCGCCCGTTCCTCAGCGAAGAGACCGCCAAAATTCTAGTGATCTCGCTTGTGACCTCTCGTCTGGACTACTGTAACGGTCTTCTGACTGGACTACCTTTGGCTTGTCTGGCTCCCCTACAGTCTATCCAAAATGCGTCTGCCAGACTCATCTTCCTTTCACGTCGGTCTGATTCGGTGGCTCCTCTCTGCAACGCCCTCCACTGGCTTCCCTTCTGCTGGAGGATAAAATTTAAAATTGTGTCTTTAACCTACAAAGCCTTTCACTCCTCTGCTCCTACGTACATTTCCTCCCTTGTTAACCGTTACCTCCCTGCACGACCTTTGCGCTCCTCATTCTCTTCTAATCTCAACACCACTTCTCACTCGCGTCTCCAAGATTTCGCCCGAGCTGCCCCCTGTCTCTGGAACTCCCTTCCCCGGAGCATCCAGCTCTCTCCCTCCTTTTCAAACTTTAAAAAGTCCCTCAAAACTCATCTCTTTAGAGAGGCTTACTACCCAACCCACTAGTTACCAGTCACTTTGCCTCTAGCCATTCCCACCTAGCTGGAACACACACTCCCTCTTTGACTTATCCCACCTAGTGCCTCCCATCCACTCTACTGTTACTACTTCAATCCCTCTGACCTTTTCAATCCCTTAATTGTCTCATGGACCCCATTCCCTCTAGATTGTAAGCTTACGAGCAGGGTTCTCTACCTCATGTACCAGTCTGTACTAGTTTGTCTACCTTAGTATGTAGTTCCCTTCTATGCTCTGTACCAAGCGCTACAAGAATTGGTGGCGCTGTACAAATAAATGTTACTGTTAATGTAATGTAATGTAATGAGTGCAATGTGGGTGCAGCAGAAGGGAATAAAAACAAGAAATGCCAATTTTCTATAACATTTTTATTATAAATTAAAATAGTTAAATATAATATTAAAAGGTTCATATACATATAAATGCAACTAGTGTGAGAGAGAGAGATGTGTATAGATATTTATTGTTTTAGAATTGTACAATTGTCACCTTGCGGGGTTCTTGTGTGTGGCATAACTATGGGGCTCTTGTGTGTGGCATAACTATGGTGCTCTTGTGTGTGGCATAATTAAGGGGCTCTTGTGTGTGGCATAATTAATGGGGCTCTTGTGTGAGGCATAGTTATGGGGCTCCTGTGTGTGGCATTAATGGGGCTCCAGTGTGTGGCATAATTTGTGGGGCTCCTGTATGTGGCATAATTTATGGGGCTCCTGTATGGCATATTTAAAGGGCTATCTAACTGGCATTACAAAGGAATCTGTTTGGCATGGTATTGGAGGTAATCCATGGGGGTGACACCCTGAGTTACCGCACCGGGTGACACCAAACCTAGGGATGCCTCTGCCTGGCTGCCCTCTTCCTCTCCCCCCCCCCCCCCCCCCTCCCCATATCTAACCACACTGTGTGCTTGGTTCCCTTATGACTGATCACCTCCTTCATTGTTAGGTGACCCAACTAAGCTCTGCTCAGTGAGCAAGTAACTCCTCTCAAGGTTGTCAATATCCCTCAGTGCTGAATTATGCTTTCCCAGAGCTCCAATCTGAGAAGCCACTTGCTCACACTTGCCACAGCGATATAGCCCCAGGATCTTCTGTTCTAAGTGTTAATACAGATAACAAGATTTGCACAGAATGGTATATTCAATTTTGCTCATCATGTGTGGTACAAGTGTGAATGCTTAAAAAATGGTCAAACTGGACTTATCTATGTCTGTCTAACTCCTGTGCTGCTCAACTGCTGTAAATTCACCAACTCTGCACTTAGAAAACAGCAAACAGTTTGAAACGAGCAAACTCAAACTGAGCAAGCTCTGTGAGCTACAATTCTAACTTTACTAACAAGCACAGGTGACTGCTATCATATCCCCACCTCTAACTAACTAACCTCAGTTCCCAAACAGAAACAAGATTGGCAGAAAAAAAAAACCCACTTATAATACAAGCCCAAAATCACAATAGAATACGCTTCATAGCTTCTATAAATGCACAAAATGTGCACTCAAACTTAGAGCAGGCTCTGTGAGTTACACTACTAGCTTTCTTTATATTTCTGTATTTATATATCAACCATTACAACATATAAAAATACATTACATTATTCCTACATGCATACATTAAGATAAACCCTAAGATAAACCCTTTTCTGTTGTAATCTTTCCTTCACAACTGTGACTGGTGAGTTTGGGCTGCAGCATGTATTCACTGTTTTAAACATGTGGCATTTTTAATTTTGAGCGCTGATTTACACACTTTCTCTTGTTTTAGAAATACTACACAGGTCTGTTATCACTCTGCCTCTTTCTCTTTCATTGAAGGCCTTTGTAGGTCCTTGTATGCACATTCTGATGTCATGGAAAACTGTTAGACAGCCACATGTATCAATTATATACTGTATATAGGTATTTACTATAGAAACTTCGCCATCCAGCCATTGGCAGGCTGTGCATCATGAAAAATATAGTCCACAGTTGCAGTTCCAAAGGTTAGCCATCCCTGTTCCATGATACTGTTTTCCCATGTATCATGTGTGCTGAAAAAGATTCAAATCATTAGCTGAGATGTTGTTAAATATTTACTTTCCAACAGTGACATTTTATGAGTACAAAAACCACTAATGTTGTCTGGCTGTCTCTAATGAACCAAGACCTTGATTTCCTGAAATGTTAATTGCTAGAATAATTAACCTTTGGCTAAGCATTGGCCATCAATGGCCTTTTGAGTTGCCATTGTGATGTTTACACTGGGCATTTGGGAACTGTATTTGAACGATTGCAACTTACTAACCACTGCAAAGTAGTTTCGGTGCTACAGATGTGTTTTTCTCTGCTGGAAAATAATATTTGGTACATATTGTTTTTCACTTTATGCCTCATATAAATGGTTCTTACTCATACATATAATGACACTCATTTGCTTTTTTTTTTTTTTTGTTCATCAAATATTTGTGAATCAAAGTCAAATCTGTGTCAAACTTATTTTTTATTTGAATATTTAAAATAAAAGCACAACACATTTTTCTAAATAAAAATGTGGGGCCTCCATGGATTGGACTTGGTTATAAAGCACATCCCACAGATGCTTGATTGGCCTCTTTCATTAGGATAAAGTGCCCCACCACAGAGCAAAAATAGTTCAGGAATGGTTTGAGGAACACAATAACGAGTTCAAGGTGTTGACTTGGCCCAGATCTTTAGATTTCCTTTCCAGTAGCAAGTTGTAATCTTTCCATCTCCTTCATTGCCCATGTTCAGTCTCTAGCCAAGACATCTGCACATAAGGAGCATTACATACATTAATCTGTTCCTCAGCTGAGAGACAGAGACAGCTAAAATCATAGTCCACTTGCTTATGCTCTCTCGCCTTGACTACTGTAATACCTTCCTGACTGGTAAAATTAAAATTCTATCTTTAACCTACAAAGCCCTACACACCTCGTACCCTCCCTACATCGTACCATCCCTCATTTACCGATACTATCCTGTGCTCCTAAAATGGACTTAGGCTCTGTCATGGTAACTGCACTGCAGTTCTAAGACTGCTCCAAATAAACGTTTATGTGTTATATTTCATGTCATGTTTAAAGTTGTAAAAGTTCTGTTGGACTCATCCATTGTTCTCTGTTAATTAGTTTTACTATTAAGTAGTTATGTCCATTGGATGCCTGTACCAATTTAATGCCTGGACCTAGTGGGGAGCTACAGTGGCCTCCCCTTAGCATTGTATGTTAATCCCCCGATGTAATTATATTTGTATATATGTGTGCTGTTCCTGTAATAAATTGACACGATAAGTGGATCCAGATGAAGCAGAGGTACGACAGTCTGAAACGCAGTACTCTCAAAGATATCCTGGAATCCCGTGGACAAGTGGCAAGTAACAAAACTAAAGCCGTTCTGATCTCTGAGCTAATGGGGAGATCAAGGCAGTAACCTCTTGTTGGAGGCAATCAAAATGTACAAGGTGAATGTCCAGTGACAACTATCCAGCTCATCACCCAATGTGTGAAAGTACGGCAGCTGGTGCTGCAAAGTAGCCAAACGGCACCAACAAGCAGTGCAAGCGGAGGACTGCAATGATTTTGATTGGGTTAAGAAATGTCACCTAGACAGTATGGGATTACCCCAGGGGCTCACCAGAGCTTCCCCACAGAGGGGAGATGGGAACAGAGGTAGACAAAGTACCGCTAGCCGAACAGCTAGAGGAGTCCAAAAAATAGCATGTTAAGCAGATGTTCACGCCGAGCACTGTTCTCTGATGTCCCTCAATATACCAATGTAGCCTTAAATCGGGTAGAGACCGTGGGAAAGACACCAGTAAGACAGATAGCATACCGAGTCCCTGAGGCAGTCAGAGCAGGTATACACAGTGAGTTGTGGGAGATGCTTGATCTGGGAGTGATCGAGCCGTCCACTAGTCCCTGAACTTCTCCAGTGATATAAGTACCAAAGTGGGATGGTACAACCCGGTTTTGTGTCGATTATCATAAACTCATTGACCACACAACCACTGATGCCTATCCCATGCCCCGAGTAGATGAACTATTAGACCGCATTGCTCCGGGTAACTTCCTTAGCACCATGGACATGTGCAAAGGATACTGACAGATTCCACTGGACATGGAAGCAATTCAAAAGTCAGCATGTATCACCCCCTTTGGCCTTTACCAGTTTAAGGTCATGCCATTCGCGATGAAAATGCTCCAGCAACGTTCCAGCGGATGATAGATCGGCTCCTTGATGGACTCCAGGATTTTGCTTTGACATTACAATCTACAGCAATACCTGGGAGAAACACTTGTCCCACCTGGGTACCATGTTGGACCACATTCAAGATGTGGGGCTAACCCTTAAGCCAGGCAAGTGTAGCTTAGGAATGTCTGAGGTTCAGTGCCTCGGACACCAGGTGGGCAGCAGGTGTCTGTACCCTGAGCCAACCAAGGAAGAGGCTATAGCTAACTGGCCTATATCCTGTACCAAAACCCAGGTCTTAGAATTCCTAGGCACAACAGGTTATTACCGTGGGTTCATCCCGGACTATAGCACCATTGCTAAACTCCTCACCGACTTAACAAATAAAATCCTTCCCTGCCAGGTCCTGTGGTCCCCACTGCTTTTCAACATATAAAAAATGCTCTGGTGTCAGCGACAATAATTTGCTTCTGACCCTTCTAAACGTTTCTGTGTCCATACAGATGCTTCTATGTTCGAGTTGGGAGCAGTGCTAAGCCAAGTGGGAGCCAACGGCAGTGAGCACCCCGTCGCATATATCAACAGGAAAATACTGCCGCAGGAGGTGGGTTATGCTGCATTAGAAAAGGAGTGCCTTGCTCTGGTATGGGCTCTGAAAAAGCTGATACCCTATTTGTACAGTCGAGCCTTTACGATGCTCACTAACCACAACCCACTTGTATGGGTAAACAGAGTCTCCGGGGACAATGGCCACTTGTTGTGCTGGAGTCTAGCCTTACAGCCTTACAATGGCAATGCTGATGGCTTTTCCTGGCAAACTAATTTAGAGCAGTGATGCGTCTCCCGGACACCACCAAGCCAACCACAGTGACTGGACTGCAGTTCTAAGAGTGCTCCAAAGAAACTTGTATTTGTTATATTTCATGTCATGTTTAAAGCTGTACAAGTTCTATGTGACTCCATTGTTCTCTGTTAATTAGTTTTATTGTTAAGTAGTTATGTCCATTGTATGCCTGTACCAATTTAATGACTGGAGCTACAGTGGCCTCCCCCTAGCATTGTATGCTAATCCCTGTTGAGGTAATTATATCTGTATACATGTGTGCTGTTCCTGTAATAAATTGTCATTCTTAATTAACTCTAACACTGGTATCGTCTAGCGACTTTAGAGCAGATCACGCTAAAACTCTTGTAAGGGCTAACTAATCACAGCACTGGTTCAGTCTAGTGGTTTGGGTTATTGCCACAATAGGCTTCTCTTGGAAGAGCAGCTCTGAGCAAGGAAGCAGAGCTTTTAACTGAGGTACTCAGTCAGAGTACCAAGAGTTCTGTTACAGGCTCACCTCTAACCTCAGAGGGCATAGGGAGTCATGTCTCAGTGTTTGCCAATGACACAAAATTAAGAAGGGTAATACAGAGTAATACAGACTGAACTAGTATCTTTGCTTCAAGAGGATTTAGACAAATTGGGTAATTGGCAAGATAAATGGCAAATGTGATTCAATGTAGACAAGTGTAAACTCATGTATTTTGGGTACAATAATAAAAATGTTACATATAGTTTAGATGGTGTTTCCTTGGGGAAATCTACTAATGAATTTTTTTTTTCAGTAGTTGCAGACAATGGTCTTAGCAGTAGTGCACAATGTCAGCTGGCAGCTGAAAATGCCAATAAGATATTGGGGTGTATTAAAAGGGGTATTGACTCACAGGAGGAACATGGAAGCGGAATATATGTTGAATGAATAATTGCGCTGCTTCAGCTGCAGTGGGTACAGGGACAAAATTAGCCATCTTGGTGAGGTGATCCACCATGACCATTATGATGTTGTGGTGTTGTGAGATGGTGAGATCGACTATAAACTCCATTGTGACATCTTCCCATGGTTGGGTAGGAACAGCCAGGGGTTGGAGTATTCCAGCTATCTTGGTGTTTCAAACTTTTGATCTTGCGCAGGTGTCCCAATACCATACATAGGGATGTATGTCTTGAAATTTTGGAACTAAAATGTCCTGGGAGTGAGAGCTAGGGTCTTTCTTAGTCCCCCATGATCAGCCATAGGATGATCGGGGATTGTGTCTAGAACGGTAGTTCGAGCCATTGGAAGTACATAGATGTAGTTCTGTTTGTATAACAGTCCCTGTTCCAAGCGTAAGGTAGGGAGCCCAACTGTTTTGTGGGGTCTTGACTGTGCTTCTGAATCTTCCTCTCAAAGAGAATTCTGGACAGCAAAAAAGTGGTTCGGTAGTAGGATAGTATCATTGGGGTTGGGTTCTTTGTTGGGAGAAAAGAGAAGAGAAATGATTCCCCCGGGCCGGGAAAAAACATAAGCCGGCTCCACCTTAGAGATAAATCATACCTTTTGTAACAGTAATCGGTGATGAGGTGCTGCGTCTGGCTGTGCAGATAGCCAAATGTACAAACCAGAAACAAAGAATAAAATAGGACGTTGGCACTCTCCAATCCGAGTATAAACAAAGTATTTATTAATCCAAGAAAACCGACCAAACAAAAAATATTGATGTATTCAGTGGAACATGTGCAGGAGTGCAGACAGGAGATAGATTGCCTTACGCGTTTCGTGCCTACTGGCACTTAATACTGGCACGTTATATGTAGCTGGAAGCGTGCAAAAAACAATGCCCATCCGGTCTGCTGGACACATAGACATCTTGCGGTCCTTAGACACTCAAGGTTTGCAGTGGTTGGTGAAGACTGTCAGAAGAAAGAGCTGTAGTAAACTTTTCTTTCAATCACTCAAAGGCTTGTTGGGTCTGTGGATTCCAGATAAAGGGATAGTTCTTTCTGGTGAGGTGAGTGATAGGCTGAATGATCCATGAGAAGCTATTAATGAAACGCCTGGAGAAGTTGGCAAAACTAACGAATCGTTGCATGGCTTTGACTGAATTTGGTGTTGGCCACTGAGGAGTGGTGTTTACTTTCTTGGGGTCCATCTCTATGAGACCAGGCTTAATGACGAAACCGAGGAAATCCATAGTAGTGGTAATAACCCATGCATAGGTTTGTCGAGTTGTTTGGGGGCTAAAAGGCCATATTTGGGAGGTACGTATTTCAATTTTCAAACTTGCAATTCTGACATGTAGCCAAGCTGCGCACATTTCCTATTTGGGACATTTTTTTAAGCCAGCACACACATTTTACCCCCCAAAACAATATATTTTTGAAAAGTAGTGACCCTAGGGCATTTCAATGGTTATATTTTAACATTTTGCATGCAATAATTATACCACTAGCCTTTGTCAAACTTTCTGGTGGTAATTGTTTGTGTGCAGGGCCGCCACCAGGAATTTCAGGGCCCCTTACTGAAAAATTTTCTGCCCGCCCCCCCCTCCGACAATATCTCCCACTCGCCCCACCTACCCTTGCAAGCATGTTATACCTGTCTACTGTAATATGGAGGGTGGTTGGGAGCAGTTGGTCAATATGTCAGTAATATTTTGCCACTCAATAAGTCAGTATTTTGCCCTCAATATGCCATTCTTTTGCCATTTAATATGCCATTCTTTTGCCATTTAATATGCCAGGATTTTGCCCCTCAATGTGCCATTCTTTTCCCATTTAATATGCCAGTATTTTTCTCCTCAATATGCCATTTAATATACCAGTATTTTTCCACTCAATATGCCATTTAATATGCCGGTAATTTGACCCTCAATGTGCCATTTAATATGCCAGTATTTTGCCCCTCAATGTGCCATTTAATATGCCAGTATTTTGCCCCTCAATATGCTATTCTTTTGCCAATTAATATACCAGTATTTTGCTCCTCAATGTGTCATTTAATATGCCAGTATTTTGCCCCTCAATATGCCAGGAATTTGCCCATTATTTTGCCAGGATTTTGCCCCTCAATATGCCAGGATTTAGCCATTTAATATGTCAGGATTTAGCCCTTCAGTATGCCAGGATTAAATGGTAAAGCACTAATATAAGTATTTGGTAATAATATTTGGTAATAAAATAATTGGCTAAAGGATGCAATTAAAACAAGTGATTGAGGATTCAATCAAAAGGAACTTCGGAATTAAAATTGTCTGATGGCTATTTAAAGAAAAAAAAAAGATAAAAAAAATATGCCAGGATTTTGTCCCTCAATATGCCAGGATTTTGCCCCTCAGTATGCTCGTTATGCCACCCTCCTCCCCTCACACTGCAAAGTCTCCTGAGTACAGTGATACCACTTATAAATAGGTTTGTTGGCTTTTTGGGGGGCGAAATGAACCCTTAGTTGGTGTAAGAAAAAAAATGCAGACAGCAAGAAAGGGGTTAATAGTAGTACTATAATAAATTACAGTACAAACAATTTAACCCCTAAAAATGCACAGATAGAAAAAAACATGTGCTGCTGTGCAAGATTACTGCTTATGGAGTGACCAATAATAGATAAGGGTTAATACACAAATTTTGGCTTTTATAAAAGTGATCAAATTATTTGAATGAATGAGAAAGGGGATGGGGCCTAGTGTTTAAGGGACGGGTTGGTTACCACGTAGGATTTGTTCCATGTACCATGGAGAATTTTGAAAAGTGCTTTTTATTTGTTGTTTAAGTGCTGGTGATAGGGAATTTATGTAGCATTGCCAGGTTTCAAAAAAATGTTTGGTGGCTTGGTCAGAGTTCTGGCGTGCCGTAAGCCAGTTCATCCGAAACAATTGAAATAGTTTGTTTTGGAACATTTGAAGGGAGGGGTCTTCCTTCCTTATCCATACTTGCAAAATAGTTTTGTTGGCCACCTCCATAAGTATTCTAGACAGTTTTACCTTCAGGGGCGGATTAGGGGCGATGCCAAATAGGGCAAAATCAATGGTTAGTGGAAACCGTATTCCAAGTGTGGTTTTAGCGAAATTATGTATTTTAGCCCGAAATTTGCCTATAATTTTGCAGAACCACAAACAGTGATTGAGATCCGCCTGTGCACAGTTGCATTTTGGACACGTATCTCGGTTAGATGGGGACATTAGGTTGCTTAGAGCCGGGGAGATGTAGGCTCTGTGTAAGATTTTCAGGAACATGTCCCGGTATGCTGTGGATTTAATTGTGGTAAGTAGCATGTTATGTGCTTTGAGTAACTCCTCCAGAGAGTTGGTGGATAAAGTCAAAAGCCATTTGCTAGGTCCGGTCGTTGTCTGTGAGTAGTCAATGGGTTTATAGAATAGGCGTCGTAGGTGTGTCGTCGAGTATTTGGAAGTGTGGGTTTTGGCAACGAAATTGTCTAGAGGATTATCCCAGTCAGATTCGGAGAAATGAGAGATGGTGTGGGTAATAAAACTTCGTAGTTCGGCGTAAGCGAAACTATTTATGGGCAGGCTTGGGAATGTATCCTCAATAGCTATAAGGTTAAGAGGTTCCTTCCTAGATATTGTGAGCATGGGTCTTATGGTATGTATGTTGAATTTGTGCCATTGTGTGAAGGTGTGGTTCGTGTGACCGTGTTGGAATTGCAAAGGGGCATATGTGGTGTTTGTGAAACTTAAGCCCATTTGTTGACGGACAAGTTGCCATGCTCTTATGGGGCCGTATAACACCGGGGAGTTACGCACCACATTGGGTAGTAAGTCACCCGGTATGTGGAGTAGTGCTGTGAGATTGATGTCTGGGCATATATTTTGATCAAGAACATGGTCCGTAAAATATGTGTTCAGTGTTATCCAATCAATGGCGTATCTTAGTAGGGAAGCTAGGTTGTAGGCACGTATGTCGGGTAAGTTGATGCCTCCTAAAGGTGTCGGTTGTTGTAGTTTGGTTAGGCTTATTCTGGGGCGTTTCCCTTCCCAAATAAAGCGTCGAAACGCTGAATGGAGAAATGCAACATCCTTGTGTCTTAATAAAAGGGGTAGGGATTGAAGTAGGTATAACAGTCGGGGGAAGCTTATCATTTTGATCAGAGCTACCCGGCCGGTATATGATAATGTTAATGAGTGCCACGATGTGAGTTCATTGGTGATTTTAGTTATCACCGGTGTGTAGTTGAGGGTGTAAAGTTTATGTTGTTTTTTGGGGAGATGGACTCCCAGGTATTGTAAGGAAGTAGGTGTCCATTTTAGCAAGAGAGTTACGTAGATATAAGGCTTCTGATTTAGCATAATTTATGGTGAATCCGCTTATAGTGCCGAAATTGTCTATAGTTTTATTAATGTGGGGCCAATCCTTACCAGGATCATTCACGAATAAGAGGACGTCATCTGCAAATGCCGTTGTCTTAAGCGTGGAGGAACCTAACTTGATGCCCTGAATATTAGGGTGCGTGTGGAGGATGCGCAGCATGGGGTCTAGTGCCATATTGAAAAGGAGGGGTGACAGGGGACATCCCTGTCGAACCCCTCTCTCAATAGGGATGGGTGTTGAGGGGCTACCGTTCACCATTAGGGTGGTGAAAATATTAGAATATATATTTCTGAAGAAGGATAGAAAATTTGCTCCGAAGAACCTGAATTTCAAAATGCGAACTATATGTGGCCAAGCGATACTGTCAAATGCCTTAGTGGCATCCAATCTTATTAGTGTATTATGGTGTGTCGCGGTTGTTGAGGAGGCCTGGGTAATCGCAGCCAGAGCTGATCGAATGCCCACCGTCGGGGAGCGGTTATTTAGGAATCCTAGTTGGGCGGTGTGAAGTGTTGTCGGTAATATTTGCTGTAGTCTATTTGCAATGATTTTAGTGAGAATTTGTATGTCTGAGTTCAGTAATGTTATAGGGCGGTAGGAGTCCAAGGATTCCCTGTCCTTGCCCGGTTTTAGTATTAGGATGGTGGTGGAGTCTAACAGGGGGGATGCTGAAATACCGTCAATATAGATCGAATTAAATAGGGCGTAAGAGTATCAATAAGCTCAGGCTTGAGAAGTTTATAGTACTCAGCCGGGAAACCATCTGGCCCTGGGGTCTTTTGGTTAGATAGGTGAATGATTGTGAAGGACACTTCTCTTGGTGTAATTGGTTTATTTAATAAGTCTCTATGGTCATTGGAGATTCTTTGTAGGTTTGCTTGTTGGAGCATAGAGATGCCTAAGGTATTGTCATCTGAATTAGCTTTGAATAAATTTGTGTAGTATGTCGTGAACTCATCGAGAATAGTGGATTGGTCAGTAATATGTTTGTCATTAAGTCGAATGCCTAAGATATGTGTGTGCGTGGGTGTCTGGTTTTGGCTATCTTAGATAGTAGTCTTCCCGCCTTTCCGCCCCATTGGAAGAAACGTTGTTTGCTTTTTTCCAAAGATCTGGTGGCTCTTTCTTTCAGAAAGGATTCCAACAGTTGTCTAGTGTTCGTGTAAGTCTGTCTGTCCTCTACTGTCTTAGTGGATGAATATTGCCTCTGTGCTTGGGCTACGGCTGTCAGTAGGGAATCGTATTTTTTCCTCCAGAGTTTTTCTAACTTTGCAGTATAGCCAATAATATGTCCCCGTAACACCGCTTTGGAGGTGTTCCATAGGAGCATTGGATCCTCCACGTGGGCCAAATTGTCGTCTATGAAGTTGGCCCACGTCGAAGACAATAACTCCTTAAATTCTGTATTTGTGTATAACCAGGAGAGGAATCTCCAGCCCCCAGGGCGGTGGGCAGTGGGCCCCAGTGAAAGAATGAGAGAGGTTGGGGAATAATCAGATAACACTCTTGTATGGATTGTGGCTTTGGTAGTGAGAGATAATAGGTGGTGTGATATCAGTATGTAGTCAATTCGGGATTCCGAATTGTGTACATGGGAGAAATGTGTATATTCTCTCGAATTGGAATTTAGAATACGCCACATGTCCGTTAACCCCATATGTCCCATAACGAAATTGACCCCTTCCTCAGATTGTGAGTGCTGCGCTCTGTGACCTGTAGAGGTGTCTAAGGAGGAGTCAGCCACTGTGTTAAAGTCTCCCCCCAGGACCATGGGCAAGTCTGGTAGATTCGAAAGGGTACTCACTAATGATGCAAAAAATTCTTGACTTGATTGGTTGGGTGCATAGATATTGGCCAGTATCAATCTCTGTCCATTGAAAGTCGCTTCCAGCACTATATAACGTCCTTTGGGGTCTTTAAGGTGTTGGTGTATTTCGTAGGAGATCGAATTGCTGATGAGAATGGCTACCCCCCTGGTCTTTTTTTGTGATTGGCCGTAAGGCATTCCGCTATTGAGTGGTCCCGTAAGATGGTGGGACATGTTTGAGACCAGTGTGTTTCTTGTAAGAAAACAATTCCCGGATTCAGCCTTTTCAGATGTGTTGTGATTTTTCTCTTTATCGGGGGATTTGAAGCCATTGACGTTCCAGGATATGATTTTCAGGGACTGAGGAGTAGGGTATCCCAGGTGATTGGGGGTATTTACCTTTGGTTAGCCAATTCCCGTTTTGGAGTGTCGGTGTATCAAGGGATTTTTCACTTGTGCGGGGTTGATCCTGTCCCAGCTAGCAGGAACAAACTTCCCATACATCTTGATCGAGGGAGAGTGTGAGATTATTGGAGACACGAACCAACAAAAACATATAACTGTCAAACTTTTCAAACTGAGGATTGTTTCCAGCAGTGTGAGACCATCCGGCCTCAGAATATCGAAAGCTTTGGGAACCTTGGGGCTCGCCACCAGGAACCAGAAGTGAAAATAGAAAGTCAGAGTTATTTCGGCGTCTGAGAGCTTCCACTCCCGTTGCGTAGGAGCTGAATAAAATCTGTAGCCTGTTGGGGGGAATCGAAGATTTCCATATGTCCGTCATGAGAGACCCTGAGTCTAGCCGGGTATATTAGGGCAAAACGAACTTTCAGAGAGAATAGGTCTTTGCAGATCTGTGAGAATTCTCTACGTTTGTTAGAGACCGCGGCTGAATAGTCCTGGAATATGAGAATTCTCTTATTTCGGAACACCAGTTCTTTCAACTTGCGGTAACCGCTCAGGACTGCCTCTTTGTCAGCGTAGTTTAGGAACTTCGCAATCACCGCCCTGGGTCTGCCAGTTTTTTCCGGGGGTTCTGGACCGATTCTGTGTGCCCTTTCGATTACCAATCTGTCATGTGGCCTAGGTAGGGTCAGAGCCTCTGGAAGCCATTGTTGTAGTAAGTGTGTGAGTACCATCATTGGGATGGACTCAGGTAGTCACAAAAATCAAAGATTACTTCTCCTCCCCCTGTTTTCAAGATCATCTATCTTGTCTTGAAGAGAGGAGATAAGTGTTTGCTGATTTTGGAGTTCGAGTTGTATATGTTGAGCCTTTTCCTCCGTGGCTCCCTGTCTGGTTTCCAGTTCCGAAATTTTGGTCGCGTTAGCATTAGTAGTGATGGACACTGTATCAATGGCTGCTTTGAGTTCGGCGAAACGTGCATCTAATAGCGGCATTAGGGTTTTCGTGACCTCTAGGGCTGTTGCGGTAGCCTGGGATGATGTCATGTCTGCTTTTGAGGTTTGTGTTTCAAAGAGAATTGGTGAGGGTGGTTTTTGTAGACTTCGGTCCTCTTTGTCTGCTTTCTGCTTGTTTTTGCCCTTGTCCTTGTCTGTGTCTTTACTTCTCTGTGTACGTCTGTGAGGGTCCATGAACTTATCCATAATCAATTTCGCCAGGTGTGTGAGGGAGCGGAGATTCTCAGTAGAAATGTGTTTTACATATCAAAATTTGTAAATTCTGTTATAAAAATAGTCGAAAGTCTGTTGCCGGAACAGCCGAGGTTTTGTTGGTGACGTGTAAAAAATGTTACCAGAGGTAACCAGATATGGTCAGGAAAAATGAAAACAAAAATGAGAGTACCCCTATAAAGGTAGGGAGGTTGTAGGTACCGGTAATTCCCCACTGTCCCTGGGGGGAGAGAGCAACAGGTTAGGCTTACGTTCGGGCGTGGTTGGCAAAGAAAGGATCAACTAAGAGCCCCACAATCAGTGTGCTGTGCCTAGGTATAGGTGTCAGTCTGATATGGTGCCACCCAAGCGGGGTGGTAAATCCCCCAGTGGTTAGACAAATGTGTGTGATAACAGCTCTTCTTTTATTTTATTTTATTTTTTAAAGTTTGGCCGGGGTAGGGTAGATAGGAATAGTTAGTGAAGACGGTAAATCGCTTAGTCTCTTTTTCGTGTGGAGCAACACTGATGTAACAGTTCAGTAACAGTATAGCAAGAACAACACATAGATTTTGGTAGATAGGCAGATTACCTTGTAGTATAGTAGGGACAACACATATTTTTTCATATGTAGGTATGGTATCTTGCAGTTTAACAGAAACGGCACGTATATTTTGATAGGTGGGTGTAGCACCCTGCAGTATAACAGGCACAATACATAAATGTTTTATATATAGGTATGGTACTCCGCGGTACAGCTGAAACAGCACATAAATTGTAATAGATAGGTATAGTGCCCCATGGTATAACAGGGGCACCACATAAAATTCAACGGATAATTGTAGTATCTGTGCGGAGTAGTGGGTATGTTACAAGAATTCTAATAATATATACATGTACCACTTTGATTCTCTTATCCAGTTTTTCTACTGTGCCTCCCTTGCCTGGCTCCAACACATATATCTATGACAGCACCCCTTTTCCCCCAAAATGAAGTTCAGTATACTTATCCCAGCACAGTTTTGTCTAAGATGGTCTCCCGTAAGCAGTTCATCTCGGGTTGCAATGTTCCGCGGTCCTTGGACCGTTGGTTCCTAGTTCAGTCACTGCTGGTAAAGCGGTTATGTATATTCTCCTTAGGGGGAAGTCTTTGGGCAGAATGTCAAGGTGTTTCCCCGTTTCAGAGAGTTATATGTGGGCCTATAGATCAATTTGGCCTCTTGTGGGTGTGAAGAGGAATTTGAAGCAGGGTGTTTTTTCTCTTTCCCTCCACTTAGCAGGCGAGGTCGTCGTGTAGAGTAGGTCTGTAGGTAACGTGGGCCCGCCACTTCTAATCGTGTTGTTTAACGATTCAAGCTCCCCAATCTGGTTTCAGTGGTCTTCGCAAACAGGGCTCACCAAGCTGCCTCAGCACCGTCTGTCCGTGTCAATCCACAGTTTTGTTTCGGGGAGGTGTAGTGTACTGAGGGATATGGGCCGTCAGATTGGTTCCCTCCCGGGTGTGGGAAGATGGCCGTCGCGCGGGAAGTTTTCCCGCCACACCGTTGTCGGCTGTGATCTCGCCCCCAGGGGGGGGATTGGCGCTGCAAATCTTGTCTCCAGTTCCGCAAGATGGGTGGAAGGGTATCTCCCAACGTGTGTACAACGGTCACCAAGGGGGTCACCAAGGGGGTCACCGCGCGCCTTCCGTGTCTTACTACGCAGTGCTCTGGTAGGTGTCCTCACCGCCAACACCGGGTCCCGAATGCTCCAGGGGGGTTTCCACTGTACGGTGGTGGTTATTCTGAGTGTCCTAGGGGCACTCAGAGCCGACAGTGGTGCCTTTTTTCGTGGCATTATTAATGGGGTTCCTGTATGTGGCATAATTTGTGGGGCTCCTGTATGTGGCATAATTTATGGGGCTCCTGTATAGCATATTTAATGGGCCATCTCTCTGGCATTACTAAGGAATCTGTTTGGCATGGTAGTGGATTAAATCCAGGGGGGTGACACTGATGATTGGACAATCAATTTGGAGGACTACATGTTGTTTAGAAAAGTTAGGTCAAACAAAAGAGGTGGAGGAGTCTGTCTGTATGTTAAACCGCCATTTTTGCTTCTGTTCCATTCCAGATTTTCACTCCTTTCAGTTTGTGCTCCTTTCAGTTTCTGCAGTCTTTAGTCCTGTGCAGCAGTATTCTTTGTTTGAATGTACGTGCAATGTTAAACTTTAAAGTATGTTATTCTTAGCTAATATTAGTTAGAGACTTGTCTAATGTGGGGTACCTTGACCTGGTTAGCAAGCTAGCATCTAATTGGCCAATAGGTGAACCAAACCCCCACCATTTTATCATTTTAAGTGTTAGACTAGTGCTTGTATTTATGTTTGTTGCTTTGTATGTTTCTCTTGTGTTCCTTAGCCCTGTCCTGTAGTCTTAGTTATATTTGTGCCTGTCCCATTAAGTTCTATATGTGCCATTTTCCTCTTTCTCCACTCCTGCAACTGTCTGATATTAATAACCATGAAAACATGAATTTGGGTTATTAATTATGAATAATTAAAAATATGAAAAACTGATGATTCATATATATGTGGGTCCGACCAAAAATACCCATATAAAGAATTCATTATGTATATAGAGAGTTTGGATGATATTTTTACAAAAGTAAATACAATGCAACAATTATTAATAAAATAATAATTAATTTATTGAATATAAAATAAAGATCAAACAATAAGCAAAGTAACGTAACAACAAAATACAATATCAATAGATGTTAATCATAATACACATTTATGACATACCATATGTTAATAGGATAAAACATGAATTATGCAGCTCTGTAGCTGTGTGCACATGCATGTAATATAATTCACTGACCACAAGATGGCCATGCATTTTATTTAGATATAACCACACCTACATCGATAATGGTTAGTAGTTAAAATAGTTACTGATAGTAAACCATAATTACCTACAAATTATACTTTGCTTAGGTAAGGTAATATTACTAATTCATATTCCTACTCAAGGTGGCTATTTATGAATCTGCCCGGTAAATGAATAAGAATCTTAGATAATCTCTGGAAATTAGATATTACATATTTGGGTGAATAGCTAGACTATAAGACCTTCTGCTTCTTGGTAAGGTCAATAGGATATTCCTCTGGATTCCTTCTGTAGAAAGGATGACAGATAAACATCAGGCTCAAACATATAGATCCCAGAAATTGTGGGATTTAAGTTTAATTTACCCAAATATATATGCTAATTACATCCATAAAAATTGAGATCATGCTAGAAACACAAAGTACCCCATTTATACATTATTTATTTGCAGTTGAGACTCCTTTAATTGAAGAATGGTGTGATGGGAGTTACTCCTAGGACTTAGCTCAATACTATGAGTATGGAGATGTCTATTGTTATAGTGAACATGTGCTATAAAAAGCCTCATATTCCTGACTTCTCCCGAGAAGGAGAGAGACTCAGCCCGTTTCTAAAACATTCCCATCTCTCAACGCACTAGTGTGTGGCAGCTCTCCCCCTCTTCCAAAATCAGTCTCTCCTCTGGTCTCCTCAGATCTCTCCTCTACACCTCTCATATCAACTTATCAACAAAAAAATTTCCCAGTCACACCCTGCTCTCTGTAACTTCTAGCCAATTAAAAGTGAATGGGTGTGTTTAATTTAAATGAGATGATGTCATGATTTATAGCAATACCTGGATTGTGAGTATAATGTAAGAAAATATATATGTTGAAATGTATAGAAGTGTTAATACAATTTCAAATTAGTGTAAATATTCTTATCAATATTCTTATACTTATCATTGCACATTAGATAAAAACGTATAATAAAATGTATATCACACTAATAAAACAATAAAAATAATATTCTAATTAATATGTAGGATTAAATATACTTTAAATATTTATTAGTGAAAGTGTGATATAATAAAATATTTTAATGAGCAATTTGAATCAACTAGGTGTGTTTATAATAGCCCTTATTTGATTCTTCAAATATAAGATCCAAATATCAGTCTGTGTTTTCAGCCCCCCTTTCTCCTCTTGTTTGTAAATAGACACAGCTGTGTATACATACAATGGGATGTGGCTAGGATCATAAACCTTCCACTAACAATGCCTGCCTTATCTGTTCCGCTCTATACTATGAACATCTCTAAGTACTTGTCTGTAATAGATTAAGTTTCAGATAACAGAGTTAGGAATGTGGTAGACGTTCTTTTATCCTCAGGGACACAGAATAAGATTTCAACACACAAAAGGATGTCCATAAACTGACACAAAATGGAGGCTGCTGGCATCCATCTTGTTGTCCTTGGCTTTTGCTTATTCATATGTACTAGTCTCGAGATCCCTGTCAATACCTCTGACACAACATAGCTCCTGATATTGGGTGCTCAGGGTCTATTCCATCATGTGTTACAAGTTTTAGTTATGAAGCAAAGCTGGAAAAGAACCAAGGCATCCCGTTCCAGTACTATTATTACAACCCCTTCCAGTACCGCCCATACCATGGTCCGACATTTCCATGGGCTTTATAGTAGAACTTCCATAATGGATATTATAGATCGTTTCACTAAAATGGTGCATTTTATCCCAACCATGGGGGTTCCTACTGCATCTGTTATAAACTATCTGTTTCTCTCAGTGGTCTTTTGACTTCATGGCTTACCTCAATCTATAACCTCTGACCAAGGGGTACAATTTACGTCTCACTTCTGAAAGTCTTTTTGTCAGAATTTGCAGATCCAACCAACCCTGTCCACGGCTTTTCACTCCCAAACTAACGGCCAAACTGAATGACTTAATCATATTTTGAAACACTACTTGTGATGTTACACTATGTACCTACGATGATTGGTTTCAGATCCTATCAACGGAAGAATTTACATACAGCAATCAGATACAGTCTACTACCAAGATGATTCCATTTTTTGGCAACTACAGGTTTCACCCCACTACCATACCTTGGATACCTATCGATCAGTCTGCTCCCGGGGTTACCAACCACCTGACCAATCTCACACAACAGTTCTGCACCCTGCAAGAAAACCTTTGTGAAGCCCAAGAATCACAGAAACACTTTGCAGATCAAAAACATTCCAGTCCACCTGCATATCAACCTGGACACAAGGTATAGCTATCTACTGCCCACATCCAGTTGGTCTGTCCATCTAAAACACTTGGTCCTACATCGGTCCCTATCCCATCTGTAAGGTGCTGAATCCTGTTACAGTCCAGCTGCATTTGCCCCATATCTGGAAGATCCACCCTGTATTCATGTAGCGATGTTGAAACCTTGTTGTCCAGAAAATACTGGATTCCTTTTGGCATAGAGGTTGTCTAGAATATCTGGTTCATTGGTAAGGTTATGGCCCTGAATACCGCTCCTGGGAACCCACATCCTACCTTCACACTCCGACCCTGATACACACCTTTCATGCTAGACCCATATCGCCCTAATCCGCGCCATGCCCTGAGTTTGCGTTTAAGGTGGGCGCTCTGTCATAATAAATACCCCTTCAGGACACAAATCTCACCAGTGACTGGCCCAGGCCTGCATCAGGTCTGTCGCGCCATTTATCCCCACAATGCTGCTCCATCCCCCAGACTTCAGAATGGCCTTCAGCATGTACCCCTAGCCACCATCAGATGATTACACGGGCAAAACCCTGCTCCATTGCCACGGAGGAGGCAATGTCACTCCCTGTTGTCATGGGGGTGCGGGCTTACTGTCTTTTAAATTTCCCTGGTGCCAATTCCACCTTGCTCAGTTATCTGTGCTGTTTCGTACCCTTATGGTTTTGTAACGAGGCTCCATTCTGAAATTAATTGGCTTTTTTGACTTCCCTGATATCTGGCTTCCTGAATCCACTGCTCTTCTACCTTACTAACCTCATCTCTGGCTCCCTCGATCTTCTGTCTTCCACCCTGACTATTCTACTATCTGGCTCCCAACGACACCTGGCTTGTTTCTGGACTATTCTCTCTCTAAAGGTATCTGCCTCATCAATTTCCCTTCAAGAAATCCTGTTGCTGTTTTCCAAGTTGCTTTCTGCTTATGCTGGCTGTGCCTGTCTTCTTCTGAAAATGGAGTGGTGAGCCACCTGCTGGTCAAAATATGGTATTGCAATAAAGACTACTTGGCACATCCTCTACTGGTATATAGAACTTGATTCTACACCACCTATTGATGAGGATTAAGTACTGCAACTAAGATTATCCTGCCAGTTCTATTGGGATTTCTCATCAGTACCAGTACCATGAATATCATACCCTTTCTGGGTACTCATATCAATATAGCATTCCTGAGGACCTGTCCCAATTGGTCCTTCCAGGCATATAGTGTATTTTACCTGTATGAGTGTTACTCCTGCAACTGAGCTCCACATCAGAATAACTGTATGTGATCCTAACAGAAACTTTTTCCCCCATTGCGCCCCCCCCCCGTCTTTCACCCCCCCATGTATGTGTCCCTTTCCTCTTCCTTGCCATGTCTGTCCCTCGCCCCCTCCCCTGTTCTGTCTCTCTCCCCCTTCCACCTTTTCTGTCTCTATCTCTCTCCCCCCTCCCCCTGTCCTGTCTCTCTCTCTCCCCCTCCCCCTGTTCTGTCTCTCTCTCCCCCCCCTCCCCCTGTTCTGTCTGTCTCTCTCTCCCCCCCTTCCCCCTGTTCTGTCCCTCTCTCACCCCCTGTTCTCTCTCTCCTCCCCTCCCCTTCCTTTGCCTGCAAATGTGGATCAAGGGAGGGGGTGGAGCTAACCGTCTGTGAGGACAACGTTCAAGACAAAGTGAATGTCAACCTCAAAAGTTGACCTCCTCGAGCTATTATAAAATGTTAGTGAATAGAGAATACAGAATGGGGAGGGAAGATTTGATGGGAGGAGGGCAGACTTGGAATTCTGCAGTGCATGATTGAAAGAATCTAGTCTGCCCAATTTTCTTAATACTTTTATTAGTCCCCAGTTCCCTATCTTAAATCTAGGATAGACTTGTGCCTATCCCAAGCATGCTTAAAATCTTTGACTGTGTTTACCGCTACCACTTCCGCTGGAAGGCTATTCCATATATCCCCTACCCTTTCAGTAAAGTAATACTTCCTGATATTACTTTTAAATCATTGCCCCTCTAATGTAAGACTATGTTGTCTAGTTGTGGTAGTTTTTCTTCTTTTAAAGAAGGGGGCAGACTGGGAACTATGGTGCCAGAATTGAAAGAAGGGGCAGACAGGGAATTCTGGGGGCAGATTGAAAAAAAGGTGGCAGACTGGGAACTCTGGAGGCAGATTGTAAAGAAGGGCGCTGACTGGGAACTCTGGGGGGTATATTGGAAAGAAGAAGCAGACTAAGAGCTGGGGTTAAATTGGCCCATCTGGGGGCAGATTTGGAAGAAGGAGTAAAATTGGCAAGCAAGGGGGACAGATTGGGAAGAAGGGGACAAATTGGCACATCTGGGGGTGGCAGATTGGCAAGAAGGAGCAAGATTGATAAGACAGTGGGTCAAATTGGCAAATCTGGGGGTCAGATTGGCAAATCTGGGGGTCAGATTGCCAAATCTGGGGGTCAGATTGCCAAATCTGGGGGTCAGATTGAAAGAAGGGGTCAGACTGGCAACTCTGGGGGTCAGATTGTGATGCCTGGGGGTCAGATTGGGATGTCTGGGGGACAGGTTGGGAGTGGGTCAGATTGGCAAATCTGTTGGTCAGATTGGCAAATCTGGGGGTCAGATTGAAAGAAGGGGTCAGACTGGCATTTCTGGGGGTCAGATTGGGAAGAAGGAGTCAGGTTGGCAAGCCAGTGGGTCACATTGGGAAGAGGGGGTCACATTGGAAAAAGGGGGTCAGATTGGCACATCAGATTGGGAATAAGGGGTCAGATTGGCAAATCTGGGGGAGGGGCAGATTGAGAAAGAGTCCGATTGGCAACTCTGGAGGTTAGAATGCAAACTTTTGGTGTCAGATTGAGTTTTTTGGGTGACAGATTGGGAATAAGGGGTAATATTGGCATGTCTTGGGAGCCGATTGGCAAGTCTGAGGGGTCGGTATGGGAGGTAGGGGTCAGATTGGCACATCTGGGGGGTTAGATTGAAACACCTGGGGGTTCATATTGCCAAATCTGGGGGTTCGGATTGCCACATCTGGGGGTCAGATTGGCACATTTGGAGGTCAGATTAGCAAGTCTGGAGGGTCAGTTTGGGAATAAGGAGTCAGATTGGCAAGTCTGTGGCTCAGACTAGGAAGAAAGCATCAGACTGGCATGTCTTGGGGTCATATTGGGAAGAAGGGGTCAGATTTCAAAGTAGGTGGATGCATTGGAAGGTCTGGGGGTCAGATTGTGAAGTGTGGAATGCATTGGCAACTATGGGTACTATCGGGATGTCTGGAGGATGTATTGGCAAGTTTATACATTACTGCTGATTTTGCCATGTTTTACCAAGCTTATGCATTACCGCTCATTCAGACTGAGTGTGTGTGTCTAGGGTGTTATGCCAGCTGCATTGTATGGTAAGAGCAGACATCTATAAGCATGTCTCCTCTCATGGGAATAGTTGGGGCTTAGGTAGGTTAGGATAGGGTTAAGTTTTTAGCTAGGTGGCTCTCGCTGTTAGTTTACAGCTGATTGGCTGTAGCACAGCGCGAGCTCTAGTTTGTTACAATATAAATTAAAAGTGCGGGAGTCTATTCCAGTCAGCCGGCTGTCCAGCTGAAGAAGCCCCCACCCTCCCTCCCTTCATTTAATGTTTTTGATATTTTGTCCTGATCTTTTAAAGGGGGGGTATAAGTCACCCTTCTGGTCAATTAGACAGAGGGGTGGATATCCACTAAGTAAGTGGAAGTTCAGGCTTTCGGGGCAGAACTGAGTGGTAAGAAATGTGGTATATGTTAAGAGAAGTTATGCTATGGTTTTTGGTGGTTATATACAGTTTGGTTATTAAGAGCTAACCCCTACCCCTATTCAATAAAGATCACGGCCTTTCTCCAACATATTTCTTGTGTTTGTCTTTTATTTATAAATATATTTGCACCATACAATTCCCATGAGAGAGCAGGACTGGAAGAGAGAGAGAAAGAGATATGGCTTGGAGTCAGGGCCCGGCGCCTCCTATAGGCGAAGTAGGTGCTGGCCTATGGTGCATTTTTACAAGGGACACCCTCACGCTCCTATTTTCCAGCCACAATGTGGAACTGAGGGGGGGAGGCGGACCTCACTGGGGACAAGTTGAAGGTACTTCCCCTCCTTCCACTGGAGCGTACTTTTTTTACTGGGGAGGCGTGGGGCAGTACTAGCTCTGTGTGTAGACAGTGCTGTTTGCATATCCCACGCAGAATGTTCATTCAGAGCATCGGGCACACAGGGTTAGTAATGCCCGCTCCTCCATGGTACAAAAAAAACACTCCGATGGAAGGAGGGGGCAGACCTTCACCTTGTCCCTGCCCTGCTTCAGTTCCACATTGTAAAAATTAGGGGGACAGACCACACACATGGGAGGAAGGGAGGAAAGGAGGGAGGGAGGAAAGACCAGACACATGGGAGAGAGGGGAGACCACACACATGGGAGGGAGGGAGGAAAGACTACACACATGGGAGGGAGGGGAAAAAGACAACACACATTGGAGGGAGGAAAGACAACACACATAGGAGGGAGGAGACCACAGACATGGGAGGGGGGAGACCACAGACTTGGGAGGGGGGAGACCACAGACATGGGAGGGGGAACAGATATGGGTGCAGAGAGGAGAGACAGGCATGTGAAGGGAGAGCAAGACAGGCATTGGGAGGCACAAACACGAGGATGGGTATCATAGAGAGTCAGGCATGGGAAGGGAGAAAGGAGAGAGGGACAGGCTTGAGAAGGGAGAGAGTGACAGGTATGGGGAGGGACAGACATGAAGAGGGAGAGAGAGACAGGTTTGGGAAGAAAGAGAGGAGAGAGGGACAGGCTTGAGGAGGAAGAGGAAACAGATTAAGAAATGTACTTTTTTTCTTTAACAAGAACAGAAATGCTTGCTTGTGTACATGTGACTGTCTGTGTGTGACTGGCTCTGTGTGTATGTGGGAGATTGTGTTTATGATTGTGTGGCTGTTATAAGTAGGAGGAGTAAAGGGAGTGGCAAGGGGCAGAGCCAGGGGTGGCAAAATGAGCAGTGAGAGTGCAGGGAGAAAGATGGCTTAATGTAGTGAGAGTGCAGGGAGAGAGGTGGCTTGGAAAAGGGAGAGTGGGGAAGAGAGATGGCTTGATGGAGTGAGAGTGTAAGGCTGGGGAGAGAGATGGCTTGGTGGAGTGGGAGTGGAGGAGAGATATGGCTTGGTGGAGTTAGAGTGTAAGGCTGGACAAGTGAGCTGTCTTGGAGGAGAGAGAGTGCAGAGCTGGGACAGATGGCGTGGAGGAGTGGGAGAGTGCGCAGGGCTGGGAGGAATGAGAGAGAGTCTGTCTGGGTAGTGGGAGAGAGCAGTGATGGAAGATGTATGTGATCAAATCTATGTAAGAGAGTCTGGCTGGATAGCATTACATCAGACTGTGTAAGAGAACAGGTCTGAGTGGTACAGGCTGGCTGTGTAAGAGCAAAGGTTGTTGGTGCAATCTAGGTGCTCTGGAAAGACCTGTGGGTACACTCTGGATGCTGAGGCAAGTCTGTGGGTGCAAGGTGGTGTTGTGGAAACTTATGTGGGTACAATCAGGAGTGTAGTGGCAATAATGAAAAAAAGGACAGGATAAATGGAGTAAAGGGGCAGAGAAATGATAATAAAAACAAGGAATGCATTTTTTCTAAATCATGTTATTATATCATAATATAACATATATATTCTCACTCACCGCCTGTGACTGGCACAGCATGTTTACAATGGGGAACATAAGGAGCAAATAAAAAGATCTATGTTCTTTTATATGTGTGCTGAAAAGTGTCCCTGGATATTTTTTTCAAATGTTGGCAACTATGTTTGTACTCTTGCAGTTAACTCATTAACTCCAGACACTGATTACTCATGTTGCATTATAGATTATAAGTCCTTTCAGCTTCCAAGAATCTCAAGATATGACTTGCAAATTCAGACCTTCCCTCCAGTTAATGTACTTCTTCTGCCAGCCACCTGAAGACTAAAATCCTGCAGTTATCACACAACCATCTCAAGCAGGTACTAATTTCAAGCTGCCCTTGCCCTTTCTCCTTTAGTCAGAAGTCCCAGCTGCATCTTGGCAGCTTGAACAAACCTTATCAGTCACTGTGTAAACAAACAGTGTATGGTTACAGTCAGTTGTAATGCTATCTTATTAAGGTTGTTTGTTCAAGAGGATGCAAATTTAGGCTGTTTTGTGCAATAAAAAAGATTTACAAAGTGGTGGAAATTAGTTTTATCGCAAAGCTGGTTTTATAAACACAGCTGTAAACTCTTAATGGCACACTCAGAGATTCATCCCATAATTTTTTACTATTATTTATACTTGTTTATTTTGATTTTTCTTTCATATTTCTTCCACATAATGTATATTTCATCTTATATTCACATATAACATATAACAAAACAAACAAATACAACTTAACCAGAGAAAGGGGGAAAAAGCACACATGTGTGCAGTGTTGATCACCTTAGGACTCTAGGCTCTAATTAGGGCATGTTTCTTCCACCACATTTCTAAATCATCCGTTTTCTTATTTCTGATTTTACCTTTGGTTGTTATACCCCTCTCCATTCTTAACTAGGACATAATTTTTGATTTTTAAGATTACACCTAGGAGATCTTACATATCATTCTTACAAAATATATAAAATAAATAAATAAAAGCCCCCCCCCCCCCCAAAAGGACAAAGCACCTCCGCCTGGCAATATTTACATTTCACAACAAGGACCGTGAACTTTTAAAACCTATTTGTCTACACTCATAACCAGTGATAATATTTCACATAAGTGACATTTACTATTAATCTAAATTATACCACCATGACATGAACTCTTCCCCTTATCCCCCTTAACCCCTTCGCGACCGATGACGGTCCTGGACCGTCATAGGGAAATCTCCCTTCGTGACCGATGACGGTCCAGGACCGTCATGCAGGTCTGATCGCGGTATGCACTCTGGCATGCCGCGATCGCGCTACCAACGACATGGCTAAGTGACTCGATACCGAGACACTTCAGCCATGTCGGTTGAGGACCCCCCGGAAACATCCGGGCACTGTGACAGCCAATCACAGCGCCTGGATGTTAATAGCTGTCAAAGCAGGTGCCTGCTTTGATAGCTATAGTCTCTCCCTGCTCCACGGTGATCGTGGGGCAGAGAGAGACTAAATATAGTGTGTGAAGTCTCCCCCTGGTCCCCCCCAGTAACAACCAGCCCCCCAAAGGATTTTTTCCTATTGTGCTAATCCTAACTCTTGGGTTAGGGTTAGAGTTCATCAAAACCCTAATCTTAGAGTTAGAATTAGGGTTTGTACCAGGGGCGTTGCTAGGTCAACAAATGATCAGGGGCTTGAGCCCAGATGAGCACAGTCGCACACAATCTCACCCCGTCTCTCTCTCTCTCTGTCTCACGCACCCTGTCTCTCTCCCTCTCTTTCTAACACACACCGCCTCTCTCTCACACTCTCCGTCTCTCCCTCTCTCTCTCTCTCTCTCTCTCTCACACTCTCCGTCTCTCTCTCTCTCTCTCTCACACTCTCCGTCTCTCTCTCTCTCTCTTTCACACTCTCTGTCTCTCTCTCTCCGTCTCTCTCTCACACTCTCCGTCTCTCTCTCTCTCACACTCTCCGTCTCTCTCTCTCTCACACTCTCCGTCTCTCTCTCTCCGTCTCTCTCACACTCTCCGTCTCTCTCTCTCCGTCTCTCTCTCTCTCTCACACTCTCCGTCTCTCTCACACTCTCCGTCTCTCTCTCTCCGTCTCTCTCTCTCTCTCTCTCTCACACAGCGTCTCTCTCTCTCTCACACTCTCTGTCTCTCTATCTCACACAGCGTCTCTCTCTCTCTCTCTCTCTCCATCTCTCTCTCTCACACTCTCCGTCTCTCTCTCTCACGCTCTCCGTCTCTCTCTCTCACACTCTCCGTCTCTCTCTCTCTCACTCTCCATCTCTCTCTCCCACAGAGTCTATATCTCACACAGTGTCTATATCTTTCTCACACACACTTACACATACACAACCTGACACACACACCCTCATACACTTATGCAAACACCCTGACACACACATCCTGACGCACACACCCTCATACACTTATGCAAACACCCTGACACACACACATCCTGACGCACACACCCTCATACACTTATGCAAACACCCTGACACACACACATCCTGACACACACACCCTCATACACCTATGCAAACACCCTGACACACACACACCCTCATACACTTATGCAAACACCCTGACACACACACATCCTGACAGACACACCATCATACACTTATGCAAACACCCTGACACACACCCTCATACACTTATGCAAACACCCTGACACACACACACCCTCATACACTTATGTAAACACCTTATGCAAACACCCTGACACACACACACCCTCATACACTTATGCAAATACCCAGACACACACATCCTGACACACACACCCTCATACACTTATGCAAACACCCTGACACACACACCCCCTCATACACTTATGCAAACACCCTGACACACACATCCTGACACACACACACCCTCATACACTTATGCAAACACCCTGACACACACTCACTTATACACATTGCTTCACCCACACAGTCACACTTACACGCAGACACTAACACACATTTTTAAATATTTTTTTAAAAAAAACAAAAAAAAGTCCAGGACCGGCATGCAGGTCTGATCGCGGGAAATGCATGCCGCGATCGCGCTACCAACGACATGGCTAAGTGTCTCGATACCGAGACACTTCAGCCATGTCGGTTGAGGACCCCCAGGACACATCCGGGCACTGTGACAGCCAATCACAGCGCCCGGATGTTAATAGCTGTCAAAGCAGGTGCCTGCTTTGATAGCTATAGTCTCTCCCTGCTCCACGGTGATCGTGGGGCAGAGAGAGACTAAATATAGTGTGTGAAGTCTCCCCCTGGTCCCCCCCAGTAACAACCAGCCCCCCAAAGGATTTTTTCCTATTGTGCTAATCCTAACTCTTGGGTTAGGGTTAGAGTTCATCAAAACCCTAATCTTAGAGTTAGAATTAGGGTTTGTACCAGGGGCGTTGCTAGGTCAACAAATGATCAGGGGCTTGAGCCCAGATGAGCACAGTCGCACACAATCTCACCCCGTCTCTCTCTCTCTCTGTCTCACGCACCCTGTCTCTCTCCCTCTCTTTCTAACACACACCGCCTCTCTCTCACACTCTCCGTCTCTCTCTCTCTCACACTCTTCGTCTCTCTCTCTCTCTCTCTCTCACACTCTCCGTCTCTCTCTCTCTCACACAGCGTCTCTCTCTCTCACACTCTCCGTCTCTCTCACACTCTCCGTCTCTCTCACACTCTCCGTCTCTCTCTCTCCGTCTTTCTCTCTCTCTCTCTCTCACACAGCGTCTCTCTCTCTCTCACACTCTCCGTCTCTCTATCTCCCACAGCGTCTCTCTCTCTCTCTCACCGTCTCTCTCTCTCACACTCTCCATCTCTCTCTCACACTCTCCGTCTCTCTCTCTCACACTCTCCGTCTCTCTCTCTCTCACAGAGTCTATATCTCACACAGTGTCTATATCTTTCTCACACACACTTACACATACACAACCTGACACACACACCCTCATACACTTATGCAAACACCCTGACACACACACATCCTGACGCACACACCCTCATACACTTATGCAAACACCCTGACACACACACATCCTGACGCACACACCCTCATACACTTATGCAAACACCCTGACACACACACATCCTGACACACACACCCTCATACACTTATGCAAACACCCTGACACACACACACCCTCATACACTTATGCAAACACCTTATGCAAACACCCTGACACACACACACCCTCATACACTTATGCAAATACCCTGACACACACATCCTGACACACACACCCTCATACACTTATGCAAACACCCTGACACACACACACCCTCATACACTTATGCAAACACCCTGACACACACATCCTGACACACACACCCTCATACACTTATGCAAACACCCTGACACACACTCATACACATTGCTTCACCCACACAGTCACACTTACACGCAGACACTAACACACATTTTTAAATATTTAAAAAAAAAAAAAAAAAAAACTTACAGCGTTGGTCCCCCTCCCTGCTAAATTACCTTTGTTTCCAGGGAGGAGGACGTCTCCGATGAGACACTTTCTTCTTCCGGATGTCACATCCGGCGCGCAGCCAGACTCACAGTGCGACGGGGGCGGAGCTTGCACCCGTCGCGCTGTCAGTATGGCCAGGAAGTGCGGTCACTGCAGGCACTTGCTTGTGGGCCGCACCTCCAGCAGGAGGGGCCAGCAGCAGCGCCTCTCTTCCTCACCCCCCCGCACGAGCATAAACCTCAGATTCTGGGACTATGTCCCAGACGGGGGAAAGCTCTGCGGGGGAGATTTTTTTTTTTTACAGTGATAGCCCTGGAGTCTCGGGGCTAAAGTATACTTTAGCCCCAGAGTCTCCATTCGGGGCTATGCACTTGAGATTCGGGGCTATAGCCCCAGTAGCCCCCCCCTAGCGACACCTCTGGTTTGTACTAACCCTAACCAAAGGGTTAAGGTTAGAGTTAAATAAAAATAAAAAAAATGTAAAAAAAAAATAAAAAAATTCAATAAATAAGAAAATTTAAAATAATAATAATAAATTGTATAAAAATAAGAAGTTATTCCGTAGAGGACCAGTGACATGTTATGTCTGTCTGTGGTCCTCTAGGGATATTTTATTTAAAAAAAAAAAGACTGCTAGTGGGGCCAGTGCTTTGCATTGGCCCCCAGCAGTAGATAGGGGCCCGCAGCAGCTGGATATTTGATCCATGCAGCCGCAGGATAGCAAGGATAGCAAAAATCGGTGCTTCCTACTATAGACTACATTTCCTATTCTGCTACGGTAGCTTTTGGCTGGCTGAGCATGATAGGAAATGTAGTCACAAGTATTACATAATAAATACACGTTTTAAAGCTGCAATAACCATATCCTATATTTTGCCCTGTACCTGCCACATAAACCTAGCACACCTATACATGTGGGGTACCGCTATACTCAGAGGAAGTTGCTGAACATATATTGGGGTTTTGTTTGTAAATAAAATAGAACAGCCCCTTTAAATTCATACCTAAGTTTCAAAGTGTGTGGAAATAAAACACACACAAAATTACTACGCCAAAACTTGTCAAAGATTGCTGGTAAAATGACAGAGTGAAAAGAGTCAAATTACCCCAAGTTGAATGCCCTGGGATGTCTACTTTATAAAAATGTGTACATGTGGGGGGTTATTCAGTGATTCATATCAGATATCGCTGTTACAGTGTCACTAACGCTAATTTTAAAAAAAAAATGGTTTTGAAACAGCTAAATGCTACTTGTATTTATTAACATAAAACATGCAAAAAAAGCAAACAAACATATAAACATTGGGTATTTCTGAACTCAGGACCTATAGTCGAATCTATTTAGCACGTTTTTTCATTAGCTTTTGAAGCTTAGTAAAAGAATTTACAAAGAAAAGTCAAGAAAAGTGTTTTTTGTTTTTAATTTTAACCATATTTTACAATATTTGCACAATACAATAAATGATATGAACAAAATAATGTCATGAAAAGAAAGCCCTTCTTGTCCTGAAAAAAACAATATATAATATGTGTGGGTACAGCAACTGACAAAGAAGAAAATTAAAGCTAAACACAAACACCTCAGAAGTGTTAAAACAGCCTCTGTCACTAACGCACAATATTCCAAAAACAGTCTGGTCATGAAGGGGTTAAGGTATTAGACTTGATCACACATATAAACAGTAATTATATTCCGTTGAATATGTTACACCTAGATGATCTTGCATATTATTCTTATAATAGAAAGAAAAAAATGAAAAAAACCCATAGGATAAAGCACCTCCTCCTGTCAATATTTACGTTTCATAACAAAAACCGTGAACTTTTAAACCTATTTATCTTCATTACACTCATAAACAGTGATAATATTCCACATAAGTGACATTTCCTATTAGTCTAAATTTCACCACTATGACATAAACTCTTCCCCCTTTCCCTCTTCCCTTAGGGTATTTGACTTGATCACACATATGAACAGTGATTATATTTTCGGTGAATATGTTACACGTAGATGATCTTTCATATTATTCTTATGAAAAAAAAAACACAACCACCTATCTATATTTACATTTCCCATCAATACCATGCATTTTTCATGCTATTTGTCTTAATCACACTCATAGACAGTGATTATATTTAATATACATAACATTTCCTATTAATCTATCTTTCACAACATAGCATGGACTCTTCTCCTTTCTCCCCCTCCCCCACGCCAATTAGCTTAGTCACACCTATAAACAATAATTATGTTTCACACACACACAAAAAACAAAAAACCTTCCCTCTGTTCATCTCATCACGGGAGGAAATATAGAGGAAAATATTTAGAAACAATTTAAAACCCCCCTGGCTCCAATTAGCTTAAGTGCAGGAGTTAGGGATAGGATGCAAGAGAGATGCATCACGAAGGAGGAAGAGGAGGCGGATGAGGAATGGTTGGAATCCTCATCTGCAAGGGGGGAAGGGTTTGATGATACCCCAAAAATTAGAGGGCGTTGGAAAATGAATGATTTTTTGCTTAATAGCAAATTTACTATAGAAGGCTTACAGTCCATGGCCCAAGACTACTTCGCGATAAATGCAACTGGGGAAGTAAATAAATCAACAGTGTGGTGCGCCTTTAAGAGTGTGGCTCGGGGCCATCTTATTAGTGTGGGGTCCTATCAGAAAAAAGAGCAGGGGAAAACCTTAGCCGAACTGAACATCAGGCTTGCAGAACTCAATCTATTAAATAGAACCACGATCAAGGAATCCCGCACAAATGAAATACAACGCCTAAGAAAGACGATAAGGGAGCAATTATATCTTAAAGCTTCTAGAACTTTGAAAAATTCTAAACAGAAATGGTTTTACTTAGGCAATAGGGCCGAAAAGCTAATGACCAACCAGCTCAAATCCAATAATCTGAGATCAAGGATTTTTAAGATTATAGATAAAGGGGAAACTCATCTATCCCCCCAAGATATTAGTAAGGCCTTTGCCAACTTTTATCACAGTTTATATAACCTGCCCTTAAGTAAAGATATCGAAGCTACGAGGCTCTATATAGCTCAGACAGGGCTCCCAAAGATAAGCCGGCAACAAAAGCTGGATCTGGAAGCTCCCCTCTCACTATTGGAAGTGAGGCGAGCCATAGATAAGCTTAAGACTAATAAAGCCCCAGGCCCGGATGGATTTTCAGCCCTGTTTTATAAAAAAACTGCGGCTATTATTGCACCTCATCTAATGGGCGCATTCAATGAGATTAAACAGGGGCGATCATTCCCAAGCGAGATGCTCCAAGCAGCTATACTCCCCATCCCTAAGCCAGGAAAAGATCCAACACTGCTAAGTAATTATAGGCCAATATCATTAATCAACCTGGACACGAAAATCTATTCCTCTATAGTAGCAGACAGGCTTAAATCCACTGTGACCTCTATTATACATATAGACCAAACTGGATTTGTAAAAGGACGTCAGTCTATGGGTAATACAAGGAGGATCATTAACCTCATAGAGTACGTTAATAAACATAAAATCCCCTCAGTCATAATGGCCTTAGATGCTGAGAAGGCTTTTGACCGGGTCGACTGGAGCTTTCTGGAGGAAACTCTAAGGGCATATAATTTTGGGGAGGGCCTAATCGACTTGGTCATGGCCTTATATACATCTCCCGCAGCTAAGATTTCTGGCCCTGGGCTGGGCTCAGATTGGTTCAATGTGAGGAATGGCACCCGACAGGGATGTCCATTGGCCCCAATCCTTTATATTTTATCGCTTGAACCACTAGCCATTAGGATCCGGAAAGCCCTGGAAATCCAGGGGATAACGGTGGGAGGGAGAGAATGCAAGATCAGCTTGTTTGCGGATGACATCTTACTGACGCTGACTAATCCAGGTAGATCAATTAAGAAAGTATTGGAAGAAATAGATACTTTTGGTCTCCACTCCAATTACAAACTGAATATTAATAAAACCCAGGCCATGGAGATTAATATACCCCCTAATGTACTTAACGAAATGAGGGGTAGATATCCCTTTGAATGGACGGAATCTTCCATTTCATATTTAGGGGTTTTGATATCAAAATGGGAAGGATGAATTCCATTAAATCATACATTATACCCAAGTGGCTGTACCTATTAAGGATGATCCCAATTCCCATACCCGCTACGTATTGTAAGCAATTCCAAAATATGGTTGGCGGCTATATTTGGGGGGATAAAAAACCAAGAATTGCGAGACAGTGGTTGAATAAACCAGGTAATAAAGGAGGTCTGGGTCTGCCAATCCTGGCTAGATATGCTGAAGCCAGCATGCTACACCATGTATATAGAATTCAACTCCCGGACTCTCGTAGGGAGGATTGGTTTTGGATTGAGCAGGTCATGATAGGGCCGATGGCGTTGGAAAACAGCCTCTGGCTAAATAGATCCAAGACCCTTTCCCTAATTTCTGCCTCAGATAACATCATACTGAAGGGCACGCTGGGCATTTGGCTCACTTTTAAGAGGAGAGTAGGTTTAACAAATAAGATCATTAAAACCATCCCAGTTAATGTGAGTATGGATCTAATTGATGACATCTCCTTTAGTGAGGCCTTTAAAGAAAAGAACTACACCTTTGCATATTTAATACAAGGCAACGGGACTAAACCATTAAAACAAGTAATGGAGGAATTGGGGCTCCATTGGAAAGAAGCCTTTGGGATATTAAGGCTCCTCCACTTTACAAGGAAACAGGTGGTTAAGCCTAAAGACAAACCAGGGCTGCCTTTATTGGAAAAAATATTTGAGAACAACCCCAAAAGGGGCAGATTAAAGAACTGGTGCCATCTGCTAGACAACCTTAATCCTAGTTCTTCGCCAAAGGCTTGGGGCAAATGGAAAACAGATCTTAAGATGGAGGGAGAGAAAGAGCTATGGGAAAAGGGATGGATCCATACAAAACAAGCCACTCACTGTATCAATATACAGGAGATGCAGTTTAGGCTGTTTTTTAGATGGTATTGGGTCCCTCTATCCCTGAACAAATTTGATAAATCGCAAACCCCCCAGTGCTGGAGATGCCAGAGCAAAGAGGGGAGCTATGCCCACATCTGGTGGGAGTGTAGAGGAGTTGAGGGGAAATGGAGAGAGATCTTTCAGGTTCTATCTTCCCTCTTCAACCGCAACTTACCAATGCGTGCAGATCAGGCTCTCCTCCACTGTAATATGGATGACTTCTATGGGGATGACAGATAATTAGCTATTCAACTATTTTTGGCAATGAAAAGGTGCATTGCCCAGAAATGGAAAAAAAACAACAAGATTGGATGGGGAATTGTAAGAGACACCATGAATCACTTTGGGGAGATGGAGAAGGGGTATTTTATAAATATTAAACGACTCCCGGCATATTACAAAGTTTGGCAGCCTTGGTGGAACCAGTTCCCCCCACAGGGCCCTCCCTTAGACTAAATAGATTGAAAAAAGTTTAAACGCTACACCTGACAAGACCCAAACGAAGCTGAGATACGATCAACCTCGAACTATCCCTGGCATATGTGTGTAATTGTTAATGTATGTTTGAGTGTTTAATGTTTCACTTATTTTCACATGCCGGTTTATGGGAATATGGTCGCCCTAAATCACGAGGGTAACGTTCAACCGCAGAATTACTAACAAAATCATACGCGGGAGAGAGATACCAGGGCGACAGATAAATTAGAAAAGAAATAGTGGGTAATGATAAAACGACACAATGATGGCAAATTAACTCTTGTGAGTATATAAGATAAACTCGCTCTACTGAGTGTCAAAAAAAAAAAAAACCCACACCCTCCATTCCCCGCTCCATTCACTGGTTTCACGTCTTAGCCACTTTTAAGGCTTACTAACACCCCTCCTCTAGCAAAAAATGTAGTAAAGTTTACTCATCAATATCTATTGTCCTTCAGCAATATCAACTATGTTTTTTTTCGGTAGAGCTCCATGGTTTATTTGTAATTTCCGGGATCTCCGAGTAGTCTTTTATATATTCTGACTACTCTGTCAAGTCCGGTATTTTAATCTTCAGAGCTTCCGAAAACTTAATGACATCTTCTGGTTTTTTAACGACATAAGTATTACTGTCCTTTTTCACTATCACACTCAGTGGGAACCCCCATCTGAAAGGGATCTCTTCTTTCTTCAAAACATTTGTCAATGGTTTCAGCCTCTTTCTTGCCTGGAGAGTGACCCAGGATATATCCGGGAGGACCTGCACACTTGCTGGCGAGCTTTTTTCAGAATTTCCTCTTTTACTTTCTAGGATTGAAGGTAACAAATAATGTCTCTTGGAAAAGGTTTTGCAAGATCTTTTCTTTTTAGGGCCCGGTGTGCTCTTTCTATCTTAGTTATCATTTCCACATTACTACCTTGTAGGTATTGAAACATATCACCCACTATTTGAAGCGTATTTTCTGGGCCTTCTGTTTCTGGAACTCCTCTTATCCTTAGATTTGACCTTCTTCCTCTATTGTCCAGATCTGTTACTCTCTGTTCCATTTCTCTTAAAGCTCTGCATTGTGCTCTTTGTATTTCCAGAAGATTTTTTTGGGAGCCGTGCATGGTTATTAGATCTTGTTCCAAGGTTTGTAGTCTGTCCCCCTGTTGTGTTAATTCTCTTTTCACTTCTGTTATTTCTTCCCTTATATACTCATTAACATATCTGACATCTCCTTTTTAATTTGTAGCATAGAGGTGTCAAAGTCCTCCTTTGTTAGCAGGGATCTAGATAAACCCAATGTATCTAGCTCTGCATTTTCTTCTTCTTCATTTGTTCTACATGAGGTATTTGAGCTAGCTATATCCTCCAGATTGATTAGGGGTTCTTCTGCTTCTCTTTCTATATCCCTCTCTTCTCTCGGGGAGACCGGCAGAGGGACCAGGAAGGATTTCAAATTGAGTGTAGTTTTTTTCTTAGTTTTCTTAGGTGTGCTATGGGTAACATTTCCCTTCTTATTGATTTTTCCCATCTTGGATTCGGGGGTATTACTCACTCCCTCTCCCTCCCATACCCTCTCTTCCTTTGATACCCCAGGGCACTCAAACAGTCAATTTAATCCCAATAAGTAATAGGGTTATTCACAGATAACTTGCAACAGTTAAGACATAAAGAAAAATTTGCTTGTATTTTCTCTTTATATTTCCAAGGCATCAAGCGTATAGCTCTCTCTGGAGGACAAAAAAAAATCCCATTCAAAGTGTACAGGCAGATGTCTACATTTAAACAGTTGGAGTAGTCGTTTTTCTTCACACTCCCTTCCTCGTCACATATAGACATCCAAACAGGGAACTACAATTGTCTGAAACCCAGTCTATTTTTTAGCAGTGATTTCCACAGGCAATCCCGCTAACGTGTGCTGGTCCACGTTTCAAATCTCAAAGAAGGAGTAACACAGTACTTACAGTTGAGAGAGCGTCGCTCAAATAGTTTTACCGATTGCCATTTCTTTTAACAAAACTGCAGGCTCTGTCGATACACCTTCACCCCCAAAGCCGGTCTACCGGTATCCACAAAGGCTATATCGTTTGCAGGCAGAGTTACATCGTTGTCCCTGGGGAAGCAAGGAGCTCAGAGCGACGGCGTTCTACATCCGCTTCCAGTCACACCCTCCTTGATGTTGTTCTTTATTCCTTCCCCAAATAATCAAATTGGCCCACACTCCAAATATGTTTTTAATTCCCTACTTCCACCCCACATCTCCAGACATTATAATGAGTTACTGCCAAATTCAGGCAATGAACTTCCCTATGATCTTGGAAAGGTGATCCAATCTGGTCTTTGAACTGTAATATCTAAGTCTTTCTGCCATTTCTCCAAACTTGGTATCTTCACATCTACTTTTATTAATTTAATTAGTTCTAATCATTTTGTTATCATTTTCTTTGAATTCGTTTCCACCAACAATTTGTTAAGTCTGTCTATTGATTCAGTATGACTGTATATATAATGCTTCATCAAATAGCCTTTGATGCATAGATAGGAGAAGATTTCCCACATTGGTGGTTGAAAATTAGATACCATTGGGGGCGGAGCGATGACGCGGTGCCGTGGGCTGCAGTTTCTAGGGGTTTGCCTGCCTCGAGGACATGGAATCTAGCTCCACAATAGGCCCTGAAAAGAGAATTACTCCACACTGAGGTCCCGCTGATGTCCTGCTGACAGGCTGAGGATAGTAATCCCTCTCTCCTCCGATAGACTCCCACGATACCGAGATAAGCTCTCTCCGAAGTCCTAGACTACAACTGATTGACGGTCGGTCCTGAGTGAATATGCAGGGAGCTGAAACAAAATAAACAAAGACCGGCTATGTGAAGCTGTGAGAATCAGTCCCTGTTTCCAGTGATCTCAGTGTCGAATTACTGCCCTGGTAAGAGCCAAAAGTTATTTTTTCTTTTTGAACTCTGTGATCTCTATGAACAAAATATTAGTGAAAAACAGACACAGACACAGAAGAAAGGGACTGGGAAAGAAAATCCATGGTAAGGTGGAAGAAAGAGGAAAGAGAGAAAGGGAGGTGAGGGAAACTCACTAAAGGTGCATCGAACAAAACCTAATGCCGATCTGGTGAGAGATGCAGGGGAAACTTAATAGATAGCTCCCTGAGAGTCTCAGACTTACCCCTGGTCCAAACGTGGGGAGAGCAAAGAGGAGAGAGAGAGGGTAAAGAAGAGTATAAAGGGAAGAATATCATATCCCTATAAGTTTAACTTAGCCCCTGCCAGTACGGGAAACCAGGGCTAAAGAAGAATTATGTAAATAAACAAGATAAAGACTTTACATAACCCTCTTTTTTGTAAAGCTTGTACATAACAGAGATTAAAATGGCCACAAAGTAAAATGACCCCAAAGGTGCTGCAAGGAAAGAAAAAAGACAGGATAAGCAAGAAGGGAATACTGAAAAGCGCCTCTCAGCATTTTTCTTGCCTAGTTTAGATAGAACAGATCCAAGAACTGTCTGTGTACAAGAAGGATCTGTCGAAGGAGAAAGTGACCAGGACATGATAGGGGCTAGCTCCCAGGGCCCGAATACAACAGATCTAACCCAAGAGTTCCTAGAATCCTACTTTGACAAACAACTTAAGAGTATAAAAGAGGAAATACAGGAAAACTCTGTGGCGATAAAAACAGAAATCGCGGCGCTGGGAACGAGAGTGAAACATATCGAAGAAAAAACAGAGGCTATGCTGTGTCAGATTACCTCACGAGACGACCTGCTAAAATTAATGGAAGACAAACTGGCTAACCTAGAGTCAAAGATGGCAGATATTGAGGATTGCTCATGTCGCAACAATGTCAGAATTATAGGAGTCCCTGAGAGTATATCGCAAGTGGAGCTTGAACAGTATTTAACATCTATATGGACCTTCCTGGGTTTACAGACTGAACAAAAATGTAACTCAATGGAGCGCTTTCATAGAATTAGGAAGGCTCCAAAAACAAGAGAACATCTACCAAGAGACGTGTTAGTCTGTTTCCACTCTTATAGGTCCAAAACCCAAATCATGGAAGGGTTAAGAAAGCAATCATTGCAAGGTTCTGAATTTGAGGACATTCAGTTTTTTATAAGATATACATGGGGCTACCCAGTAAGAGTTAATTTAACACATGAAGGAGTAAGAGAATCTTTTTCAAAGCCAAATGAGTTATTTGAATGGTTAAAGCACAAGAATCTGTCCTAGAGTGGTCACAACAGACAGAGGAATAGGGGGTTAACAGAAAAAGATAGTATAAAAGGGGCTTAATGTGGGGAACACAGTAAAATGCTGAGCAGGAGGGAACTGTGGATGTATACGGAGGGGAGGGGGAGAGGTAGAAGGAAGGAAGGATGGCGGAATTTGTAGGTGTTTTTTTTTTTACCTTGGTAGCATATAGTAATCTAACGCATAAATCACAAAGGGCAATGGAAATAGATGTGTTACTAAAGTTTAAAAGAATAGGTACCCTAAGTATAAGAAATATGCAATAGAATGTCAAAGTTATAAGAATACGAAAAGTAATTACAAAGCATATCACTCTGGTGTAAAAATGGGAATTTATTGTCTGACAAGACAGAGGTCATGTATTCTAAGTTTTTTTTTTTTTTTAACCAGATGGTAATTCAATGCATAAATCACAATGGGTCATGTAAATAGATGTGCTACTAAAGTTTAAAATAATAGAACGTTAAAGAATAAGAGATAAGTAATATGCAATAGAATGTTTTAGTCATAAGAATATGTGTAATTTACAAAGCATACCACTTTGGTGTAAAAATGGGAACTTATTGTTTGACAAGATAGAGGTCTCTTTCTACCTTGGAAGCATATAGTAATCTAACGCATAAATCACAAAGGGTTATGGAAATAGATGTGTTGCTAAAGTTCAAAAGAATAGAAACGTTAAAGTATAACAGATATGTAATATGCAATTGAATGTTTAAGCCTCTAGAATATATTTAAATTACAAAGCATATCACTTTGGTGTAAAAATGGGAACTTATTGTCTGACAAGACAGAGGTCATGTATTCTAAGGTTTTTTTTTTATTTTTGGAAATATATGGTAATTCAATGCATAAATCACAAAGGGTCATTTAAATAGATGTGTTGGTAAAGTTCAAAAGAATAGAAACGTTAAAGTATAACAGATATGTAATATGCAATCGAATGTTTAAGCCTTTCTCTGCTTCTACATCCCAACACCCCTATAAGATAATTAAACGTCCTTAAGTCGGACAACGACAAGGGTCCGTGTGACGGACTGAATACAACGACTACCTCTACTTTCTCTTAGGAAGTGGTTTGTTTGGTCGTTCCACTCATGCGTGGGGTTTACCGCCTGGCACAGGGGGGTTTATGTGATATTTGTTTTTTAAGCCAATTATGTGACAGATTCCAGTGTTTGTGAGGGGGGGGGGGGAATGGTGCGGGGGGGGGGGGGGGAGGTTCGGGGATGTCTTTTAAGATCTGTTCCATCAATGCCCATGGGATAAACTCCCCCCAGAAGAGATCTATAGTGAAGAACTACTTGAGGCAAAAAAAGATCCAAATATGTGCTATACAAGAAACCCACTGGTTCAAGGAGGAAGAGGGAAGGATGATCTTGGCAGACTTCGCACTGGTCCACAGCTCATCACTAGGTAGAAGGAAAAAAAGAGGAGTGGCAGTTCTCTTTTCAAAAGATTTAGCTGTGGAAGTGGCTCATAAGGTAGATGACCCAGAAGCAAGATATCTTATTTTGATCTGCAAGATGATTAATTGTCTGTTCACAATTGTTAACTTATATGCCCCAAATAAATCTCCTATACAGTTCATTAAAAAAAAACTTTAACAATCGCGGATAGAATCAAACAGGGTGTTCTCCTATTACTGGGTGACTTTAACTGCGTAATGGACATAAAAATGGATAAAAAGTCATCCAGTGTAAGAGACACTCAATGACGCTCAATAACTAGTGTTGAGCGAACCCGAACTGCACTGTTCGGGTTCGTACCAAACCGTACGGTGTCCGTGCCATGATCCCGAACCCAGACATTTCACTGTATGTTCGGGTTGGAGTTCGAGGTTCGGCTATAAACCGAAAGTCTTTAAACCGAAAGTCATTCTAATAGTTTTGGGTGCTAAATAGTACATTTGCATCTTGCGGTGCACTTCATATCTGAGAGTCAAATAGAACCGTCAAATACTGTGCTTACAGTGCACTTTGAAAAATTCTAATAGTTTTGGGTGCTAAATAGTACATTTACGTCTTGCGTGCACTTCATATCTGAGAGTCAAATAGAACCATCAAATACTGTGCTTACAGTGCACTTTGAAAAATTCTAATAGTTTTTGGTGCTAAATAGTACATTTGCGTCTTGCGGTGCACTTCATATCTGAGAGTCAAATAGAACCATCAAATACTGTGCTTACAGTGCACTTTGAAAAATTCTAATAGTTTTTGGTGCTAAATAGTACATTTGCGTCTTGCGGTGCACTTCATATCTGAGAGTCAAATAGAACCGTCAAATACTGTGCTTACAGCTCGCTTTGAAAAATTCTGGCTACCTCCTCCTCCTCCTCCTCCAGTGCCGCTTCCACCTACACCGCCATGCTTTAGATTTAGATTTATGTTCTTCCAATGCTAAAATCAAAGATTCCATCTAGTGCTATTTTATGGCACAGCTGTATTTTTTATTTATTTTAAGTTATTTCCTATTTGCTTGCAGGGCACTTGTCCTACTCTTTCCCACATTTTACTTCCTTTTGCAGCCCTCTAGCCCTTTCCATTACTTTTTTAGAGGTATTTTAGTGGCCAAAAGTTTGTGTCCCCATTAACTTCAATGGGGTTCGGGGTCAAGTTCGGGGTCAAGTTCGAGCACGGACCCAGACTTTTTTCCGAAGTTCGGTAGAACCTCTTGAACCCGAACATCCAGGTGTCCGCTCAACTCTATCAATAACGCAAAAAACTTCAGAGAGCTCATGAAAGGGGCTAACTTGTTAGACTTATGGAGGGTGCTACACCCACAAGCAAGGGACTATACCTGTTTTTCTAAGACACATGTAGCATACTCCAGAATAGATCAGATTTTTGCAGAGAGGCATTTTATGGATAGAATAGATGTCCGTGGTGGCGGACCTCGCACCCGGTGAGATCCCCATCTCCCAGGGTCCATCCAATAGAATGGGAAAGGGAAAAAAATGAGAAATGGGATAGAACAGGGAGGGAGAAGAGCATAAATTGGGGGAGAGAACAGGGTAGGGGAGAGAACATAAATTGAGGGAGGAGGGAACATAAACTGGGGAGGAGGGGAGGGGAGAAAACAGAAATGGGGTGGAAGGGGAGAAAAGGGAGGTGGGAGATAAAACAGGAATGGGGAGGAGAACGAAGATGGGGTAGGAGGGGGAGAGAACAGAGATGGGGTAGGAGGGGAAGAGAACAGAGGAAGAGGGGGAGAGAACAGAAATGGGGGAAGGAGGACCCGGCTCCATCATAGAAGTGCCGGGGGGGCAGCAGGGGATGTCTGTGTGCATCGCCATGTCTTATTATCTGACCTTGACCTCGAATATAAAAAAAACCCTCATCTTATATTCGAGCAAATACGGTAATAGTGGCATATTAATGGGAAAATTGGCTGTGGCCAAAGTGATGCAGTGGCATGTTCTGTGGGGCAAAATAACATGTACTATGGGGGAAAGTGACACTATGGCATGTTCTGCAGGGGCAGTTCAGTGGGGCAAAGTGACACTATGGTAGGTTCTGGGGGTCAAATTGACACTGTAGCACGCCAAATCGTGTGGGTGCAAAATTAGTTAAAGCCAAGAAAGTAGTGTATGGTGCTGTGTTTAGCCCAGCCAGAGGTATTGAACAGTAATCTTGAGACTGGTACATATGAATAAAGCAGAGGCTAAGGATAACAAGATGGATGCCAGACACCTCCATTTTGTGTCAGTTTTTGGACATCCTTCTGTGTGTTCAAATCTTATTCTGTGTCTTATGTCTGTGAGGATAAAAGAAAGTCTTTCACATTCCTAACTCAGGAAGAAATAAGGTGGCCATTGTTAGCGGCAGGTTTATGATTCTAGCCAAATTTCATTGAATGTATGGAGACACAGTAGTGTCTTTATACAAACAAGAGGAGAAAGGGAGGCTAAAATTCAGCTTACTAGCCCACCCCTAACTGATAGAGACAGACACACAATGTGAAACTATTTGGATCTTAGATTTGAAGAATCTAATAAGGGCTTTTATAAACACACCTATTTGATTCAAATCGCTTGTTAAAATATATAATTACCGTATTTGCTCGATTATAAGACAAGGTTTTTTTCAGAGCAAATGCTCTGAAAAATCCCCCTCGTCTTATAATCGAGGTCTCTTATAATCTGACCTCAAATTGAGGTCAGATTATAAAACATGAATCCAGGTCCCCAGCAGAGCTGCAGGGGACCTGGATCCCCCTCTCTAGCAGCAGGGGATGTCTGCGCAACGAGCGCAGACTCCCCTGCTTCCGCCCGGCACGACCGCCGGGGCTTCTGTGAAGAAGCCGGGTACTTCCGCTTTCGTCACAGAAGTCCCGGCGAGCGTGCTGGGCGGCAGCAGGGGAGGTCTGCGCTCATCGTGCAGACTTCCTCTGCTGCCCCACTAGCCACCAGGGTAAATCGGGCAGCTGGGGGATGTCTGCACGATACGTGCAGATATCCTCCATGCTGCCCGACACGGCAGACTATTATGACGGACAGCTGTCCGTCATAATAGACTGCCGTGTCGGGCAGCATGGAGGATATCTGCACGTATCGTGCAGACATCCCCCAGCTGCCCCCACTAGCCACCAGGGATCAAGGTAAAGGGGAGGGAGGGAGGGGGTTAAGAAGAGACAGAGACATGGGGGCAAGGGAGGGAGGGGGTTAAGAAGAGACAGAGACATGGGGGCAAGGGAGGGAGGGGGTTAAGAAGAGACAGAGACATGGGGGCAAGGGAGGGAGGGGGTTAAGAAGAGACAGAGACATGGGGGCAAGGGAGGGAGGGGGTTAAGAAGAGACAGAGACATGGGGGCAAGGGAGGGAGGGGGTTAAGAAGAGACAGAGACATGGGGGCAAGGGAGGGAGGGGGTTAAGAAGAGACAGAGACATGGGGGCAAGGGAGGGAGGGGGTTAAGAAGAGACAGAGACATGGGGGCAAGGGAGGGAGGGGGTTAAGAAGAGACAGCGACATGGGGGCAAGGGAAAGAGAAAGGCAGCATTGGCACATAAAAGGAAATAAAAACAAGAAATGCATTTTTTGATATCATCATTTTTTATTAAAAAAGCAATTTACATGTGAATATATACATGTTTAACTTTTTTCCTATAGGGTAGTCTTATATTCAGGCTTTTAGTTTTTTTCCTAAAGGAATATCCAAAGTTTGGGGGGTCGTCTTATAATCAGGGTCGTCTTATAATCGAGCAAATACGGTATATCACACCTTCACTCATAAATATGGAAAGTATAATTGATCCTATATTAATTAGAATATTGTTTTTGTTGTTTTATTAGTGTGGTATAAATTGTATTATGAGTTTTAATCTAATGTGGAATGATAATAATAATAATATTGATAAGAATATTTACTCTAATCTGAAATTGTATTAACACTTGTATACATTTCAACATATATATTCTTTCATTATACTCACAATCCAGGTATAGCTATAAATCTATGTTTTTAATTTATGTTTTACCTTATTTACATCTGTTATAAGTCATACATGTGAATTATGATTAACATCTATTTATATTGTATTTTGTTGTTACACTACTTTGCTTATTGTTTGATGTTTATTTTATATTCAATAAATTATTATTTTATTAATAATTGTTGCATTGTATTTACTTTTGTAAAAACGTCATTCAAACTCTTTGTATACATAACACATTTTTTATATGGGTATTTTTGGTCGGACCCATATATATGAATCATCAATTTTCATAATTTTAGTGATTCATAATTAATAACCCATATTCATATTTTTATGGTTATTAATATCCAACAGCCATTTAGGTGCAACGTGGGTGCAGAGGAAGGGAATTAAACCAAGAAATGAACAATTTTTCAATAACATTTTTATTACATATGAAAATAGTTGAATATAATGTTAAAAAGTTCATAAGTATAAATGCAACTGGTTATAAAAATATATTTGGGGTCCACCTCAAGCTTTTGAAAAGGCTGGCAATATTTAATATTTTAATGTTTTTCGTGGTCAGAAACATATTACTTTCTGAGAGGGCAGTGGATGCATGGAATAGTAACATAGTAACATAGTAACATAGTAATTTAGGTTGAAAAAAGACACAAGTCCATCAAGTTCAACCCTTCTACCTATCATTACAGCTTTTGATCCAAAAGAAGGCAAAAAACCCCTAAGGAAGCTATTTCGAATTTTGCCTCCTGGGGGAAAAAATTCCTTCTTGACTCCAAGAGGCAATCAGATTTCTCCTTGGATCAATAAGCTCTTTTATTAATGCTTATTCTATTATTAATAGCCCTGTATGTTCTGCTTTCCTAAAAAAACATCCAAACCATTTTTAAATGCATCTATTGTGGTTGCTAGCACTACCTCTCTTGGCAGTGAGTTCCATAACTTTATTGTCCTAACCGTAAAGAATCCCTTCCTTTGCTGTCTATGAAATCTTTGCTCTTCCAGTCTGAGGGGGTGACCTCTTGTTCTTTGTACCTTTCTGTTAATGAACAGGTCACTGGAGAGCTCTTTATATTGGCCCTGCAAATATTTATATAATGTTATCATATCCCCTCTGAGACGCCTTTTTTCTAACGTATATAAATTCAATTTTTTAAGTCTCTCTTCATAACTAAGATCCTCCAAACCCCTTATTAATTTTGTAGCTCTCCTTTGCACTTTTTCTAGTTCCTTAATATCCTTTTTAAGGACTGGTGCCCAGAACTGTACTGCATATTCAAGGTGAGGTCTTACCATTGATTTGTAAAGAGGCAAGATGATATCCTCCTCCCGTGAATCTATACCTCGTTTTATACATGCCAATATCTTATTGGCCCTTGCAGCTGCTGACTGGCATTGGGCACTGTTGCCAAGTTTGTTGTCTATAATTATTCCTAAATCCTTTTCATTAGTAGTTTTTCCCAGGGAAAAACCATTTAACGTATATGTTGCTTTGTTATTATTTTTCCCATAATGCATAACTTTACATTTGTCTATATTGAACCTCATTTGCCACTTTACTGCCCAGTCCCCCACTCTGTCCAAATCTTCCTGTAAAGAAAAAACATCAAGATTAGTCTTTATTGCCTTACCTAATTTAGTGTCGTCCGCAAACACGGAGACATGGCTCTCAGCACAATGTGGCAGATCATTAATAAACAAATTAAAAAGAAGAGGGCCCAAAACAGACCCCTGAGGTACTCCGCTTAATACCCTTGTCCAATTTGAGAATTTTCCATTTACAACAACCCTTTGTGTTCTATCTTTTAGCCAATTTTCAATCCACATACACACATTTGCCCCCAAACCTATTTCTCTCAATTTGTAGAGTAACCTTTTGTGTGGAACTGTATCAAATGCTTTCGCAAAATCCAAATAGATCACATCAACTGCCACACCTAGATCTATATTTTTACTGACTTCTTCATAGAATGTTATTAAGTTTGTTTGACAAGACCTGTCTTTCACAAAACCATGTTGACTTTTACTAATTATATTCTGGTTCAAGATGTATTCTTGAGTGTATACCTTTAGCAATCCTTCAAATAGTTTCCCCACTACAGATGTCAAGCTCACTGGCCTATAATTACCTGGCAGAGATTTTGATCCCTTTTTAAATATTGGAATGACATCCGCCTTTCGCCAGTCTGTTGGCACTGTACCTGAACTGAATGAATCCCTAAAGATCATGAATAGTGGCCTGGCCAGAATTATGCTTAACTCTCTAAGTACCCTTGGGTGTATACCATCTGGTCCTGGGGCCTTGTCTATCTTAACAGAGTGTAATTGCTTAAGCACTTTTTCCTGTGTCAGCCAATCCCATGTTTGCGGCGAATGTCCCATAACTTCCTTTAGCAGGGGCTCGTCCATCTGCTCTTCCTTAGTATAAACAGAAGAAAAAAAAGAATTTAAAATGTCTGCTTTCTCTCTGTCCTCCTTACCAAATTTCCCATTTGGGATAACAAGGGCCCAACATTTTCCCTCTTTAGTTTTTTTCCATTTATATATTTATAAAACATTTTGGGGTTAGTTTTACTCTCCTTGGCAACCCTTTTCTCATTTTCCAATTTAGCCATTTTAATTGCCTTTTTGCAGGCTTTGTTGGTCTCTTTGTACTCTATAAATGATAATGCTGATCCCGTGTTTTTATAATGTTTGAATGCCATTTTCTTGTTTTGTACTTCCTGTTTCACGTTACCTGTAAGCCACATTGGTTTTGATTTGTGTCTTTTGCATTTGTTTCCCAAAGGTATATATTGGGATGTGTACTTTTGTAATGTGTGCTTAAAGGCATTCCACTTGTCTTCTGTGTTTAGTCCAGAAAACAATCGTTCCCAGTCTAAATGTTCAATCGATGCCCTTAGTCCATCAAAGTTAGCCCTTCTAAAATTAAGTGTTTTGGTGGCGTATTTACCAATTTGCTTTTTTGCATTAATCTCAAATGAGACCATATTATGGTCACTATTCCCCAAGTGTTCTCTTATTTGGATGTTTGAGATAAGCTCCTCATTGTTTGTTATTACCAAATCCAGACAGGCATCCATTCTAGTTGGGGTGTCTACTAATTGTGCCATAAATTTGTTATTAAGCAGGTCCAGAAACTTGCTGCCCCTAGCTGAACTAGTTGTGCCACACTTCCAATCTATATCTGGGTAATTAAAATCTCCCATGATTAGAACTTCATTCATATTTGCAGCCTTTTCAATTTGTAATAAAAGCTGATCTTCTCCATCAATGCTAATATTTGGTGGCTTGTAGCATACACCTACAAGTAATGTGCGATTCTTTTTAGCGTCTAAGCTAATCTCCACCCACAGTGTCTCCACATCAGTTCCAGTTACATCATGTACACCTTCTTTAATACTGGGATTTAATTTAGGATTTACATACAGACAAATCCCTCCCCCTTTTCTATTTACTCTGTCCTTTCTAAAAAGTGAGTAACCTTGTAAATTAACTGACCAGTCGTGGATCTCATCCCACCACGTTTCTGTGATTCCGATTAAATCATACTGTTCAGAAGACGTGGTAGAGGTTAATACAGTAAAGGCATTTTAGCATGCGTGTGACAGGTATAAGGCTATCCTAGATATAAGATAAACCCAGGGACTAATGAGAGTATTACTTTACGGAAAGCATAGTGGATGCATAGAATAGTCTCCCAGCAGAAGTGGTAGAGGTTAAGGTCAATACAGTGAAGGAGTTTAAGCATACATGGGGAAAGCTTAAGGCTATCCTAGATATAAGATAAGGCCAGGGACCAATGAAAGTATTACTTTACTGAGAGGGTAGTGGATGTATGGAATAGCCTTCCAGCAAAAGTGGTAGAGGTTAATACAGTGAATGAGTTTAAGCATGCATGGGATAAGCATAAGGCTATTCTAGATATAAGATGAGGCCAGGGATTAATGAAAGTATTACTCTCTGAGAGGGTGGTGTATGCATGGAATTCCCTTTCAGCAGAACAGGTAGAGGTAAACACAGTGAAGACGTTTAAGCATGCATGGGATAGGGCTAAGGCAAGGGACTAATGAAAGTATTACTTTCTGAGAGGGTAGTGGATGCATGAAATAGCCTTCCAGCAGAAGTGGTAGAGGTTTATACAGTGAAGGAGTTTAAGCATGCATGGGATAAGCATAAGGCTATCCTAGATCTAAGATGAGGCCAGGGATTAATGAAAGTATTACTTTCTGAGAGGGTGGTGGATGCATGGAATACCCTTTCAGCAGAACTGGTAGAGGTAAACACAGTGAAGAAGTTTAAGCATGCGTGGGATAGGGCTAAGGCAAGGGACTAATGAAAGTATTACTTTCTGAGAGGGTAGTGGATGAATGGAATAGTCTTTCAGCAGAAGTGGTAGAGGTTAAGGTTAATACAGTGAAGGAATTTAAGCATGCATGGGATAAGCATAAGGCCTCTTTTATAATCTCCTAGATATAAGATAAGGCCAGGCACTAATGAAAGTATAACTTTACTGACATGGAATCACCTTCTAGCAGAAGTGTCAGAGGTTAATACTAATGTATGTTTTATGGTTTAGACACAGCTCTCTGACTGAAGCACAAGGTCTTACTATATTTCAGGTAAAAGTGATCAAATGCACCTGCCTGATGTAGAAGTTGTGCTGCGAATGTATCCGTTGCACACCAAGGATACATGGTAATGTTGGTGGGAACTTGGTGACATAATCTACACTGTGACAAGTAGGTGGAGTTACATGATGCTAATTATGTGGAGTTTTATGGGGGGGGGGGGGGGGTTCTTGTCAGTAGAAGGGAAGAGCTATGTATTGAGGCAGCGCTTCCTTCTAGGTGGTTGATGTGGTCTATCAGGATTCACGTTTATCTATGAGTGAGATACACAGCAATATTTGAATATTAAACCACTTTATTTTCTGTCCACTCTAGATTCATCAATTGACACTTATATAGAGGTATTATCCTTTGCATTGGCAACAAAAGCATGTGGCTTGAAATGCAAATTACATATTTTACATTGAAAACAATTCCATTTGTTTAGGTGATACAGTCCATTTAACCCCTTAAGGACCGACCCTTTGCAACATTTTTTGTCATTCTGGACGATGGCTATTTTAATATATCTGCTATACCCACACACATTATTTATAATTTTTATTGGGACAAGAAGGGATTTCTTTAGATACCATAATTTTGATCATATCCTATAATATACTAATAAAAACCTACTAAATAGATTCTACTATTTCTCCTGAATACAGGGATACCATGCATGTAGTCAGCCTTCACCCATGTTCCATTTAGGGCATTTTGGAAGGTGGCCAGTGTATTTTACCCCATCAAACCATTTTTTTTTTTAAATATACACACCCTAGGCTATTTCAAATGGTGGTATTATAACACTTCCTATGAATCAATTCTACCACCAGCCTTTGTCAAAGTTTGTGGTAGTAATGTTATTGTGGTTTTTTTCAAATACATTGTATTTCAGACATGAATTCACAGATTTTGGTATGTGTCACTGCCAAATAACACCTCAATATGTGTTCAGCCCCATCTCCCGAGTACAGGGATATTACCCATGCATAGGTTTGTAAGCTTGTTTGGGGGTTAAAACGCCCCATATGAGAGGTGCACTTTTTATTTTCCAACTTGGAATGTGGAGATGTAGAGCCAGGAATGGGTTAATAGCTCTTATAAGAGCCTTTGTAGTACTGTAATAAATGACAGTACAAAAAAATAAATCCCTAAATATGCAACAACAAGGAAAAACGTGGATCAATGGTAAGGAACAGGTTAATACCCTGGTATACACAGGGTATGTCTTTTTAAAAAGCCCTTGGGTCTCACACTTTTATTACAATTCTAAAAAATGCTTTTGCGGTCAGATCCCTGCTAATGCCCCAGATCGGTGCTTATGCAGAACTCTATGGCAGGAAGGGGTAAACAGCTATTCAAAAAGCCTTTGTTATTCTGTAAATAATGACAGGAAAAAAACATCACTTCTGTTGCTCTTGCCAGTAGAAGGAAATCGCTATCTCTAGAGGCAGTACTCCCTTCTAGCTGGCAGGAGAGCGACCACCAACAGAGCAAGTAAGTTTTTTTTTGGTGTTGCTAAGTGTCTCGATACCAAAGCACTATAGCAACACCATCGGTGCTTAGGAAGCTAGCTTGCTAAGCACGTGTGCAGCGGGCGGCACCATTTTTAAATGGCTCGTACAATCACTTTTTTTATTGTTGTTCAATGCCTCTACAAAGAGACAACACCAAAAGAGCAAGGAAAGAAACATTTGGTCCCTTTCTTTGCTCTTTTTAGTGCATGAAGTGCCTGGCACGTCAATTGTCATGAAGGGGTTAAATAAGGTCTTTATTGATAGCAATCTAGGAGACAGACCTAACATATAACACAATATTATGAATGAAGAGACTAAAAAAATATTGAAAATGATCTAACCTAAATGAGGTGAAAAATGTGTTTTAAATGTGTATGTGGAGTCTCCTGTTTATGACATCACCTGTGGCTTGATATGCAAATAAACTGGTTTCAAATGTCTTATTTGCATTTCAAGCCACTGGTTATGTCATAAGCAACAGTCTTGACAGACACAATTAAAACACATTTGAATCCTAACTTAGGCGTGCATTAGGCATCTTACTGACGGCTGACGGGAGCCATTTATCAGTACATATTTCTCTTTATAAACACTTTGCTGTGGTATTTACATAATAATTAATAATGTACTGCTATGTTTAGTGCTAAATAATTAATTGAAAATCAGACAAGGTTTTTTCAGATTGTCTTATATTTGAGGTTGTCTTATAATCAGACCTCAAGTAGAGGTCTGACTGTAGGACTAGGATCCAGATCCCCTGCAGAGTTGCAGGGGACCTGGATATTCATCGCATGCAGCCTGTGGATGCAGTACCAGCCTTAAGTGTTCCGGCGCCCTGTGCGGGATTCCCCCATGTATGTATCTCTCTCCCTTCCCATGTTTGTCCCTTTCCTCTTCATTGCCCTGTCTGTCTCTCTCTAACTCCCCCATACCTTTTCTCTCTCTCCCTCTGTTCTGTCTCTCTCCTCCCCTTCCTCTGTTCTGTCTCTCTCTCCCCCCCCCCCGTTCTGTCTCCCCCGTTCTGTCTCTCTCCCCCCCTGTTCTGTCTCTCCCCCCTGTTATGTCTCTCTCTCCCCCCCGTTCTGTCTCTCCCCCCTGTTCTGTATCTCCCCCCCCTGTTCTCTCTCTCTCTCTCCCCATTCCCCATGTTCTGTCTTTCTCTCCATCCCCCTGTCTGTCTCTCTCTCTCTCCCCCTTCCCCCTGTTCTGTCTCTCTCTCCCCCCCTGTTCTGTCTGTCTCTCTCTCTCCCCATTCCCCATGTTCTGTCTTTCTCTCCCTCCCCCTGTCTGTCTTTCTCTCCTCCTTACCCCTGTTCTGTCTCTCTCTCCCCTCCTGTTCTGTCTCTCTCTCCCCCCCTGTTCTCTCTGTCTCTCTCTTCTCCCCTTCCCCCTGTTCTGTCTCTCTCTCCCTCCCTCTGTTCTTTCTCTCTACCCCCCTGTTCTGTATCTCTCTCTCCCCCTTCAAGCTGTTCTGTCTCTCCCCCCTCCCCCTGTTCTGTCTCTCCCCCCTCCCCCTGTTCTGTCTCTCCCCCCTGCTCCTGTCTCTCTCTCCCACCCCTCCCCTCCCTTTGCCTTCAAAGGTGGATACAGGGAGGGGGCGGAGCTAGCCGGCTGAGCGGTGTAGCTCCGCCCCCACCCTGTGAAGTAGAGCATGCCGAGCAGAGGGCTGGTGAGGGGGATCTTTTGATCAGTGCCTCTACCGGCTTTTTTTTTCCCTTTGGGCGGGAGGGCGCCCCCTGGGGTGTTGCGCCCTGTGCGCTCGCACAGGTCGCACACCCCTAAGGCCGGCCCTGCATGGATGTCTGAGCGATGCACGCTGACATCCTCTGGTGCTGCCCAGCACTTCTGCTGGGACTTTTATGACAGAACCCCTGGGTCCCCACGGTAACCTTCCAGCGTTCCATCATAGAAGTCCAGGTGAAAATTTTGGGCAGCATCGGAGGATGTCTGTGCGCATTGCATAGACATCCATCGACTGTCTCCACTAGACATCAGGGAGACAGAAGGAACATCGGTATGTCTGGGGGGATCATTGTCTAAATCCCCCACACAGCCATCTGGGGGGCAGAGGGTTGTGTGGGAGGATGCATTGGATAAGTCTGAGGGGGCAAATGGTGGTGTGGGTGGTGTCTGGGGGGCAGATGGCTATGTGGGAGGCAGCACTGACTAACTTTGGGGGGCAGCATTGGCTAATTCTGGGGGCAGATGGCTGTGTGGGGGGATGCATTGGCTAGGTCTGGGGGGTAGATTGGCAAATACGGTATATGTCATAGAGTTTGCCTTGCTATATTAATGAAATTAATAATTCATTGAATGTTGTTTGTGTTTCACCAGTCACTATTTATGAACTTGTGTTGAAGCTTGTCTTCTTATTAAAAATAAAAACCAAAGACTATTTCATTTATTTGCATTTATTTTAATATGCTATATAAAAAATTATATTTTAATGATTGTAAAATGGTTGTGAAATAATCATCCCAGAAACCCGGAGATCGACGTATAGGATCCAGCTTGTATCGCCTGTGGTCAGGGATGGAATGTGGCACTTTTATTGGATCGTTAATGGATTCTTTAAATTCTCCAACAGGCACCTTGGTTGAAGACGTTGAGTGACGTGCTGCTCTTTTAGTGATAGGGCTGACTGTTGTCTGGGCAGGTAACGTTTTGCAGCTTTGCAAATCATTCCATTAATGCTGCTCCTAGGTGCCCCAGATGGAGGGAAGATTGGTGGTAGCTTCTTGGCAACAGCAGCAGATCCTCCACAAGTCGTTTCCCATGAAAAAATGAAGAAACCACAAGCTGGCTGGATTGTATGACTGAACCTTTTCTCGGACACACAATTGGATGTAAGATTGATTATTTCCGCTTAGCACCCACCAAAGGTCTTGATATCTCCTTCAAAGACGGAAAGTTTTGTCGAGCGTTGGTGCTAGTAATATATATTGGAGTATTTGCTGGCTTGGCTTTCTCTGGTGTACTTAAAGTTGACTGATGTTGAATGCCTTGGAATCTAGAAGTCCTGGCAGCAGCAGCAACACCTCCATAAGTGGTTTATCCAGGATAAAATGGTGAATCCATAATCTGACTGGATTGTATGACAGAAGTGTTTCTAAGAGCGGGTGACAGAGTTCCAAAGGCATTCATGCTAAATGTTGGACTCTTTGCACTCTTAACAAGAATGGATTTGAACTTCTCCAGATTTTAACATCTCTTTCTGCTGCATCACCACCTCTACTCGGTGCTACCATCTTCCTTGCTCCTCTGCGGAACACCCATCCCTGTAGTGTGTACTCGGAGAGTACACTGCCGGCAGGTATGGGATTGTCACGTTAATAATTATGTGATACAATAAGGATCTCAAAATGATAGTCTGTAAAGCTTTACTCGTAGGCTGCGCATTCACTCTGCACACTACTCTGATTGATGCATTATCCAGAAAGTCTTGAAGTACACTAGTGAGGACAGTTGTTACAAATCCCTCCACATATAACTTAGCATCACTAATGGGTCTATCGCCTAAAATATGACTTTGGAGGTCGCAGTGGCCTCACAAGGTGGGTGCGGGGGGTGCGGACCGCACCGGGTGACACCGCCAGCGGGGGTGACACCCGTGCTGCTGGCACCCCCTGCATTCAAAAAAAATAATCAAAAACATACCTCCTCGCTGCTGTCTCCCGGTGCAGGTCCGTGGCTGTGAGGGAAGCGTTGTGCGCTTCCCTCCAGCCGCGCGGATCAATAAAGTTTGTTGAAACTTTTTTTTTAAACAAACTTTATTGAATCCGCACGGCTGGAGGGGAGCGCACAATGCTTCACTCACAGCCATGGACCTGCACCGGGAGACAGCAGCAAGGAGGTAAGTACTGGCTGGGGAAGGGGGAGGAGGGTGGCATAACGAGCATACTGAGGCAATATCCTGGTATATTAAGTGGCATATTGGGAGGCAAAATCCTGGCATATTAAAAGGCATATTGGGGGGCAAAATCCTGGCATACTGAGGGGCAAAATCCTGGCATATTATGGGTAAAAATCCTGGCATATTGAGAGCAAAATCCTGGCATATTAAATGGCATATTGGGGGGCAAAATCCTGGCATATTAAATGGCATATTGGGGGGCAAAATCCTGACATATTGAGAGCAAAATCCTGGCATATTGTGGGGGTGGGGGGGAATCCTGGCATATTAAATGGCATATTGGGGGCAAAATCCTGGCATATTGAGAGCAAAATCCTGGCATATTAAATGGCATATTGGAGGGCAAACTCCTGGCATATTGAGGGGCAAAATCCTGGCATATTGGGTGGCAAAATCCTGGCATTTTAAATGGCATATTGGGGGGGGGGGCAAAATCGTGGCATATTAAATGGCATATTGGGGGCAAAATCCTGGCATATTGAGAGCAAAATCCTGGCATATTAAATGGCATATTGGGGGGCAAACTCCTGGCATATTTAGGGACAAAATAATGTCATATTAAATGGCATATTGGTGGGCAAAATCCTGGCATATTGAATGGCTAAATCTTGGCATATTGAGTGGCTAAATAATACTGGCATATTGAGTGGCAAAATAATCCTGGCATATTGAATGGCTAAATCCTGGCATATCGATGGGTTAAATACTGGCATATTTAAATTGGCAAAGTGACGCTGTGGCATGGTCTGTTGGGCAAAATAACATGTACTATGTGGAAAGTGACACTGTCTAGTTCTGTGGGGCAAAGTGACACTGTGGCATGCCAAATCGTGTAGGTGCAATATGAGTGCAAGCCATGTGCTGTGGGTGCAATATAGGTGCATGGCAAGTTCTGTGGGTACTGTATGGTGCTGTGTTAAGTCCTTTAGGTGCAATGTGGGTGCAGAGGAAGGGAATAAAAAATAGGAATGCAATTTTTCATTAACCTTTTTATTAAATAGAATATTAAATAATTCAAATAAGTATAAATGCAACTAGTTATAGAGAGATGTCTGTGTTTATAGATATGTATTGTTTTCGAATTGTACAATTGTCACCTTGTGGGGCTCCTGTGTGTCGCATAATTAATGGCTGTCCCATGTGTGGCATAATTAAGGGGCTCTTTTGTGTGGCATAATTATGGGGGGTCTGTGTGTGGCATAATTAAGGGATGGCTGTGTGTGTGGCATAATTAATTGAGCTCCAAGGTGAGGCATAATTTATGGGGCTTTGGTGTGGCATAATTTATGGGGCTCTTGTGTGTCATAGTTATGGGGCTCCTGTATGTGGCATAGTTATGGGCTCCTGTGTGTGGCATAGTTAAAGGGCTCCTGCGTGTGACATAATTTGTGGGGCTCCTGTATGTGGCATATTTAATGGGCCATCTGACTGGCATTACTAAGGATTCTGTTTGGCATGGTATTGGAGGAAACCCGGGGGGGGGGGGGGGGGGGACACCATGAGATACCGCACCGTGTGACACCAACCCTAGTGACGCATCTGGGAGGTCGACTTTCATTATGAGACCAAGTCAAATTCGGCACCTGAGTTTGACTTTAAAAAAAAAACCCAAGTTGGACCCTTCCTCATTGAAAATAATGGGAGGGGAAATGAGAAAGCTATTTTTAAGACTAACTGAAATTCGTCATCTGAGTCACAAGATTACTATTACTATTTTTTTCAAGCAGCCCAAGTGCAGGCAACAAATTATATCAGGGCAAGACTTTCTATGCCAAGAATCACTGACAGGTCTCTGTCTTTTCACTGGAAGCCTGCCAGCTCTAACTACCTCTGTCCTGATTTGCCTCACTCATGAAATTCTTACCTTGAAAACTGCTTTACCTTGCAACTCATTCTATTCTGCAACTATTGAATAGTAGCCATTTCACAAGCGGGAGAAGACCATCTGATGAAGCCTGATGGCAAAATACGTCAGAGTTCCTTTCCACGTTTTTTAACATCATATATTTTATATTAATTTGATTTTATGCTTTGTATTTTATTGTACCTACTGTTTACCTCATTAAATTGTTCATCTTTTACGCTACCTAACATCGTACATTTGTACCACTAGTACAATCTTTTCCCAAAGCACTAGCACCATCTCCTCACTTAGTCACAAAATTAACTTTAATCAACTTTCAGTAGGAAAATTTGTACCTGGGTTTTTTTTCTAAGTCAAACTCGGTGCTGAATTTAACTTAGCCTCAAAATGAAAGTTGACCTCTAAAGTTGAATTTTAGTGAATAGACTCATATGACATCATTAAGACATCACAAAGTTAAAAATATCCCTTTTGGATATCTACAATTATACGTTAAAAAAATGTTCACACTAGTAGTTTTTTTTCCAGAGAGACACCATTTAAAGTAAATGTTGCACTGTTATTATTTTTCCCATAAACCATATCTTTACATTTGTCTATATTGAATAAACATCAAGATGAGTCTGCATTACTTTACCTAATTGTGTGCCATCCTCAAACACCGAGACATGGCTCTCAACACAACTTAGGAGATCATTAATAACAAATTAAAAAGAAAAGGGGCAAAAAAAGACTGAGCTACTCCACTTAATACCTTGGTCCAGTGTGAGGATTTTCCATTCACAACAATTCTCTGCATTCTATCTTTTAGCCAATTTTCAATCCAAATACACACATTTGTCTCCAAGCCTATTTCTCTTAATGTGTAGAGTGAGTGTGGAACTGTTTCTCAGTAGATCACATCAACCGCAACACCTAGATCTATATTGTTATTGACTTCTTCATAGAATTGTACTAAGTTGGTTTGTCAGGACCTGTCTTTCACAAAACCATGCAGACTTCTACTAAATATATTTGTATTCAAGATTTCTTCTTCAATCAATAAATTATAATTTCCCCACTACAGATGTCAAGCTCACTGGCCTGTAATTGCCATGCTAAGATTTGGATCCCTTTTTAAATAATGGCATGATATCTGCCTTGCGCCAGCCTGTTGGCACTATACCTGAAATTAAAGAGTCCCTAAAGATCAAAAATGATTGTTTGGCCAGAATTGTACTTGGCTCCTTAAATACCCTTGGGTGTATATAATCTGGTCCTAGGGACTTGTCTATCTTAAGAGTGTTTAGTTGTTTAAGCACTTTTTCCTGTGTCAGCCGATCCCAATGTTTGTTGTATCAGCTCTGTAAATTCAGGCATCAGTGCTTCCTTGGTATAAACAGAAGAAGAAAAAAAGTATTTAACATGTCTGTTTTCTCTCTGTCCTCACTAACCAAATTTCCTATTTAGGCAGTGCCAGAGGAGTTAACCCCTGGGTAGTTAGACAGACATAGGCAGTGTCAGTGGAGTTAACCCCTGGGTAGCTAGACAGATATAGACAGTGTCAGAGGAGTTAACCCCTGGGTAGCTAGACAGATATAGGCAGTAACAGAGGAGTTACCCCCTGGGTGGCTAGACGAATATCGGCAGTGTCAGAGGAGTTAACCCCTGGATGGCTAGATGAAATAGGCAATATCACAGGAGTTATCCCCTGGGTGGATAGACAGATATACGAAGTGTCAGAGGAGTTAACTCCTGAGTGGCTTGACAGATATAGGCAGTATCAGGCGAGACTTAGGGCTTTTTTCATTAAAAATGGAACTGAGAAGGGAATTGCAAACTTAACAGAGGTCAAAATAACAGAGGAGGAAGTATAGATCAATTAGAGTTGCCTCCTTTCCATCAGAAAAATACCAGCAATAGTTGTCTGTTTGCAACGGCGGAACAACAAAGGGGCATAGTTCAGCCAGCATGATCTCCAAAAGCCAGTAAAATACTAGTCGGATAAACCTAACAGATCACCAAATTCATTTGTGTTACAAATTCTACACCATTTGTCCAGAATTCATCCAGAAGTGAGCAGGTGATGTGTATATCATATATACATTTGTTTTAGTTTAGATCCTACTGTAAGCAAAATAGGTAAATGTTGTATTTTCCTTAATGTTTGTTTTTTTACACCATGGATTATAAATTTATACTACTGCCATAAATATAAAGAATTGTCATACAGATATACTATGGGCATAAATATATACAGTGGGCAAAAATATACTATTGCCATAAATATATAAAAGTGGATGTACATATGTACAGCTGCCATAAATATTTACTATCTGCTTAAATAAATATACTATTGGCATGAATATATACAGTGGAATTAAATATATACAGTGGGCAAAAATATATATAATATTGCCATAAATATATAAAGTGGACATACATATGTACAGCTGCCAAAAATACTATGTGAATAGCTGGGGCGGCGGCATGACGTGACGTCACACGCCAACCCACGGAGGCGGGTCCTGGACTGTGATGGGGGAAAGTTAGACGACAGCAAGTAACCCAGCTCTGAATTCAACACTCCCCAGCATTCCACGCCCTAATAGAGGAACCAGCTAGTCAAGGTATAGACCACCCCACACCTCGGCAGGGGCGACGGACGAAGGCCCACTTGCCCGGGCGGAGGATAGGAGGTTGGACAAGTGACTACACGTTCCCGGCGTCTGGTAGGAGAAAGCGTCTTCCGATACAATCTAACTGCTATAATATTATTTTGATACTACCACTGTACTATATGGAACTGTTATATAACGGAGAACAGGAATTCTTAGGACAAAACAGGGTGTAGATGGCACCCATGCTTGATTTGCGCCAAATTAGCGTTAAAATACTGACCGTAATGTGCCATCTTAATTAAGATTCCTAAATTAATATAGCAACTTGCTTCTGGTGTAGCGGTATAACATAAAATTGAAACATTGTTTCTCAACACACGATACTATATAACACGCAAGCAAATCCCACTACAGAGTGATAAGACATAACAAACTCTTACATATCTCTTGGGAGTACCAATCTACCAATCTACACGACCCTTTGCTACAGGGATTATATCAAAGGGAGAACCCTCTATATATCTGAGAAATTAACTATAAGGTTCTAAATATATTTACAAATCTGCTTTTGAGTAATATATAAGGTGTAATAAGATACAACGAACTCTTACTTACTACTTGGGTTTATCAATTTATATGGCCCATTGATTCAAGTATTATAATAACCCCTTAAGGACAGAGCCTTTGAAACATTTTTGTCCATTCTGGACAATGGCTATTTTAACATTTCTGTGCTGTATGTGTTTAGTTGTAATTTTCATCTTTGTCATTTGCTGTACCCACACATATTATATATTGTTTTTATCGGGACAAGAAGGGCTTTCTTTGGATGCCATAATTTTGATCATATCTTATATTATTATATTAAAAAAAAATATATATGGTAAAAAAAAAACAAAAAAAACACAAATTGACTTTTATTTGAAACATCTTCTCCTCATCGACAAAAGAGAATAAAAAAAAACTACTAAATAGATTCTACTATTTCTCCTGAGTACAGGGATACCACCCATGCATAGGTTTGTTGGGATGTTTGGGGGCTAAAATGCTAAATTTGGGATGTGCAGTTTTTGGTTTTCCAACTTGAAATTTTGACATAAAGACAACCTGCACCCATGTCCTATTTGGGACAAATTTGAAGCCAGCTAGTGTATTTTACCCCATCAACCCATATATTTTTTTAAAGTAGACACACTAGGCTATCTCAAATGGTAGTATTTTAACACTTTCCATGCACTAATTCTACCACCAGCCTTTGTCAAAGTTTGTGGTAGTAATTATTTTGTGTTTTTTTCCACAAGCCTTGCACTTCAGACATTAATTCACAGATTTTGGTATGTGTCACTGCCAAATAACACCCCAATAGGTGTTCAGCAACATTTCTTGAGTACAGGGATACCACCCATGCATAGATTTGTTGAGTTGTTTGGGGGGGAAAAGGCCACATTTGGGAGGTGCAGTTTTTGGTTTTCCAACTTGAAATTTTGACATACAGACAGCCTGCACCCATGTCCCATTTGGGACATATTTGAAACCAGCCAGTGTATTTTACCCCATCAATGGTGGTATTTCCAATGGTGGTATTTTAACACTTTCCATGCACCAATTCTATCACCAGCCTTTGTCAAAGTTTGTGGTAGTAATTGTATTGTGTATTTTTTTCCACAAATATTGTATTTCAGACATAAATTCACATATTTTGGTATGTGTCACTGCCAAACAATAACCCAATATGTATTCAACAACATCTCCTGAGTACAGGGATACCACCCATGCATAGGTTTGTTGGGTTTTTTGGGGGCTAAAGGGCCACATTTTTAAGGTGCGCATTTCCAACTTGGAATTTTGACGTGTACTCAGCTTGAGCCCATCTTTCATTTGGGACTTTTTTTTTTTAAGCCGGACAGTGTATTTTACCCAAAAAAGTATATATTTTGTAAAAGTAGACACCCTAGGCTATTTTAAATGGTGGTATTTTAAAACTTTCCATGCACCAATTCTACCACCAGCCTTTGTCAAAGTTTTTGGTAGTAATTTTATTGTGTATTTTTTCCCACGTACATTGTACTTTAGACACAAATTCACATATTTTGGTATGTGTCACTGACAAACAATACCACAATATGTGTTCAGCAACATCTCCCGAGCACAGGGATAACCCATGCATAGGTTTGTCAGCTTTGTTGGGGGTTGAAAGGCTACATTTGAGAGGTGCGCTTTTTGATTTTCAAACTTGGAATTTTGACATGTAGAGAAAGGAAGGGGTTAATAGCTCTTATAAGAGCCTTTGTAGTACTGTACAAAAAAATTAACCCCTAAAAAGGTACAGACAAGAAAAAATGTTCTGCTGTGCAGTGATCAGTGGCAGGGAAGGGGTTACTATACAGGGTACACTATACAAAGGGTATGGCTTTTATAAAACCCCTTGGGTCTCACAATTTTTTAACATTTTATTTAATTTATTACAATTAAAAACTTATATTATACAGATCTGTCTCTTTCCCTCACTAAGTAAGGAGAGGGAGGCAGATCCATATGGGTCAGAACAATATTTACCAATATTGATCTAACCAGGCGAATGTTGATGCTCATCTGAGAAATCACCAAACCACCTTTGCCACTGATCGGCTGTTACTGATCGCTGTACATGCGTTCAGACAGCTTCAAAAGGAATACACGTAATCCCCTAGTGGGTATAATTAACGCCTAGCGAGTGTGGGGAAAAAAAATGCTGATAGCAAAAAAAATCCTTCTGCGACCAGATCGCTCCATATGCGCTGCTTAGGCAGTGACCATATGCACTGCTTAGGAAGTGATATAAGGCAAAGAAGGGGTTAATAGCTCTTAAAAGAGCCTTTGATATACTGTAATAAATCACAGTAAAAAATATTAACCCCTAAAAATATGCACAGACAGCCAAAAATGTGCGGCTGTGTAATATCACTGCGTACACAGCGATCAATTGCAGGGAAGGGGTTAAACACTGGAAACGGCTTTTATAAAAGCCTTTGGGTCTCAATTTTATTAAATATATTATAATTAAAAACTCAAATTATACAGCTCTGTCTGTCTCCCTCACTAAAACTCAAGTGAGAGGGAGGCAGATCTACACGGGTCAGATCAAATATTGACAAATATTGATCTAACCAGGCGAATGATGATGCTCATCTGAGCACCAAACCGCCATTGCCACTGATCAGCTGTTACTGATGGCTATACATGAGCTCAGACAGCTAAAAAAAAATGTTTACGTTAAGCGTAATCCCCTAGCGGATATAATTAACCCATGACGGGTGTAATAAAAAAGATTTTGAAAAAAGTAAATGCTTCTGCAGCAAGATTGCTGCATTTGCGTCAGATCGCTGCTTAGGCAGTGATCTACAGCAAGCAAGGGGTTAATAGCTCTTAAAAGAGCCTTTTTTATACTGTAATGAATTCCCTAAATGTCCCTAAAAAATTTGCTGCTGTGTATGATCACTGCGTACACAGCGATCAATGGCAGGGAAAGGGTTAAATGGCTTTTATAAAAGCCCTTGGTGTTTAAAATTTTATTAAATATTTTATTTTATTATTTTATTTTATTTTTTTACATTATCTGATCTGTTTCTCTCCCTTACTAAAACTAGTAAGGAGAAGGAGGCAGATCAATACTTGTCAAAGGCAATATTTACTAATAATCAGAGCACTTATCATACATGCCTGCGCACAGATCTGTTGTGCAGGCATCGATTGGCTCCCCCTAGAGCATCGGAAGTGAAATACATCCACTTCCGATGCTCTTGCCATTAGAAGGGAAGCGCTGCGTTCCCTTCTACTGAGCCGATGGGGTCACTCAGGAGAGCGACCACCATCGGTTCTGGGGAGCCTGAAGGTGCTGCTAAGTGCCTCGCTAGCGAGGCACTTTAGCAACACCGGAGGTGCTTAGGAAGCGAACGATCGTTCGCTTCCTAAGCACATGTGTGCAGGCGGCGCAGCCATTTTTAAATGGCTACTACGATCACTCCTGGGAGTGATCGTAGCGCGCCCCTGCACTTTTTGGGGGTGTTCCACTACCTAGAGGAATTGTAGCAACACCGATAGAGTAAAGAAAGCGACCGCTGGTCGGCAAGTCCTCGATTTGCCGTGACGTGCCTGGCACGTCATCTGTCACGAAGGGGTTAAAGAGAGAACCCTCTTTTGAATGGGGCTCTTGTTCGGTTTATAGAAAGCCAATAGTATTACACGTATTCTATAAGCCGAAAGTCTATAAACCGAACGACCTTCGGTTTATAGACTTTCGGCTTATAGAATACGTGTAATACTATTGGCTTTCTATAAACCGAACGAGAGCCCCATTCATAAGAATAAAAATGGGGCTCTCGTTCGGTTTATAGAAAGGCAATAGAATTACATGTATTCTATAAACCGAAAGTCTAAAAACCGAACGACCTTCGTATGACCTATTCGTATGAATGGGGACTCTAGTTCGGTTTATAGAATAGCAATAGCATAGCATTACATGCATTCTATAAACCGAAAGTCGTTCAGTATGTTGGTTTATGGAATGTATGTAATGCTATTGGTATTCTATAAACCGACTCTATTTCGGTTTATAGAATGCCAATAGCACGAATGGACGAATGATTTTCGTTTATTAACCATTCGTTCATTTGTCTTTCGTTAGTTTAGCATTTACGTTATTTGTTTTGCCGACGAATGGACGAAAATGCTATTTTCGGACGAAAATGCATTCATCCAAAAACGAAAGCACATGTCTATTATATACTGTCACTTACTACTAAGGCCATAATTCACACAACAGTGGTATCTGACCATTCTCCAATTTCCCTTACCCTCTCCCTTTTTGGTTCCCTTCTTGGTTGTCCACAAATGCGGAATTCAAGATGCTTTTATCTTCAACGTGGGCCAACTTTGTATACGACAATTTGGCCCACGTGGATGATCCAATGCTCTTGTGGAACACTTCTTAAGTGGTGCTATGGGGTCACATTATTGTCTACACTGCAAATCTGGAAAAAGCTTGGAGGAAAAAATATGACTTCCTATTGAGAGCCGTTGCCCAGTCACAGAGACAATATTTTTCCACTAAGACGAGGGAGGACAAACTGGCATACACGAACACTAGACAATTGTTGGAAACATTCCTGACAGAAAAAGCTGCTAGATCTTTGGGGAAAAAAAGCAAGCAACGAGAGCTCCATTCATAAGAAAGGTCGTTCGGTTTATAGACTTTCGGTTTATAAAATACATATAATTCTATGTATTCTATAAACCGAAAGTCTATAAACCGAATGACCTTCGGTTTATAGACTTTCGGCTTATAGAATACGTGTAATACTATTGCCTTTCTATAAACTGAACGAGAGCCCCATTCATAAGAAATTCTTATGAATGGGGCTCTCGTTCGGTTTATAGAAAGCCATATAAAAAAATATGTTTTGATTTTTATATCACTGACCAGACCACCATCCTTTCCGAGGTTATGAAATATTACACAAACCTTTTTTTCGAGCGGATGACAATACCTTAGGAATTTCAATGTTCCAACAAAGAAATTGCAACGAATCTCTAATTCTCATAGGGACTTATTAAATAAGCCAATCACATCGAGAGAACTGTCCTTCACAATCACTCACTTATCCAACCAAAAGGCTCCGGGGCCAGATGGATTACAAATTACTTATCCCCATATCCGAAAATTCTTAAGGATGTGGAAAATCCCCCGGAAGCCCCATTATTTCAGGAATTGACTCAGTGTCCTGTAATTTGTCCCATTATGTGGACACATTCCTGCAAAAATACGTCCCACACATACCTTCATACATAAAGTACAGCACAGACATCATAAACTCTCTTAACACAATAACATGGAAATCAGACTACATTTTAGTTACAGCAGATGTCTCGGCTCTCTACACCTCCATAGATCACTCTAAAGGCCTAGAAGCTATCAAACAAACTTTAGACTGAGATGTAGAGATGTCGCGAACATAAAATTTTCCATTTGCGAACGGCGAACGCGAAATTCCGCAAATGTTCGTGAACGGGCGAACCGGGCGAACCTCCATAGACTTCAATAGGCAGGCGAATTTTAAAACCCACAGGGACTCTTTCTGGCCACAATAGTGATGGAAAAGTTGTCCTCCTACTTCAAATTTGGGGTCCTGCGCGTGCAATCTAATGTGCCACCAGATAGGAGTGGTGTGTAAAGCGTCCTGTCCTTGCCGCCGTGGTCGTGGGAGGAGGAGGATTACTTTCACCTCTTCCCCTGTTAGATTCCCGTTGTGCTGTGACATCACCCTTATACGCTGTGTAAAGCATACTTTTTAATTTATTTTGGAACTGCTGCATCCTTTCTGACTTGCGGTAATTCGGTAACATTTCAGGCACTTTCTGCTTATACCGAGGGTCTAGTAGCGTGGACCCAGTACAGGTCGTTCTCCTTCAGCCTTTTTTTACAAGGGTCCCTCAACAGGCACAACAGCATGAAAGAACCCATTTGCACAAGGTTGGATGCCGAGCTACTCATGTGCCGTTCCTCGTCCTCAGTGATCTCACTGAAGGTATGTTCTTCCCCCCAGCCACGTACAACACCACGGGTACCAGATAGGTGACAATGAGCACCCTGGGATGCCTGTTGTGGTTGGTCTTCCTCCTCCTCCTCAAAGCCACATTCCTCCTCTGACTCCTCTTCCTCACAATCCTCTTCCAGCGTTGCCGCAGGTCCAGCAAGCGATGCTGATAAGGCTGTTTCTGGTGGTGATGGTGACCACAACTCTTCCTCTTCACGCTCATCTACGGCCTGATCCAGCACTCTTCACAGGGCACGCTCCAGGAAGAAAACAAATGGTATGATGTCGCTGATGGTGCCTTCGGTGCGACTGACTAGGTTTGTCACCTCCTCAAAAGGACGCATGAGCCTACATTCATTGCGCATGAGCGTCCAGTAACGTGGCAAAAAAATTCCCAGCTCCGCAGAGGCTGTCCTAGCACCCCGGTCATACAAATAGTCGTTAACGGCTTTTTTATGTTGGAGCAGGTGGTCGAACATTAGGAGTGTTGAATTCCAACGTGTCGGGCAGTCGCAAATCAAGCGCCTCACTGGCATGCTGTTTCGCCGCTGGATATCTGAAAAGTGCGCCATGGCCGTGTAGGAACGCCTGAAATGGCCACACACCATGGCTTTTGTATGGTAAAAGCTGGCGGGCTAAGAGTTCAGACAAGCCAGCTGTCAGATGCCGGGCAAGGGGGTGACTTTGTGACATTGGCTTCTTACGCTCAAGACTGTGGGCAGATGAGCAGGAACTGCTCAAGGCGAGAGACGGAGTGGCGGATGGTTGAAAGGGGGCAAGGAGGACAGCAGTGGTTAATGTGGCTGAAGATGCTGGACAAGGAGGAGGATGGCGGCTTTGAGTTTGTGTGCTGCTTGTACTCATGTGTTGATCCCATAGGCGTTTGTGATGTGCGATCATGTGCCTTCGCAAAGCAGTTGTACCTAGGTGGGTGTTGGACTTCCCACGACTCAGTTTCTTTTGGCACAGGTTGCAAATAGCATCGCTGTTGTCAGAGGCAGACACACAAAAAAAATGCCACACTGCTGAGCTCTGCAATGACGGCATTCTGGTGGTGGCAACAGCATGCGTTGATTGCCGTGCTGTCTGGCTGACCCTGGGTGCCGATGCATGCTGTCTGACTGTGCCACTAGCTCCTTGCGACGACCTCCCCCTGCTTCCAACTCGTCTCCTCCTCCTTTCTGTCTCCCCATCTGAACTTTCCCCCTGTTCTTCTTCTCTTCTAGCGGGCATCCACGTGACATCCACGGACGCATCGTCATCATCAACCGCTTCACTTGTATGTGACAACTCAGCAAAGGAAGCAGCAGCGGGTACAACATCATCATCATCACACCGTACGTCCATGTGTGTAATGCTGCCTGACTGAGACATATCCCTGTTATCTACATCCTCTGGCAATAATGGTTGCGCATCACTCATTTCTTCCAACTGATGTGTAAATAACTCCTCTGATAGATCAAGTGAAGCAGCTGTGGTGCTAGTGTTGGTGGTGGCGGCAGGCGGGCGAGTGGTAACTTGAGAGGTGCTAAGGTCCTAAGCTGGAGGAGGATGGTGCGTCAAGGTTCTAAGCGGAAGCTGTAGAAGATTGGGTGTCCTGTGTTAGCCAGTCAACTATGTCCTCAGATCTTTTCGAGTTCAGGGTACGTGGCCTCTGAACACTGGGCATTATTCTAGGGCCAAAGGGAATCCCAGCACCACAACCATGACGGCCCCTGCGGGGTGGCCTGCCTCTGCCTGTCATTTTTTTCGATTAGTGGTACTATGCGTGCAAGCTACTGTGACAACAGATATGAGTGGCACTGTGCACTGGCAGAAGTTGGCAGAGTAGACGCTGTAGGCCTGACACACACGCTTGGAGACAACTAACTGCTATTCAATCTATTACATTTAAAAAAAAAATTTTTAAATGTACACTGTACACTACGGAAGGAAACTGACTGCTATTATTTCACAGTCAAATCTCTAGTTTTTTTTTTTAATGTACACTACTGTTACACCAGATGTGAGTTGCACTGGTGTGACACTGTGCCCTGGCAGGCCCTGAAACGCACAAGTGTGAAGGAAACTGACTGCTATTATTTCACAGTCAAAAAAGAGTTGTTGTTTTTTAATGTACACTACTGTTACACCAGATATGAGTTGCACTGGTGTGACACTGTGCCCTGGCAGGCCCTGAAACGCACACGTGTGAAGGAAACTGACTGCTATTATTTCACAGTCAAATTTCTAGTTTTTTTTTAAATGTACACTACTGTTAGACCAGATATGAGTTGCACTGGTGTGACACTGTGCCCTGGCAGGCCCTGAAACGCACACGCGTGAAGGAAACTGACTGCTATTATTTCACAGTCAAATTTCTAGTTTTTTTTTAAATGTACACTACTGTTAGACCAGATATGAGTTGCACTGGTGTGACACTGTGCCCTGGCAGGCCCTGAAACGCACACGTGTGAAGGAAACTGACTGCTATTATTTCACAGTCAAATTTCTATTTTTTTTTTAATGTACACTACTGTTACACCAGATATGAGTTGCACTGGTGTGACACTTTGCCCTGGCAGGCCCTGAAACGCACACGTGTGAAGGAAACTGACTGCTATTATATTACAGTCAAAAAAGTTTTTTTTTTTTTAAATGCAAGCTATTGTGACACCAGATATGAGTCATGGCACTGGGCAAGTGGGCACAGTATACGCTGTGAGCCTGACACACACGCTGGCAGGCAGGCAACTGCAATTATATTACAAAGGGAAAAAAAAAAAAGCAGACTGATGTTCTAGCCCTAAAAAGGGTTTTTTGGGGTGCTGTCCTTACAGCAGAGATCAGATGAGTCCTTCAGGACTGTAGTGGACACTGAATACACTAGCCTAGCTATCGATTTCCCTATTAAATCAGCAGCAGCTACACTGTCCCTCCTCTCACTAAGAATGCAGCTTCCGAATGAATCTAAAATGGATGCTGTCCAGGAGGTGGGAGGGTCTGGGAGGGAGGGTCTGCTGCTGATTGGCTGGAATGTGTCTGCTGACTGTGAGGTACAGGGTCAAAGTTTACTCAATGATGATGAATAGGGGGCAGACCGAACATCGCATATGTTCGCCCGCCGCGGCGAACGCGAACAAGGTATGTTCGCCGGGAACTATTCGCCGGCGAACTATTCGGGACATCTCTACTGACAAAACCCAAGCAAAATTCCTTATGGAATGTATAGATTTCATTTTAAAATATATTTATTTTGAAGGGTCTTTTTTTCTGCAAAAGTGTGGTACAGCCATGGGGACCAGGTTTGCACCAAGCTATGCTAATCTGTTCATGGGTGCATGGGAATCTAAGTATGTAGGAGAGGCCAACCCATTTGCCGCAAACCTGGTCCTGTAGAGAAGATATATCGATGACGTCATCTTTATTTGGACGGGACCGGAATCCGAATTATCAACTTTTAAAACCTACATGACTAGCAATGAACATGGTCTCACTTTTACCTTTACTCAAAGCACAGAAGCTATTGAATTCTTGGACCTCAATTTTTATATTGAGAATGACCTTTTGAAATCTAAGACTTTTTTCAAAAAGGTCAATAGTAATAATTATATAGACCAAAAAAACTGCCATCATCCCAATTGGTTGAACAACATACCCAAGGGAAATGAAATTTTAAAACCTATAGCTAAAAAGGACAGTCAATGAACGAATACGGCATGTCCTTCATTTCAGAATATAACACAGCAGCCCCTCAGATTAAGAAAATTGTATGTCAGCATTGGAATGTCATTCAGGGAGATAAAATTCTGGCCCCTATAGTACCCATCAAACCTACAGTCATTTTCAAAAAAGCACCAAATCTAAAAACAGCACTTGCTCCCAGTGTCATTAGAACAGTCCCCAAAACAAATGGGTCGAGTTGGCTTATAAATAATAAAGTTAATGTTTTTTTTAAATGCAGGAATTGTAAAGCCTGCAGACATCAAACCAGAAAAAGAACAGAATTTAAATCCAAAAGTACTGGTAAAGAATGCAAAGTAAAAAGTTTCATTAACTGTAACACTACTTTTGTCATATACCTGGTAGAATGTGGTTGAGGTGCTCAATACATAGAGCAAACAAAAAGACCACTAGAAGTACGTATCTTAGAACATCTTGGAATGGTTAATAAAGAGTGCGATAGGTTTAAATACAGCCTACCCAACCACTGCCATAGCTGTCCAATGGGAAATCTGGAAAATATGAAATTTATGGGAATTGAAACAATTCCAAACACTTGGAAAAGAGGTAATATATCTAGAAAACTCCTCCAGAGGGAAGTCTTCTGGATATACAATATGGAAACCCTAAATCCCAAGGGAATAAATTTGGACTTTGAATTAAAGGCATTTTATAGAATTTTTTACATAATCATGTACGGCGTAGCATACTCATACTATACATTATAGATATTCTGCTACATTTCTATATGTATGTTATACAGTTTAAAATATTTTTTAATAAGAACTATTATTTTTTAATAAAGATTATTTTTTTATCAGCATTATAATATATAATATCATATAATGAGTAGTATGGATGTGTTCATTTATGCATTTAAATATCCTGAATGTTTTTTGATACCTTTTTTTACATTCTTATATTCTTTTCAACCAGTAAGATGTTAATAGATGTCTTTCCCTAAGAGAATCATTCTGTGTTCTTCTGGTTTCCTATTGGCATTGAGGGATTATAATACGGATTGGATTCTCATTTACTGTACATTATTTTTGTGTTAGGATAAAACGAATTGGTTTTATTTTGAACCGTAGATCCGAAACCATTCATTGGTATCATCATGAAACAGATTTGTTTTTTCTTTTATTATACAAGTCGTTTTCGGATTAACATAAAATGAATTGTTAGTATTAGACATTAAATGAATTGTTTTTTTATGAATCGTACATCTGAAACCATTAGGATCAACATGGAATGATTACCAAATGAATTTTCTTTCACTCTAATTACACATGTTTCTTTAGGATTAATATAAGATAAATTGCACATGTTTCTCGTATTAACATTAAATGAATTGTATTCTGATCAATTGTATACACTGTATTAGAACCATCTACTTTCGGTTTATGAAATTTAGAATAAGGCTCTCTAAGACGAACTTTTAAGACGATTTTCATACAAACTGAAGAAGCATATATAAGACGGACTATTTCTTGATTACAACATCCCCTGAGGAAGTCCCAGTTCGGACGAAATGCGTTGGGTGAACTTTTGATCCTGCAGAGCCACTGTATCAGCCGAGTGTGTTTGTTTCCTACACCTGGAAGTCCAAACCAGCTCCAAGGCGCACGGAGCGCTGGTGTTCATAGGACTTGGTGCCTCAAACAGATTTTATTGTGGATCTCTTCCACAAAGCTTTTTTATTTTTATATTTGTCTGTGATTTTTTTTTTTTTTTCAATATATAATGTATTTATTATTTTCAATTACAAACAACATACAACAGAGTTAGGTAATACACAGATAAGATTTACAATACTGTAAAATAAAAAAAACAACACACAAGAAAAAAAAAAAAAAAGAACAATAAGAAAGGAAAACGAGAGAGTAACTATTAAATTATCATTCTCTATATTCTATATATTTAACTACTTTGGGGGGCATATAACATTCAGACTAGGCATACATCCATTCATACTACATTCCATCCAAGTCCTTGGGGTTCCTGTGGGGGTGCGGCGGTTCGGGAGGTCATTCTTGATCCATTAATTCTCCTCAGGGTGACCATATTTCCTCATATTGGGCCCTCTGAGTCATGTTTATAAAGATTGCTTTTTCCATATATCTCTGATAGTTGATCTGTGTTACTATATCTGTCCAACCTGGGCCTTGGGATGATTTCCAACATTTTGCAATATATATTATCAGGGACCTAACAGATGATTTGGGGGAGGGTATGTCTACGTGAAATAGAAACGTTTGTGGTGATAACTCTATTTTTGTGTGAGTTAATTTTTCAATTGTTTCTTCCAATTTATGCTTAACTGGTCCGAGTTTGACACAGAGCCACCAAATGTGTGCTTGGGTGCCTATCTCTTCCTCGCATCTCCAACATAAGTTCGAGTGTGAGTGTTGAAATTTGGCTGTGCTTTCTGGTACCAGATACCATCTGTGTAAAACTTTGAGGTAGCTTTCTTGCATGTTAATTCTGTCTAAGGCCCTTCTTGTGTTTCTGAAGGCGTGTTCCCACTTTTCCAGAGGATAATCATCCCAAGGCCCAGGTTGGACAGATAAACTTTAGTTCTTTTTCCCATTTCTCAACTCCTCCAAGTTTACCCTTATTCTCCAAAATATGTAAGTTCCTATTAATTTTTGAGATTATTTTGGTATAGTTTTAATTTGGAAAATACCAGCAAGGTTATTTTGATCAGTAGAGTATCTGCTAATAGTTAGATTTTGTATCTTGAGATAAGTCAGGAATTCGCTATTGTCAATACCGTATTTTTCCTTTAGACTGTTAAATGTGATTAGTTCTGTATTAACATAAAGATCTCCCAGTTTTTTTATTGAGGCTTGGTTCCATGAGTTGTAATTAATATTCTCTAAATACATTTCTAGGGCTTTCAAGGGGGTGTCTGCTGTAAAGAGTTTTTCTGCCTCATATTTCTTCCTTAGTTTCCCCGAGTGTCTGATACAATCCCTTAATAAGTCTATTATCTATTTTTAATTTTTTGAATATTGGTTTATCTACCCAAATTAAATGTAATGGATTTCTTTGTCCCAATATACTTTTTTCATATTTGTACCAGGCACAGGTATTGGAGGTTTTAAATTTCCAAGACAGCAGATGTGACAGCATAATTGCATCATGTGTGCTGTATACATCTGGAAAGGAGGTACCCCCTTCTTTCAAGTTATATGTTAGATTCCTAACAGAGATCCTGGATTTCTTCAGGCCCCATACAAATTTATAAAATAAATTATGATACTCTTTCAGTATACTTCTGGATATCGGAATTGGAATGGTTCTCATCAGGTATTCTAGTTTGGGCATTAAGTATGATCTAATTGCGTTAATTTTACCCAGCATTGAGAGATGAAGATTTTTCCATCTTGTGATTATGGTCTTTAATTCACCCAGTAGGAAATCATAGTTAATACGTGTGATCCCATGAGATACTGAGTTTTACACCCAAATATGTAACTTATTTTTTCCCCCATTTACATGAAAACATTTTTTTGAGTTTTATTAGTTCCTCTTCTTTTATGTTCTTGTGTATAATTTGAGTTTTTTTTATATTAATTTTATACCACAAATACCTCCCAAATTCTAGGATCAGGTCCATAGCTGCAGGTAGTGATTTTTGTGGGTCAGAGAGGGTAAGTTTTAGCTCATCCCCTACCAGTTTAACTCTCGTTACCAGATCCGACTGTCTGATGTATGCTGCTAGTGGTTCTATTGATAGAACGTACAGAATAGGGGCCAGGGGGCATCCCTGTCTGGTCCCACTCCTGATGTCAAACCACTCCGATCTGAAGCCATTTCCCACCACCCTTGCTGAGGGGATTGTATACATACTCAAAATCGACCTCAGGATTGGGCCTTCGAATCCGTACGCGGACAAGGCCTCCGACAGGTATCTCCACTCCACCCTGTCAAAGGCCTTCTCCGCGTCCAGAGCTACAAAGGCCGCTGAGTCCAACCGTCCCCCCAGCGAGACTATCACATGAAGTAGTTTCCGGACGTTGTCCCCACCACTTCTACCCTTAATGAAGCCTGTCTGGTCCGAATGGATCAGACTAGGTATCACTTCTTTTAACCTATTCGCCAGGATTCCCGAAAATATTTTTAGATCGGTGTTCAAAAGGGAGATCGGACGAAAATTAGTGACAAAATGTATGTCTTTGTCTGGCTTGAGTATTGGTATTATTAAGGCCCGAAGCATTTCTTCAGGCAGGGGGAAGCCTTTCTCGATTTCCCTATATGTATTGGATAACAAGGGTGTGATTATTTCTTCAAACTGTTTGTAGAAGGCTGCGGGGTATCCATCCGGGCCTGGTGCCTTCCCGCTTTTTAGGTTCTTTATTGCTGTGGATATCTCTGCTGTAGATATAGGCTCATTTAGTTTTTTAAGATCCTCTAACGAGAGTCTGGGAAGTTTTAGTTTCCCCAAAAACCTCTGAATTTCTGTTTGTGTTTGATATACGTTTTTTAGATTGTACAGCTCTCTATAATATGAAGAAAACGTTTTCCCGATATCTGTTGGAGAGAGATGTATTTTGTTTCCCTCTATAATCTTCCTAACTGACTGTGCGTTCCCTTTGGGCTTTAATTTCTTAGAGAACCATCTAGATGTTTTATTGTCGCCATGATACCATGATTGGTTGAGCTTAAGGATGGCATTATTAGTTTTTTTATCCAGTCTTTTTTTAATTTCCATTTGGAGTTCCCTTATATCGTTTATTCTTTCCTGTGTGATTTCCCTTTTATTCTTTTCTTCTAATATTGCTAAACGTATACCGTATTTGCTCGATTATAAGACGACCCTGATTATAAGACGACCCCCCAAACTTTGTATATTCCTTTAGGAAAAAAACTAAAAGCCTGAATATAAGACTACCCTATAGGAAAAAAAGTTTAACTTGTATATATGTAAATTGCTTTTTAATATTGAATAAAAAATGTATATTATACAAATGCATTTGTTGTTTTTACTTCCTTTTATGTGCCAATGCGGCCCCTCTCTCCCCCTCCCCTTGTCTGTCTATCTCCCCCCTCCCATTGTCTGTCTATTTCCCCTCTCCCTCCCTCCCCTTGTCTATCTATCTCCCCCCTTCCTCCCCTTGTCTGTCTTATTCTCCCCTCCCTCCCCTTGTCTGTCTAATTCCCCCCTCCCTCCCCTTGTCTGTCTAATTCCCCCCTCCCTCCCCTTGTCTAATTCCCCCTCCCTCCCATTGTCTGTCTAATTCCCCCCCTCCCTCCCCTTGTCTAATTCCCCCTCCCTCCCATTGTCTGTCTAATTCCCCCCCTCCCTCCCCTTGTCTGTCTGTTCCCCCTCCCCTTGACTGTCTAATTTCCCCTCCCTCCCCCTCACCTTGATTCTCTCCATGGTGGCTAGTGGGGGCAGCTGGGGGATGTCTGCACGATACGTGCATACATCCTCCATGCTGCCCGACACGGCAGTCTATTATGACGGACAGCTGGTCCGTCATAATAGTCTGCCGTGTCGGGCAGCATGGAGAATGTCTGCACGTATCGTGCAGACATCCCCCAGCTGCCCGATTGTCCCTGGTGCCTAGTGGGGCAGCAGAGGATGTCTGCGCGACGAGCGCAGACTCCCCTGCTGACGCCCGGCACGCTCGCCGGGACTTCTGTGACGAAAGCGGAAGTACCCGGCTTCTTCACAGAAGCCCCGGCGGTCGTGCTGGGCGGAAGCAGGGGAGTCTGCGCTCATCGCGCAGACATCCCCTGCTGTTAGAGAGGGGGATCCAGGTCCCCTGCTGCTCTGCTGGGGACCTGGATCCATGTCTTATAATCTGACCTCAATTTGAGGTCAGATTATAAGACGACCTCGAATATAAGACGAGGGGTATTTTTCAGAGCATTTGCTCTGAAAAAAACCTCGTCTTATATTCGAGCAAATACGGTATATAATTCAGATGTATTAGTGTTCTGTGCTTCTCTTTTGCTCCTAGTTTGATAAAGATCCCTCTCATAAATGCTTTAAATGTGCACCATAACACAGTGTTTGAAGCTTCTCCATTTGTATTGTATTGTATAAATTCCTTAGCAGCTTTAACTAGGTGTTCCCTATTCCTCTCTGATCTAAGCAATCCCTCATTGAGTCTCCAGGTTGTCCTACCTGCCGCTACTTCCTCCTCTTGTGTTTCCAGGTATATTGGGGCATGGTCTGACCATGTGATCGAGTCTATGTGGGTTTTCAAATAATTATCTAGATTTTCCGTGTTTGTAAGATATAGGTCTATCCTCGAGTACGTTTTATGCACTTTTGAGAAAAAGGTGTAATTTTTCTCACTAGGATGTTGTACTCTCCATATGTCGAATAGCCCGAAATCAGATAAGATATCCCTGAAGGATCCCGCTTTTTGATTTTTATGTTCCCTATTATATTTTGTTTGTGTTCTGTCCATTTTTGGGTCTGGTGCTATATTCATGTCTCCAGCTATTAATAGCTTACCCATTTTTATTCTATCTACTCTTTCAAAAACTTTTTTGAAAAAGGCTGCTGAATATGTATTAGGGGCATATATATTTACCAGAGTAAATGTCTTATCGTTTAATTTGCACAGTAAAATCTGGTACCGACCTTCTTTGTCATTAATCTCGAGTATTAATTCAAATTTTACTTTATCCGATATTATTATGGCTGTACCCCGTTTTTTTTTAATGATGCATACTAGCTGTGTATATCCCGGGGAATTTGGTGAATTTCCAACTTGGGACCTCTTCCCTCTGCCAGTGTGTTTCTTGTGCGAAGCACACGTCTATTCTATTTTTTTAACAAGGTTTCGAACAAATAGCCTCTTTTCTGAGGAGAATTCAGACCCTGGGTGTTTATAGATAGAATTTTTATAGTCATATTTTAAATCGGATTGTTTGTTCTCCGTTTCTAATTACTATCCTTTCCCCACCCTCTCCCGCCACCCCCCCTCTGTTCCCCTTCTTGGAATCTCCACAGCACTCATACACATTCTTACATTCCAATTCATACTTCTGCCCAAATCTATGGGCTTAAACCTAGTTATAGGGTACTCCTATCTATCACTAGGCTTCAGTTACTGACGGGCGGGTTGGTGGTGGATTCAATACAGGAATCTTTCTAATTCTCTGACTATGTGAGAGGTTAACGGGGGAGGTGTAATATATGTAGGGAGAAGAAGAAACATAAACAAAACAACAGAAAAAAAAACTAAAAAAACACATTGCTGTAGGCCCGATTCATAAATACATGGTTATATATACATCCTTATCATAATCAGCACATATAAACAGTACGTGTTATACATAAAATTTTCAAGTCATATGTCTGCATTTCTTTCAGATCTTAAGTGCGCTTCGGGTTCTGAGACACCACAGGAAAAAAAAAAAACACATTGCAGTGGACCCGATTCATAAATACCTGGTTATATATACATCCTTATCTTAATCAGCACACATAAACAGTACGCATTACACATAATATTTTCAAGTCATATGTCTGCATTTCTTTCAGCTCTTAAGTGCGCTTCGGGTTCTGAGACACCACAGAAAGGAGAAATTTAAAAAAAAAAAAACACATTGCTGAGGGGAATAAATAGTTAAAACCCTATAAAGGAAATGGGCCCAAAAAAAGATAAATCCTTGGAACAAGACAAAGCAGATAAAGTAAAGACCACAAATTTTTTCTCCTCTCCTAAAAGAACAGCGCCCACATTAAAATCTCATAGAACCTCTCTTTCACCAAATAACAGAGATTCACTGCCGCCACTTACCCGGACTACCAGATCGGTGTCACAGGAGAGTTTGGAGTCAGCTTTGGAGGAACTCTATTTAAAAATTAGAAACGATTTCAAAAATAATATTGCTGAACTAAAGGAAGAAATGTTGGAAGTAAAGAACCAACTGCTTGAACAAAATAAAATAATGGAGAATACACAACAAGAGATCAAACAGATATACGCAGAGAATACCTTACTAAAGACTCAGCTTAAGAGTATGGAAATTAAGATCTCGGAGATTGAAGACAGATCTCGCCGTAATAACATCCGAATAAAGGGGATACCAGAAGATGTGACGACAGATAAACTATACGATTACGTACTGGAATACATGGCTCAATATCTCTCCCCACAAGAAATGGGGGAAAATGTATTAGAAAGATGGCACAGACTCCGAAGACCAATAAATATTAATAACTCAGAACCCAGAGATGTAATTGTCAGATTCATCAATGGAAGAGTTAAGGACATGTTAACACAAAAAGTAAGATACACAAGAATGACAAACGATAAATTTAAACACATTTCGATATATCCGGACCTCTCAACTGTAGCCAGAAACAACAGGAAGAAATTTAAAGACATGACACAGCTTCTTAGAAACTGAAAAAATTCTCTACAGATGGGGTTTTCCCACGAAGCTACTAATTGCCCAAAACGGAAAGACAACATTAATCACTGACCCTGCATCGGACCTGAGGAAAATGGGGATACTCCCCAATTGATAATAGAGTATGGATATTGAGGGTAGTGACAGGGGGAGGCAGGGAGGGGAGAAGGGGATTTAGGTCATAACTCCTAGGAAGCTTACTGGTTCTTTCCCGCGAAAAAGAAACACTTAAATAATAAGAACACATAAAAATATAGATCAAGAAAGATAAAGATAGATAACACTTTTTCACATAAACAAAGGCAGAAGGGGGGGAGAGTGGGGGAGGGAAATGGGAGGTTAGATTTAATATAGAGCAACATAAAGCACAGGACACTGGCAGTTTAGGCACTACTGAAGAGAAATCTGAAGCACACAGAGGGGGAAAAGGTGAGAAGTTAAAAGAAAAGCACAAGATTTAATATAGATTAGAGGATATCCATAGTAAACTGACAAGACACACATACCGTACAAGAAGATAAGAAATTTATACAAGAATTCACTAATTGAGGAGGGGGCGGGGGAGGGAGGGAAAGGGAGAAGAGAGAAAACATGTATTTACAGAATGAATGACAAGGAGACCAATATCTTGGTAGCAGAGAAAATATAATATACACCCTTAATAAATCAACCTAAGGATTACAAAATTATTAAGCTTAAAAAAACCACTTCCCCTAGCTAGAAAGGCTAGTACAGAAATATAATAATATTGAAAAAGGACTATAACGGCACCCAGGTGGAGATCAGCAAAAGTATGCGATATTGAACATTGAACGTTTATGTAAAGGGGAGGGGCTTTTTTTTTTTTCTTCTTCTGTGGTGTCACAGAATCTGAAGCACAATTAAGACCTGAAAGAAATGCAGACATATGACTTGAAAACTTTATGGGTGCTGATTAAGACAAGGGTGTATATATAACCATGTATTTATGTCTGTGATTTTTAAACACTTCATAAAGTGGAATACATTCTTTTGTACCCTGCCTGGACCACATAATCGTTTCTCCCAGGATTGGAGGAGGTGATCCCTTACAAGGGGGGAAAGTATTCCACTGCATATCTTTGATTCCATGCCTGATTCCATGCTCCTAGGTTATTAGGAGCTACAATTGTGAGTCGTTTTCCTGCAGAAATTGTCTGTCCCATTTTATATTGCAGTACATATTGCACTATTTGTGTGTTTTTTTTATTTTCACAGGTATATAACATACCAGGAAACTTCAATGCTTTAAGTATATGTTCATATATATTTATTCATTTATTTATTTCACATGTTTTGCACAGATCCCATTTGAAGTACATTTTTGTGTTATGCACTAAGAACACTTGAGCATTGCATCATTGTACACGTGTTTGTCACCATAGGATTTTATATCTGTATTTACATTCAAGTGTCTATGCACTGTGCGCCGGATTTTCTCCTTTCTTTTGCAAATTTTTCACGCAGTTTTGAAGCTGTCTGTTTGTTTCTAAGTCTGGCTGCCGGTTCTTAGTGGACACCTTGTTCATTTATTTATTTATTTTTGTATACATTTGTTACTATCATCTATAGCACGATTTTTGCTCGTCCTTTCCCTTATCACATATCTTACAAATTACTTAAACCTGATCTAATTGACACTCTCACGGCCCTATTTAACTCGTTTGATATTGATTATACTCTAGCCTCTCCCTTACTAGACTCCACAACCATTCTGATACTTAAGCTGGGCAAGGACAGAGAATCTTTGGAATCTTACCGCCCCATCACATTATTGAACTCAGATGTAAACATCTTCACAAAAATTATTGCAAATAGACTACAACAAACCCTTACCTACATCACTCCACTCTGCCCAATTGGGATTCCTTCACGGCCGTTCCCCGACGGTGGGCATTCGATCGGCTTTGGCCGCTATTGCCGGGTCTCCTCGGCAACTATGATGCATCATAATACATTAATAAGATTGGATGCCACCAAGGCATTTGGCAGAGTCGCTTGGTCACACATTGTCCGTATTCTGAAATGTAGATTTTTTGGGGCCAATTTCCTATCACTTTTCAGAAACATTTATTATAATGCCTCTACTACTTTAATGGTGAATGGTAGCCCTTCACCACCTATCCCCATTGAGAGAGGGGTTCGTCAGGGGTATCCCCTATCGAACCTCCACTTCAACATGGCACTGGACATCACATTCCTGACTTCACATTCCTCACACATACCCTAATATCCTGGGCATAACACTAGGTTCCTCAATGCTCAAGGCAACAGCATTCGCGGACGATGTATTTCTATACGTGAATGGCCCTGGCAGGGATCTACCCCTTCTTAATAACATCATAGACAGTTTTGGTACCATTAGCGGATTTTCCATTAATTATGCTAAATCAGAAGCTTTGTACTTACGTAATTCTCTTACCCCATCACACATACCCTCGACCCCTTTAAAAAGGGCGCCCACTTCCCTACAATACCTAGGAGTCCATCTTCCTAAAAAACAACACAAACTATACTCCCTCAATTACACCCCACTGATAACCAAAATTATCAACGAACTCACGTCATGGCATTCGCTGATGTTGTCATATATTGGCCAGGTAGCCTGATCAAAATGATCATCTTCCGCAGACTCATATCTACTCCAATTCCTACCTCTATTATTAAGGCACAAGGATACTAAACTCCTTAACTCGGCATTCCGACACCTCATATGGGAAAGGAAAAGTCCCAGAATAAGTCTGACCAAATTACAACAACCAACATCATTAGGGGGCCTGAACATGCCTGACATTCGCGCTTATAATCTGGCCTCCTTACTAAGATATGCCATTGACTGGCTCAAATTGAGAACCTACTATACCAACCACGCTCTTGATCAAAACCTTTACCCAGCGATTAATCTTACGGTGCTGCTTCATATGTCGGTCGGCTTACTACCCAGAGAGGTACGAAATTCCCCTTCATCATTTGGCCCTATAAGGGCATGGCAACTTGTTCGCATGCAGATGGTTTTGAGCTTCACACATACTACCTTTGTCCCCCTCTTAGGGAACCCGCAATTCTAACACGGCCACACTTATCACCCCTTCACCCATTGGCACAAATTCAACATATCCACCATAAGACCGATGCTCAGTCTGCCCAGAAAGGAACCCCTCAGCCTCACTACTATTAAGGATAATTTTCCCGGTATGCCCATTTTCTTGCATATGCCCAACTATAGAGTTTTATTGTCCACACCACCTCTCAATTCTCAGAGACTGACTGGGACAACCCCTTTACAGGACTCATACTTCTCAATATCCTACGACACACTTACGACACCTTTTCTACAAACCTACTGACTACTTTAACATAACGTCTGGACCCAGTAAATGGCTGTCATAGGGCTTATATCTCCCCAGCTCAGAGCAAACTAATGTTCCCGAATGTTCAGGACACATGCCCAAAATGTAACTGTGCGAAGGCAGATCTCAATCATTGTTTATGATATTGTAAAATTATCTGTACATTTCGAGCTAAAGTACACCACTTTGCCAAAACCATGCTTGGAAAACGATTCCCATTGAATACTGCCTTCGCTCTCTTCAGTTTTACCCCTACTCTTTTCCCTAGGGTGAGATTGGCCAGAATGCTTATGGAAGTGGCTAACAAAACTATTTTAAAGTATGGATAAGGAAGGAGGAACCTTCCCTTCAAATGTTCCAGGACAAACTGTTCCAATTATTTAGGATGAATTGGCTTACATCACACCAGAATTCTATTCAGGCCACCAATTTTTTTTTTGAGGACTGGCAGTGCTATATCAATTCTTTATCACCAGCCATTAAACAACAAATTAAATGCACTTTCCAAAACTCTCCATGGTACATGGATCAAATTCTACAGGGTAACGGCCCTATTTCTTAAACAATAAGCCAATTTCTCCCCTCCTCTTTCCCATATACTCCAAAATGTCTCATACGACGTTCCAGGTGTGGTTTTCTTTTTCTTGAGCCCTATTACTGCTCCACTACATAACGTTGGTTCTAATACGCTTCAAATTTCTTGGTTACCCAGTATCTGGAGACCTGTTTGTTTGATTGTTGTTTTTATATTTCAATTTATTGTGTTCTACCTACGTGTTCTAACGGTTTTGCACTATTTCTTATGTGGCATAGAGTCTGTCAAACACAGGTTCTACTCCCCTGCCTTGCCAGGAGGTAATACTTTTCTACCGTGCTCCTAAGCATACGCTATCAGGCAGAAACTTATGCGCCCTACCTTTTTTATTGACATCCTAGGTGTTTATCCCTGGTTCTATCTGTGTAAATATCTAATGTGCTTACACTCCTATATCAAGTATTCCCGATGACAAGAGGATTAACGGTAAAGTGGGGCCCTTTGTATCCTCTGATGCCAATTAAGGTAGACATTCCAAATACGCATGTGTGCGCATTCACCATGCGTACACTGACATTTCATATCCTTCAGGTGATAGGGGGATTGCTGATGGCACAGTACCCTGGGTATTCTCTGGACAGACAGTCTTATATATTTTCTGCTGTACATGAACTTCCATATTAATGTTAAGGTACCATATGCATTTTATTACTGTATCCATACTTGATGTTTATACTTATATACCTGTTTGCTACATAATCTACATTTTTTCTAAAGCATGCATATTTGATATTTGTACTCATATGCCTGATTGATTTATAAGCTATGCATTCCTACTGTGAGAATATTTGATGTTTGTACTCATATTCTTGATCATTTCCCCCTTTGAAACCCTTAATAAACACTATTTTTAAAAAAGTTATATATATATATATATATATATATATATATATATATATTACTAGAATGGGAACTGATGTGAAAATATTATTTTTTGTCTTAAAGTCATTTAATAAATGCAAGGGCATACCTAAAGTGTTTGCCACCTGGAGTGGATCTTATCTTTGAAACCCCCCTTGGGGACCATACTGTCCCTTTAAGGCTCTTCAGGGAGTGCTCATGTTGGTGATACAATGTATCAGGCTGGCAACAGCAAATCTGTTACTGGAAAACATCAGTTTAGAAGTCTCCAAGTAGATCATGAGCATCTCCTGACCTCTGACCTCACTGAGGGTCAGGTCATGCAGGAAGCACTACTGGAGTACAAACATGGGGATTCCCTCAGCCTCTGCAAGTGATAGAGTTCATCTGGGATGCATTCTGTATTCAGCTTTACCAGTACGTGATGCTCTCAACCAGCCTAGCATGTTCCTAACATTAAAGGATTGATCCAGCCCACATGACATCTGTATCTCAAACATAACAGTATGTTATGCTCCTGGTGAATTAGGATGCTGGGGAGTGGAGCTTGTGGTCCATGAGTATTACTCATCAGTTACAGTGATACTGCATATGTACTGTATGTGCTTTCAGTGCATTGGTTGTTCTTTGGGAAAGTAATATGGCAAAGGATGTTGCTAACGATAGTAAGGCAGGAGGTAGCAGAGGAAGAAAGAGAGGAATACAAGGAGCAAAGGAAGAGGCAGGCGAAAAACAGATTAGGAAGAAAAAATTCTGTCATCATTGAGGTCGAGAGAGGAAGAGAAAGATAAAGAGCACAAAGAGGAGCAGGGAGGATGAGGAGGAAGACAAAAAATTAGTTAAAAAGGGAAAGATGCCCTTGGCCAGTAAAGATCGAAGGGTCAGTTAAAAGGAAAGAGGAGATGAAAGATGTGGGAGAGCAGAAGAAGGGAAAAAGGGAACCATCTCCTGGATATAGTGACCACCTCTCCATTACGGGCTTTAAATTTCACCAGGAGCTGGGGAGAGGTGGTTTTGGGAAGGTGAGCCATGTGTTCTCCTTTTACAAGTAAATACTGCTTATAATATTGTTGGGCAGAAAGATGGAAGTTCATTGAGGGGTTGGAATAGTAGGTGAATTTTATGGGCTGCTGTGTCACTAAGCATCCAGTGAGCCACAGGAAGATCCAGTGATGTTGACTGGTTGACATGTATATCAACAGTCTGCTTAATTCAGTAAAAATACTACCAGGTTAAACTGTGTCCCAAGTTATTAAGTAAATCGGTGTGTATGTTCTGCATTATTCTCATCCCTTATCACTGAATTTCTATTTATTTCACTCAGTAAACATGTTACAATCAGATAAAGCTTCCTTGGCTGGTTTGGGTTTCAAGCAGTGTTAATAAACCTGGAAACTTTTCACCTCTTTTTTTTTTTTAATTTTTTGTTTTTATTGCAAATTTTATACATAAAATATGACAGACATTAGACAAACATATAACAGAGTTGAATCGATAGATTTGACATTTAGACAATTCTTTACAATATTGCTTTAGCAGTTAAAATATTTATATTGTTCAATCCTATATCTCTTCATAAATATCTAATCTAACTGCTTCTATCTTACCAAAATCAGCCTCTGTCTTGCTTTATTTCTAATTTATAAATCCTATGGGAACATAGATATGTTTGTTCATGATTATGCATAGTGAAACAAACACATCTTCCTAACATTCATACATCATTCATACACTGTTAGTTTCAGAGGTATTGTTGTTGGAGATGGGGGGGGGGGACAGAAACAAGATCTCATTGATGATCAGAGAGTTCTGCCCAAGGTTCCCAGATTTCATTATATGAGGTCTCCTGTCTCACATTTTCGTACAATGCTCTGTCCATAAATCTTTAGAAATTTGTTGTGTGACAACCACTATCCCGGCAGGGGGCTGAGAGGATTTCCAGGCCTCAGGCTATGCATAATTTTGTGCCATAAAGAGTTTTAATAATACAATTGTGTTTGCTTTATTGACCATAGGGAGACCCTGATGGAAGAGGAAAGCTTCTGGGCTGAGCCTCTAGAAGTGCCAGTCAATGCTGTCATCACATTCGTAAGATTTCTCCTCAAAAGAAGAGGCTTTGAACATGTCCACCAAATATGACTGTAAACCAATGTCGTTTTCATGCCTCCAACACAGATAGTCTGTTAGTGTTTGAAATTTAGACATTCTTTCAGGGACCATGTACCATCTATGTAGAATCTTTAAATATGTTTTGAAAATAACTGTTGCATGTATTGCCTTTCTCGTTAATGTCTGGTCCCGTTCCTGTATCCATAGTAAACTGACAAGACACACATACCGTACAAGAAGATAAGAAATTTATACAAGAATTCACTAATTGAGGGGGGGGGGGGGGAGGGAAAGGGAGAAGAGAGAAAACATGTATTTACAGAATGAATGACAAGGAGACCAATATCTTGGTAGCAGAGAAAATATAATAAACACCCTTAATAAATCAACCTAAGGATTACAAAATTATTAAGCTTAAAAAAACCACTTCCCTAGCTAGAAAGGCTAGTACAGAAATATAATATTGAAAAAGGACTATAACGGCACCCAGGTGGAGATCAGCATAAGTATGCGATATTGAACATTGAACGTTTATGTAAAGGGGAGGGGCTTTTTTTTTTCTTCTTCTGTGGTGTCACAGAATCTGAAGCACAATTAAGACCTGAAAGAAATGCAGACATATGACTTGAAAACTTTATGGGTGCTGATTAAGACAAGGGTGTATATATAACCATGTATTTATGTCTGTGATTTTTAAACACTTCATAAAGTGGAATACATTCTTTTGTACCCTGCCTGGACCACATAATCGTTTCTCCCAGGATTGGAGGATGTGATCCCTTACAAGGGGGGAAAGTATTCCACTGCATATCTTTGATTCCATGCCTGATTCCATGCTCCTAGGTTATTAGGAGCTACAATTGTGAGTCGTTTTCCTGCAGAAATTGTCTGTCCCATTTTATATTGCAGTACATATTGCACTATTTGTGTGTTTTTTTTATTTTCACAGGTATATAACATACCAGGAAACTTCAATGCTTTAAGTATATGTTCATATATATTTATTCATTTATTTATTTCACATGTTTTGCACAGATCCCATTTGAAGTACATTTTTGTGTTATGCACTAAGAACACTAGAGCATTGCATCATTGTACACGTGTTTGTCACCATAGGATTTTATATCTGTATTTACATTCAAGTGTCTATGCACTGTGCGCCGGATTTTCTCCTTTCTTTTGCAAATTTTTCACGCAGTTTTGAAGCTATCTGTTTGTTTCTAAGTCTGGCTGCCGGTTCTTAGTGGACACCTTGTTCATTTATTTATTTATTTTTGTATACATTTGTTACTGTCATCTATAGCACGATTTTTGCTCGTCCTTTCCCTTATCACATATCTTACAAATTACTTAAACCTGATCTAATTGACACTCTCACGGCCCTATTTAACTCGTTTGATATTGATTATACTCTAGCCTCTCCCTTACTAGACTCCACAACCATTCTGATACTTAAGCTGGGCAAGGACAGAGAATCTTTGGAATCTTACCGCCCCATCACATTATTGAACTCAGATGTAAACATCTTCACAAAAATTATTGCAAATAGACTACAACAAACCCTTACCTACATCACTCCACTCTGCCCAATTGGGATTCCTTCACGGCCGTTCCCCGACGGTGGGCATTCGATCGGCTTTGGCCGCTATTGCCGAGCCTCCTCGGCAACTATGATGCATCATAATACATTAATAAGATTGGATGCCACCAAGGCATTTGGCAGAGTCGCTTGGTCACACATTGTCCGTATTCTGAAATGTAGATTTTTTGGGGCCAATTTCCTATCACTTTTCAGAAACATTTATTATAATGCCTCTACTACTTTAATGGTGAATGGTAGCCCTTCACCACCTATCCCCATTGAGAGAGGGGTTCGTCAGGGGTATCCCCTATCGAACCTCCACTTCAACATGGCACTGGACATCACATTCCTGACTTCACATTCCTCACACATACCCTAATATCCTGGGCATAACACTAGGTTCCTCAATGCTCAAGGCAACAGCATTCGCGGACGATGTATTTCTATACGTGAATGGCCCTGGCAGGGATCGACCCCTTCTTAATAACATCATAGACAGTTTTGGTACCATTAGCGGATTTTCCATTAATTATGCTAAATCAGAAGCTTTGTACTTACGTAATTCTCTTACCCCATCACACATACCCTCGACCCCTTTAAAAAGGGCGCCCACTTCCCTACAATACCTAGGAGTCCATCTTCCTAAAAAACAACACAAACTATACTCCCTCAATTACACCCCACTGATAACCAAAATTATCAACGAACTCACGTCATGGCATTAGCTGATGTTGTCATATATTGGCCAGGTAGCCTGATCAAAATGATCATCTTCGGCAGACTCATATCTACTCCAATTCCTACCTCTATTATTAAGGCACAAGGATACTAAACTCCTTAACTCGGCATTCCGACACCTCAAATGGGAAAGGAAAAGTCCCAGAATAAGTCTGACCAAATTACAACAACCAACATCATTAGGGGGCCTGAACATGCCTGACATTCGCGCTTATAATCTGGCCTCCTTACTAAGATATGCCATTGACTGGCTCAAATTGAGAACCTACTATACCAACCACGCTCTTGATCAAAACCTTTACCCAGCGATTAATCTTACGGTGCTGCTTCATATGCCGGTCGGCTTACTACCCAGAGAGGTACGAAATTCCCCTTCATCATTTGGCCCTATAAGGGCATGGCAACTTGTTCGCATGCAGATGGTTTTGAGCTTCACACATACTACCTTTGTCCCCCTCTTAGGGAACCCGCAATTCTAACACGGCCACACTTATCACCCCTTCACCCATTGGCACAAATTCAACATATCCACCATAAGACCGATGCTCAGTCTGCCCAGAAAGGAACCCCTCAGCCTCACTACTATTAAGGATAATTTTCCCGGTATGCCCATTTTCTTGCATATGCCCAACTATAGAGTTTTATTGTCCACACCACCTCTCAATTCTCAGAGACTGACTGGGACAACCCCTTTACAGGACTCATACTTCTCAATATCCTACGACACACTTACGACACCTTTTCTACAAACCTACTGACTACTTTAACATAACGTCTGGACCCAGTAAATGGCTGTCATAGGGCTTATATCTCCCCAGCCCAGAGCAAACTAATGTTCCCGAATGTTCAGGACACATGCCCAAAATGTAACTGTGCGAAGGCAGATCTCAATCATTGTTTATGATATTGTAAAATTATCTGTACATTTCGAGCTAAAGTACACCACTTTGCCAAAACCATGCTTGGAAAACGATTCCCATTGACTACTGCCTTCGCTCTCTTCAGTTTTACCCCTACTCTTTTCCCTAGGGTGAGATTGGCCAGAATGCTTATGGAAGTGGCTAACAAAACTATTTTAAAGTATGGATAAGGAAGGAGGAACCTTCCCTTCAAATGTTCCAGGACAAACTGTTCCAATTATTTAGGATGAATTGGCTTACATCACACCAGAATTCTATTCAGGCCACCAATTTTTTTTTTGAGGACTGGCAGTGCTATATCAATTCTTTATCACCAGCCATTAAACAACAAATTAAATGCACTTTCCAAAACTCTCCATGGTACATGGATCAAATTCTACAGGGTAACGGCCTTATTTCTTAAACAATAAGCCAATTTCTCCCCTCCTCTTTCCCATATACTCCAAAATGTCTCATACAACGTTCCAGGTGTGGTTTTCTTTTTCTTGAGCCCTATTACTGCTCCACTACATAACGTTGGTTCTAATACGCTTCAAATTTCGTGGTTACCCAGTATCTGAAGACCTGTTTGTTTGATTGTTGTTTTTATATTTCAATTTATTGTGTTCTACCTACGTGTTCTAACGGTTTTGCACTATTTCTTATGTGGCATAGAGTCTGTCAAACACAGGTTCTACTCCCCTGCCTTGCCAGGAGGTAATACTTTTCTACCGAGCTCCGAAGCATACGCTATCAGGCAGAAACTTATGCGCCCTACCTTTTTTATTGACATCCTAGGTGTTTATCCCTGGTGCTATCTGTGTAAACATCTAATGTGCCTACACTCCTATATCAAGTATTCCAGATGACAAGAGGATTAACGGTAAAGTGGGGCCCTTTGTATCCTCTGATGCCAATTAAGGTAGACATTCCAAATACGCATGTGTGCGCATTCACCATGCGTACACTGACATTTCATATCCTTTAGGTGATAGGGGGATTGCTGATGGCACAGTACCCTGGGTATTCTCTGGACAGACAGTCTTATATATTTTCTGCTGTACATGAACTTCCATATTAATGTTAAGGTACCATATGCATTTTATTACTGTATCCATACTTGATGTTTGTACTTATATACCTGTTTGCTACATAATCTACATTTTTTCTAAAGCATGCATATTTGATATTTGTACTCATATGCCTGATTGATTTATAAGCTATGCATTCCTACTGTGAGAATATTTGATGTTTGTACTCATATTCTTGATCATTTCCCCCTTTGAAACCCTTAATAAACACTATTTTTAAAAAAGTTATATATATATATATATATATATATATATTACTAGAATGGGAACTGATGTGAAAATATTATTTTTTGTCTTAAAGTCATTTAATAAATGCAAGGGCATACCTAAAGTGTTTGCCACCTGGAGTGGATCTTATCTTTGAAACCCCCCTTGGGGACCATACTGTCCCTTTAAGGCTCTTCAGGGAGTGCTCATGTTGGTGATACAATGTATCAGGCTGGCAACAGCAAATCTGTTACTGGAAAACATCAGTTTAGAAGTCTCCAAATAGATCATGAGCATCTCCTGACCTCTGACCTCACTGAGGGTCAGGTCATGCAGGAAGCACTACTGGAGTACAAACATGGGGATTCCCTCAGCCTCTGCAAGTGATAGAGTTCATCTGGGATGCATTCTGTATTCAGCTTTACCAGTACGTGATGCTCTCAACCAGCCTAGCATGTTCCTAACATTAAAGGATTGATCCAGCCCACATGACATCTGTATCTCAAACATAACAGTATGTTATGCTCCTGGTGAATTAGGATGCTGGGGAGTGGAGCTTGTGGTCCATGAGTATTACTCATCAGTTACAGTGATACTGCATATGTACTGTATGTGCTTTCAGTGCATTGGTTGTTCTTTGGGAAAGTAATATGGCAAAGGATGTTGCTAAAGATAGTAAGGCAGGAGGTAGCAGAGGAAGAAAGAGAGGAATACAAGGAGCAGAGGAAGAGGCAGGCGAAAAACAGATTAGGAAGAAAAAATTCTGTCATCATTGAGGTCGAGAGAGGAAAAGAAAGATAAAGAGCACAAAGAGGAGCAGGGAGGATGAGGAGGAAGACAAAAAATTAGTTAAAAAGGGAAAGATGCCCTTGGCCAGTAAAGATTGAAGGGTCAGTTAAAAGGAAAGAGGAGATGAAAGATGTAGGAGAGCAGAAGAAGGGAAAAAGGGAACCATCTCCTGGATATAGTGACCACCTCTCCATTACGGGCTTTAAATTTCACCAGGAGCTGGGGAGAGGTGGTTTTGGGAAGGTGAGCCATGTGTTCTCCTTTTACAAATAAATACTGCTTATAATATTGTTGGGCAGAAAGATGGAAGTTCATTGAGGGGTTGGAATAGTAGGTGAATTTTATGGGCTGCTGTGTCACTAAGCATCCAGTGAGCCACAGGAAGATCCAGTGATGTTGACTGGTTGACATGTATATCAACAGTCTGCTTAATTCAGTAAAAATACTACCAGGTTAAACTGTGTCCCAAGTTATTAAGTAAATCGGTGTGTATGTTCTGCATTATTCTCATCCCTTATCACTGAATTTCTATTTATTTCACTCAGTAAACATGTTACAATCAGATAAAGCTTCCTTGGCTGGTTTGGGTTTCAAGCAGTGTTAATAAACCTGGAAACTTTTCACCTCTTTTTTTATTTTAATTTTTTGTTTTTATTGCAAATTTTATACATAAAATATGACAGACATTAGACAAACATATAACAGAGTTGAATCGATAGATTTGACATTTAGACAATTCTTTACAATATTGCTTTAGCAGTTAAAATATTTATATTGTTCAATCCTATATCTCTTCATAAATATCTAATCTAACTGCTTCTATCTTACCAATATCAGCCTCTGTCTTGCTTTATTTCTAATTTATAAATCCTATGGGAACATAGATATGTTTGTTCATGATTATGCATAGGGAAACAAACACATCTTCCTAACATTCATACATCATTCATACACTGTTAGTTTCAGAGGTATTGTTGTTGGAGATGGGGGGCGGGGGGGGGGGGGGGGGGTGCAGAAACAAGATCTCATTGATGATCAGAGAGTTCTGCCCAAGGTTCCCAGATTTCATTATATGAGGTCTCCTGTCTCACATTTTAGTACAATGCTCTGTCCATAAATCTTTAGAAATTTGTTGTGTGACAACCACTATCCCGGCAGGGGGCTGAGAGGATTTCCAGGCCTCAGGCTATGCATAATTTTGTGCCATAAAGAGTTTTAATAATACAATTTTGTTTGCTTTATTGACCATAGGGAGACCCTGATGGAAGAGGAAAGCTTCTGGGCTGAGCCTCTAGAAGTGCCAGTCAATGCTGTCATCACATTCGTAAGATTTCTTCTCAAAAGAAGAGGCTTTGAACATGTCCACCAAATATGACTGTAAACCAATGTCGTTTTCATGCCTCCAACACAGATAGTCTGTTAGTGTTTGAAATTTAGACATTCTTTCAGGGACCATGTACCATCTATGTAGAATCTTTAAATATGTTTTGAAAATAACTGTTGCATGTATTGCCTTTCTCGTTAATGTCTGGTCCCGTTCCCTTACCGAGAATTCAATATTTAATTCCCTTTGCCCAACTTATCCCCTCTCCTCCTGGCTGTAGGATTTTATTAATTTTTGAAATCAGTTTAATTTTACTTTCTGTCTTAAAGATTCTTTCCAGTATATTGTTCTCTGTTATTTGTATTTTGCCAATATATTCCTTAATCTTAATATAGGATAAAAATTCACTAGTCTTTAAGTTTTTCTTTGCCTGTAACTTCTAAAATGATTTTGTTTTTAAACAAATCTCCTATTTCTTTGATGCCGATCTTTCCCAAACTGCAAAATTAATTTTCTGTAGATTAATACCAAGAGCATCAATTGGAGTTTTAAATGTGTAATTTCTCTTAATTGTGTATTTTTCCTAATTACATTTAGGATCCAATACAGATCTTCTATAATCCTATTATTAGTTTTTAATGTATTATGTTCAGTCTTATCGGTCCACAGTAACCATTGTAACTCTCTATGCTGTATACAGCTAATTTCATATTTTTTCCATTGTGGGGCTTCTTTGGTTTCAGTTTTCCATAACATCATATGTGATAACATAATGGATTTAATGAAATTTAATTCATGGAAATTTAATTAACTTCATTAACTTTTCACCTCTTAAGTGCTGACGTTGGTACTTATCATAGATGCACGGTCCTCACGGTACTCCTGCCGTAGCCACTCATTACACAATGAAAGATAGAAACTGCTGCTCCAAAATAATACAGACAAACTTGCCATAATATGTTTAAATAACTATATTTTCGTTGCTGCTTTTGGACAAGGCTGTCAGAAACCACCACCGTCAGCAGCAGGTTGGAATGCCTTACGCATTTAGCGCCTCACCCTGGTACTTAGTCATCATACAAGTGACTGAGGTGACTTCAAGCAGTATTCTCTGTAACAATATCGCAATGTTGCCTTATCTCTCTCTCAGGTGATGTTAGCCTCTTGAAGAAACACAGAAAGCGTGGCTGTGAAGGTCATGAAGAAAAGAGCGGAGAGGGCAGCGCATATCCTTCTGGAGAGCAAAATCCTGAAGATGGCAGGGGAATGCCCATCTCTCTGCCAGGGGTTTGCTGCTTTCCAATCAAAGGTACAGGACTGTATGTCTATAGCTCCACTGTCTTGTCCACTCCCCTAATCTGCTGGCACTATTGTGCTTGCCCCACAACCACGTCTTCCATAAAAACCCTCAGTACGCACTTTGTGGTGTCTTATCTGTTTCTTTTTCATTCTTGTGTCACCTGAATCATTCCCATGTCTTTCTTGTGATTGAGCATGTCCACGGAGGCGGCCTGGAATGCTTAATGGAGAAGAGAGGCTGCCTGAACATCGAAGAAGCAAGGTGAGTAATGGCATAGTGAAGAATGATGCTCGGAGACAGGGGGAGTTACAAGAATTTAAAAGGAAAAACCCAAAACATTTCTCAGAATACTGGGGTAAATATAAGGGGAAGAAATGAAAAAAACAGAGCTCCATAAGGAAAACCCAATTAGTACTGAATATAAAGAAGGGAAAAAAAGTCACCTCTCTTGATAAATATTCACTACCCATCCTCTCCATTCAAATTATAAAACTGGGTATACATGTTACTAACATATCCCTATCATTCAGGATGGATTCTGCTAAACTCTTTATCTTCCTCTCCTTCAGATATTATTCGGCAGAGATAATCTGCGCCATGCAGTTTTTGCATCACCATGGCATTATCCACGGGTAAGTAACAGATTCCTCCTCTGTCTGTTCTAACCTCTCCTTACTATGTTCCTATGTCTGCATTGTGAAGAAGTATAGTGTTATAGGCGCTACCAAAATATCAAAAAAGATTAATATAAATGTGCTGCTCACTTAAATGTAAAGAAAACACCTCTATTCTTTACTAATTAATAAAAGGTCAAAGGAGTAAAGGAGCGCAAGTATCATTTTTTAGCAATCGTGTTGTACGATTGTAATGTTATTTAATATATTATTTCATGTGTGAGCGACATCGCATATACCCATAATGTTTTTCTATCACACCATAGAACAACATGATGTTGCAAAGATACTATGCTAAGACACTTTAATGCAACAATTGCACTTTCTTTTATAAATCACGATATTTTGACAGATATTAGACTACTTTTGAATAATATTATGTAAACCTATGGTGCTGCGATGTTTTCCAATGAAACTGTGCTGTGTTATGAATATAATGTGCTGTTTTTATTTTGTTTTTATTTTGTTTTTGAATTTCTGGATGTCATGCCGTTTTTATATATATGGAGAGACGAAAACCCTGCTAATTTAATTAACCAGGTGGAGTAAGAAATGCATCAATTAGAAGCCAATATGGAGAGGAGGTGTGCCCACAAAACACAGATATAAGAGACACGCCAAGAGGAGGGAGGTGTTCACCTGAAGAAGCCATGCCTGGCGAAACGCGTCTGTGACACGCCCCCTCCTCTCCGTGACATTGTACGCTTCAGCTGCTGCAAAGATGTGTGAAAACAGCTGATTTATCCGGCGGTTGCTTCAAATCCCTGTTGCCTTCTGTTCCTGCTACATGATCACCACCTGCTGCAGGCAGAGTTCTGTGTTTTTTAACCAAGCGCTTCTGTGAGTTACGTAATTGTACTCACAGACTTTTAAGTAAGCCTTCATTTTTATTCTTTAATTAAAGTATCCTGTTTGCACAATACTTTACTATGGTGGCATTTTCCTTTTTATACATGTGATTGGATACTAAACATCAGGAGAGCTCTCATACAAAGCAGCTGACCTAATTATTCCCTAAATACTGCCAGGGATCTCCTTATTTGCCTAAAAAGAGAGCAGTATACTGCTCTTAAATTCGTGAGTACTGTCCATATTTTTCAACTCAATATATCACCCTGTGTGACAGAAAGCACTATTATCTTCTATTTTTTTCTTTTTTTGAGAGATATACATCAATTTGAAATCTCCAATCAACAGTGAATATATAAGCATATAAATCTAAGTATAAGTATATATCTGTTTGATCACTTGCATGTTTTATTGTTGTTTTTTTGCACTAAGTTGCACATAATTTTTATTTCACAAAATTTGTATTTTTACTAATTGATTTTAATTAACATCAAAGTTGATATAAAAGAGGAGGGACATTACCAAAGGGATTGTACTAAAGGAGTAGTAAAGTTAGGGAACTTAGTGGGAAGCTTAGGTAGAAGAAGTTTGGAGTCTGGTGAGAGAGGATGGTCAAGAAGATTATTGCGCTGTCTGAAGTATTGAATATCCTTGTGTGATCTTGTCCTGGGCAAACTTTGAATAAAGTAAGAAACTCTGTCTGGAAAGACTAAGTATTTTATTTAGAAACATAGAAACATAGAATGTGTCGGCAGATAAGAACCATTCGGTCCATCTAGTCTGCCCAATTTCTTTTGAGTACTTTTATTAGTCCCCCGTTCCCGGTCTTATAGCTAGGATAGCCTTGTGCCTATCCCACGTATGCTTAAACTCCTTCACTGAGTTTACCCCTACCACTTCTGCTGGAAGGCTATTCCATACATCCACTACCCTCTCAGTAAAGTAATACTTCCTGATATTACTTTTAAATCATTGCCCCTCTAATTTAAGACTATGTCCTCTAGTTGTGGTAGTTTTTCTTCTTTTAAGTATACTCTCTTCCTTTACTGTGTTGATTCCCTTTATGTATTTAAATGTTTCTATCATATCCCCCCTGTTACGTCTTTCCTCCAAGCTATACATCTTAAGATGCTTTAAACTTTCCTGGTAAGTTTTATCCTTCAACCCATGAACCAGTTTAGTAGCCCTTCTCTGAACTCTCTCCAAAGTATCAATATCCTTCTGAAGATACGGTCAATACACCAAGTGAGGTCTCACCTGTGCTCTGTACAATGGCATGAGCACTTCCCTCTTCCTACTGCTAATACCTATCCCTATGCAACCAAGCATTCTGCTAGCATTTCCTGCTGCTCTATTGCATTGCCTACCTACCTTCAAGTCCTCTGAAATTATTACTCCTAAATCCCTTTCCTCAGATGTTGAGGTTAGGACTGTACCAAATAGTTTATATTCTGCTTTTGGGTTTTAACACCCAAGGTGCATAATCTTGCACTTGTCCACATTAAATGTCAGTTGCCACTGCTCTGACCAATTTTCTAGTTTAGCTAAATCATTTGCCATTTGGCTTATCCCTCCATGAATATCAACCCTGCTGCAAATCTTTGTATCATCAGCAAAAAGACATACTTTGCCAACAAGACCTTCTGCAATATCGCTAATAAAAATATTAAAGAGAATGGGTCCAAGTACAGATCCCTGAGGTACCCCACTAGTAACAAGACCTTGCATCGAATATACCCCATTGACTACAACCCTCTGTTGCCTGTCACTCAGCTGTCACTTTCATCTCTGTTGCTGGAGCCTGAGTAGCAATATACATGAGAAAGGCCTTTATCTGGATAAGGTGATAAAGGGGATTCAAGTAATGTGCTTGGAAAGGTGGGACAGAGTGAATGAACATTTTAAAACACATCGCAGAGTGCAGAAACGATACGATCTATAAGAGATCTAAAGATATGCTACAGCAGACACACCGCCAATATATATATAAAACATCTCTCAGCATGACCTGGAACACATGCCAACATACAACATATTGTACCAGTGCGTATATTATCTACAACATATTGGTGCCGTGACCAGAAGCACTTTTACGGATTGTGCTTAGCTCCAAGAAGGAGAACCTCCAAATATTCTGGGCAAGTTCTGAATAAAAGTCATTCTCTCGAAAATAATCGCAAGAGTTGGTGTGTTCTTGTGACAAGGAAGGACTGGTAACTTAAGTTTGGACTCAACCTTCCAAAAGTCTGTTGTGGACTGGTAAGTATATCGTGGGTTTTTTCTCTCCTTTATTTCTATTTATGTTTTGTTGGTACTTTTTATTTTCCTTCCTATCTCTCCATTTTGTTGATATTGCTGTTTGTTTTTTCTTTCTGCCTTTTGTGGTTAGTTTAGTAAGAGATCCATAAGATGCATAAGACAGGAAATATGGTTTAAAAATGTTAATACCTGGGTATTACATTATATTAAAAAGCATGGAGGGCCATATGAAATACCACAGGACTGCAGACAATCATGGGAATCTATGCAGACATTTTTAGGTGGAATCTTAGATGATAAATCTAAAAATAAAATAAAGGCTTGTGTGATGCAGGGATTGATGTCTTGTTGCATAAGATTACAGGAAATTGTTAAAGAAAAGATAGCTGTCCTCTCTGAATGTGACCTAGAGCTTAAAGAATCTGTGACTGTGCATAAGGAATTGAGTGAGAGAATTGTGGATTTGAGGATGCATGGAGTTACAACTGGTTAAGCCTTAATTGATAAAGCAACGCTGTGTGATGTGTTGACAGAGGAGAATGAGAGGTTAAAGGAAAAAGTTTCCATAATACAGAGAGAATTAGAGGAGTGTAGACATGCAACAAATGTAGCCTTTGATAAACTAGCATGTAACACTGCTCCCCCCTTTTTGTCCCCTTCAACTGAAACTCCTGCAAAACCAGGGGTTGGAGATGAAGGATACAAACCCATATATCCATGGGAGGATATCAAACTGTCTCAGGGTACCCTGCCAGGAGCACCAACAACCACTACCACAGTGTTAAATGCTAGTAACACTGGAGAGCTGCAGGTAACAACTAAGAAACTCAAACCTCATGAGATGGATGCCATAGTGAAAGAAATAGGGCATGTCCCTCAGCATGATATTAACAGATTTGTGCGATGATTTTGTGATCTTCAGAGAGTTAGTAATATGTATAGTCTAACTGTGGAAGATGTAGAGAGAGTTTCCCAAAGAGTTATTGGGAATGGTCTTTGGGTCAGGATTAAACAGACATGTGGTGAACATCGTAGAACAAAAGAGGTTTTAAAAGAATTGTTGCGGGCTCTGTATGGCATAGCTTCTAATGTATCTTTATCTGGAAAGATAAAGCAGTTAAAGCAGGAGTCTCCTTATGAGTTATCATCCAGGATTGCAGTAATTATGGCATTGTTAGTTCCTACTAACCCAGGTTTTGTAGAAGGAGATATTGTGCACAGGGTTATGTTTATGGATGCTTTGGAAGAAAGCATTAAAGAAGAGATTTTGTGTGTGACTCCTGATCCTAGAGATTTGAATGACATATTATTGTGAGCAGATAACTGGTGGAGGAAAAAGGAGTGATGGTTTGCTGTTGATTCTGCTAGAGTTTTCAGAGTGGAGGGCCAGCAGAGAAAAGAAGTGTTCAATCCTAATTCTTACTCTACAGGCAATAAAAACCAACAAATGGGACAGAATTCACAAGTTCATAGAGGAAGAGACAGGCATGACAATGGAGAGAGACAGTCAATGCCCGGGATTCCCTTTAATGATATTAGAAATGACAGAGATAGATTACAGGCTGGTAACTGGAGGCAAAATTCTAAACCCTGGATACCATTTTCTCAGTTAAAATCAGAACATGAAAATCTGCAAATAGAGTATGATAAGATCAGGGCGGAGAGAGACCCTTTCAAGGAACAGCTTGATAAACTTATGGAAGAATTGTCCAGCTTGAAAGGTGATGTTAAAGTGGCAGAAATTGAAGCAGAGAGGGCATCATCTAGGAGCCCTTGACTTTTCTTAATTTCTTATTTATTTTTTTATAAATTTATTTTATTATTATTTTTTTTTTTACATATAATGCATTGTAACATTGTGTTGAATTTATTTTATAGACAAATGGTAATAGTAATTGTATAGATAGTTCAGACTTTATAGAAATTATATTTTGTTTTTATTGTAAAGGAGACTTTTATTAACATCTCTATTTCAAGAGTTTGTCTTTCAGGAAAGGAAACAAAGACTAAAAAAGGAAGGCAAAGAGAAATGGATTTGTGTTTCTAATTGGCTGCTGGTATATGTATATAGTTGGGATTATACAAATAACATTTGTTAGGTATTTAGGTGCTTGCAACAAATGGGGGATGGAGATACTTAGAGACATCTTGAGAAAGCTTTATTATGCAAATAGAACCTGTGGGGTATACAGAACACTAAACAATGAACATAATGTGCTGAGCACTGGTCAGCAAATTAAAAAGGTGTGGGATAATAAGTGTAGTAGGTTACTCTGAGAGGGTAAAGCATAGTAAAGACAAGAATGTCTTTCTTCTTCATTCTAATATTTGTCCTTTAAGCAGGGGCGGGCTGGGCCGGGGGGCAGGGTGGCAATTGCCCCCCAGGCCGCCCTAAGCTATTTAAAACACGGCCGCTGGGCCAGTGTTTAAAAAAAAAAAAAAAAAAAACGTGCTTGCAGGCAGAGACTGAGAAGGGATCGGAAGATCCCCTCTCACCTCCGCTCTGCCTGCAAGGCTGCACGGGGAGCCGAACAGGCAGCACAGAGAAACCTCCGTGCTGCCTGTTCGGCTCCCTGTGCAGTCTGACACGGAAGTGCCGACAGTCACGTGATCGGCGCTCTGACGTCAGACGCGCGCCGATCACGTGACCTGTCGGCACAACCGCCGGGAGGCCGAACAGGCAGCATGGAGGGACCATGCTGCCTGCCACCAGGGAAGTCCTCCTGCCACTAGCCACCAGGGAAGTCTTGCCACTAGCCACCAGAGAAAAAGGTAAGGGGGGGGGGGGGGGCTTTTAAACACTGGCATATTATTGGACAAATTGGCTGGCAAATAAGACTGGCATATTATTGGGCAAATTGGCTGGGGCATATTACATGGCAAATAACACTGGCATAATATTGTGCAAATTGGCTGGGGAATATTACATGGCAAATAAGACTGGCATATTATTGGCCAAATTGGCTGGGGAATATTACATGGCAAAAAAGACTGGCATATTATTGGGCAAATTGGCTGGGGAATATTACATGGCAAATAAGACTGGCATATTATTGGGCAAATTGGCTGGGGAATATTAAATGGCAGAATAACACTGGCATATTATTGGACAAATTGGATGGGGCATATTACATGGCAAATAAGACTGGCATATTATTGGGCAAATTGGCTGGGGCAAATTACATGGCAAATAAGACTGGCATATTATTGGGCAAATTGGCTGGGGCATATTACATGGCAAATAACAATGGCATATTATTGGGCAAATTGGCTGGGGAATATTACATGGCAATTAACACTGGCATATTGGGCAAATTAGCTGGGGAATATTAAATGGCAGAATAAGACTGGCATATTGGGCAAATTAGCAGGGGCATATTAAATTGCAGATAACCTTGGAATATTATTGGGCAAATTTACTGAGTCATATTAAATTGCAGAATAACACTGGCATATTATGGGACAAATTGGCTGGGGAATATTAATGGCAAATAATATTGGAAATGTGTATGTAATGGGATGATGGAGGCATGTAAATGTGGTGATGGGGCATGTCCTGGTGTGCAACGTGGGTTATGGGTCATGTCGTAGGTGTGCAACGTGGGTAGGGGGGGGGGTGCCCAAATTTTGGGATATTGGGTGTCTAAATCCTGGCATATTGAGGGGCATAATCCTGGCATATTGAGGGGGAAATCCTGGCATATTGAGGGGGCATCATCTTGGCATATTGAGGGGAAAATCCTGGCATATTGGGTGTCTAAATCCTGGCATATTGAGGGGCATAATCCTGGCATATTGAGGGGCATAATCCTGGCATATTGAGGGGCATAATCCTGGCATATTGAGGGGGCATCATCTTGGCATATTGAGGAGAAAATCCTGGCATTTTGAGGGGCATAATCCTGGCATATTGAGGGGCATAATCCTGGCATATTGAGGGGCATAATCCTGGCATACTGAGGGGCATAATCCTGGCATTTTGTAAGGGACAATTCTAGCATATTAAATGGCAAATCCTGGTATATTGTGGGGGAAAATCCTGGCAATATTCGTTATAAAACAAGGAAAAGATGGCCGTGGATGGGGAGGCGATTCGATGATGCAATGGGCCACTTGACTGGATTTGCCCCCCAGGCCTAAGGCTGCCAGCCCTCCCCTGCCTTTAAGCAGGTTAACCCATGAAATGAACCAGGCACAGAGGATGAATGCATGGAATCAATGGCATGTTGCAGAATGTCCTCTTGGCCAAAAACATGGACTGATCTAACTCAAAATATTGTGTATATACTGATGTATCAAATATTACATTACTGTTTCTCTAAAGTTTATCAGTACATTACAACTTTATTTTTCATTTTATGCTATTCCAGAGAGTTGCCCAGAGACAATGAAATTATGGTTTAGAAATTATTTTCAGGCACATATATATTTATTCTGGGATGCTACACAAGGGCTCAGTTTTAGAAAATTACCTGAAAGGCATCTGGGAACAGATATCGGGGATGAGTTTTGGAACTTCCATTTGGAATAGGGCTGATATAGAAGGCCTAAACGCAAGAGCACAAAATGTTGTGGGAGGGGTGCAAGAAATTTATGCTTAAAGAGGGAAGAGTAGACTTTAACACACTAGCTGAAACTGATTTAGACATACAGAACATTCACAGGATTGCTGCAAATTTGCAGGGGATTAATATATCTGTGAATGCTTTGATTAAATCAGTAAACAATACTAATGTATCCAAGGCTATAGTGTGTGGTATAGATGGAGGTTTACTGAATGAAAACTTAAGTTTAGGTCTCCAAGAGGTAAAAAGAGGTGAATGGCCAAGAATAATGAACTCATCAATGGTGTCTGGTTTGGTGAAGAATTATGGAATCGACTGTAAAAATCTGCTGTCATCAAAGATTAGAAGTCTGGAAAGCTGGTGTAATAAAGACTAAATCGGAAGGAAAGTAATTCCACTAATGATTGACATTCCAGTATGGACAACAGTACCACTTCCTGTGTACACACTGACTGTTTGGGAGAACTGGAAACAGGCAATGGCACAAATGTGCTGAAGCAACTCCTTCCCCAAACAAGACTGGTGGTGAAAGAAGACAAGGTCTGGAAGGAGATCAATCCAAGTTGCTGTGAAAGACGGAATCAGGTCTGACTTTGCTTATGGGTACTCAAACAGCTGGACCAAATAGATGGATGCACTGACAAACATTCTGGAAGATGCCATGTCTACCTTCAACGACCAGGTCCAGGGTGGAAGAAAGTACTACATATAAGAGTGTTTGTTCATTTATTCAGTACCTATGACTAAGCGTGGTAACACGTGAAACGCGTCAGGTCGTCCTCCCTTACTCCAGTTTATTTTTTGTCCATCCATTTTTTTCCTGTTTGCTACATATTGAATAAAGCACCTTTTTTGCATTGAATCCGGAGAGTGGAGTGAACTTCCCTTTTTTTTTTTTGTATCCATTTGATCTCGTCCTCACTCACGATTAGGAGCACCTGCCCTCCAGATTTTCAAAGGCTGTGAGTAGAGCTGGCTTCTTTTTCATATCTGGAAATGGTACCACCAGCTAGGAGGAGGTGGCTGGTTGTTTTCCTACATAAATAATTATGTAACATAAGACTAATATTTGCAGAATGTATTCCGATTTTTACTATTGCACTTGGGGGCCAATTCTCATGGGTTCTCACCAAGGAATAGGCTAATTTTCTGCTAATATTAGCCTTATGTTACATAATTATTTATGATGTTGGAATAAGTATGATATATGTTTTCATATATGTTATTATATGTGTTTTATAAAGTTGATTAAAGTATAAAATTGTTACAGTGTGTTTGAAATAAACGCTGTGGCATTCGAACTCCAATCTGGTGTTGAGTCCGTTATTGGGAGGACAGTTTGCCAGTGGGGTTCCCTAAGTAGATGGTTCCTCAGTCATGCAGTGGAATACAAACAAATGTAAACAGACTATAGCAGGACACGTTAAAAGAGATAAGCAAGGGATTCTTACATGTATTAATGCATCACATTTTAACTGGATAACTGGAGAGTGTATTTCATAGAAAAATGTTTTTAAAGATGTGTGTAACGATACGTCTACCAGGCTTAATAGACTCACCGCTCATTATAGGTAAAATCCTCTGTTTGCAACACTCCTAACAGCTAGAACAGAAAAATGCCTCTGGAACTACTGCTCAGAATGTTCAGAATAAGTACTCAGGACTCAGCGCTCTTGAACAGCAGTTGAAGTACAATTTAATGCAGAGCAGACATTAAATTTATACAGACTGAGATCAGATAATACATAATTGAACAAAGAAACTTAAATGCATGAGCTGGTTAACACAATCAAAGCTGGGCACACCACTTTGGGTGCCTGACTGTCTGTGGTCCCTACTAGCTCAGATGCAAGGAAGCCATGTTATGGTGCAGGACAATGTGCCTGTGGTAAAAGAAAAGGATTCCCGTTAGGGAGTTGCCGGCTACACCTGAGGATATTTAGAAAAGTTCTCCAATAACACCTTAAGCTGTGTGGTGCTCCGTCCGTGCTGTGAAAGCAGCGAATAACAGAAGATAAACAAGCGAATAGACATAGGCACTCACCAGTCCAAATGAGGTAAAAAAAGGTGAGTTTAATGATGAAATAATAATTCCAATGTAACAAACAGGATGAATATGATAACATCAAACATGGGGAAGCAGAGGACCTGCCTTACGCGTTTCGTGGCATTCGGCACTTAATCATAGGCCTATGATTAAGTGCCGAATGGCACGAAACGCGTAAGGCAGGTCCTCTGCTTCCCCATGTTTGATGTTATCATATTCATCCTGTTTGTTACATTGGAATTATTATTTCATCATTAAACTCACCTTTTTTACCTCATTTGGACTGGTGAGTGCCTATGTCTATTCGCTTGTTTATCTAATGTGCCTGTGGTGTCTACTGGGTTTTTGTTGGAAATGTATAATTTGCAAATCAAGCCACAAGATCATGTAATTAACATAAAACATGACATACATAGGCAACAAATATTTTTTTCCTATTCAAGGTTTTTGTTTCAAATTCTGCAGACCATTTTTTTTCTGTTGATTTACAGTATATACCAGTGATGTACCACATATCTTCACTTTTCACTGTAAATATTCGGGTACTGCACATCCTATGATTACTGATCATCATGATATATGTAAGGAGTCCAAAGACATCCAGGAAAAGGTACACATTCCTCAGCACTGAGGCGAAAATAAGTTGAGTGTGTGCATGAAGATATTATAATTATGGAAAGACATTTATGTATATTATATGGGGAATTTACTGGACTTGATAGTTTAAGGTTCATAGAGCTTAATGAGCTAGTGTATGAGTGATAGTGTGAAAGCTTTTATTAAAAATGAATTAATCTAGCGCAAATAACCTGAGGTGTATGAACCCTCCCAACATACCTGTAATATACTGTAGAACTAGTGCAATATGTGAGGGTGCACAGAAAATATATGAAAAAAAGACATATCTTCAATTTTCAATTCATGTGGATTTTATATCTCTTTAAAACAGGCGTATGGCCTAATGAATCCCGGCTCATGGGTACCAAGTAACTCAAAAGGCTATCCCTGTGGTTGGTAGCAGATCAGATCTTCCACGATGTATGCATATAGACACAATGCAAAGTAAGTAGGGAACAAATCATTGGAGAAAGTAGCCAAAAATTACATGTTTTATTTACGTTACTTGTAAAACATATCTAGCATCTGCTTACAATTAAATATCCTGTAACACATAAATACTTAGTCAGCGTAGGTCAGTGTACAAAAGTCCTCTGGTGAAATGATGTGTATTTGTTTCCGTGTTCTAATTTGGCTTCTCCCCCATATATTCTTATGTTCCAGTTCTGGCCTGGAATAATGCAATATATAGAAGGCCATCATGACAAAGGTTTCCTGTCATTTCCCTCACCCTGTCAGTTAAGCCAAGGGCAGAATAAGGGCACGGCATGGGGGTGGCAATGATTGGAAAAAGGGGATGGCCTTTGGCTATATATTGCAGGATTTTCAGGAATGATTTCCTGTTTGAAGAAAAAATGACCATTCCTTACCTGTTGACATGGAAGCCCGCCTGGCCCAGCTCAGGACTGCTGCTTCCATCCATGGTCCAGATTGGCTGAAAAATAGAGTGGGTGAGCTGTTAGCCCCCGCACAAACTGTGTCCAGCCTCACCCCACCCTTAACTGCAGCCCCTGTTAGGCCTACTAGAGCTAAGGCCTCCAGACCCCCAGCTCGATTTAGCCCTGATGCTGCTGGGCATGGACACCCTGTGGTGTGTGCCCACCACACAGCCCCCCCCTAAGCGCGCCAAAAAGGCTTAATTTAAGCATTCTAGGATGGATGCTGGGTCCCACGTGGCCCCCGCTGCTCCGTTAAGTCAGAGCAGCACTTTGCAGGTGAGGGCTATCCCCACTCCCCTTGCTGTGTTAGGGAGCGGTGTGGCACACATTATTCCCCCCCTAACGCGAGCTGCCTCTTCCGTGCGAGCGGGCAGCTCGCTTGATATGCGCAACGGTGATTCTGGCCAAGTGCCGGTGGCTCCGCCCCCTACAACGAGCGTGATGCCGGCTAAGTCCCTGAGAAGAGGGAGGAGACGCACGGCGAGCAGCTCTCGCGTGCTGTCTCCTGCTCCCTCTCCCTCCACAGCTGATCTGCGTGCCACTGACTCTCACTCTGACAGGAGAGCAGCGGTTAGGCAGGTTGGGGCACACCACGTGACCTCCCGACATGGGGATGCCAGGGAGGCTCGTGGATATGGAGGGACAGCCAGCAGCAGGTCTCCTCAGCCAGCTGGAAGGAGGTCCACTCAGGCGGACAGACAGAGGTCCCCTCAGCCAGCCAGAAGGAGTTCTCCTCGGACATCTAGACGGAGGTCTCGTCAGCCAGCCAGAAGGAGGTCCCCTCAGCCGGGCAGCAGCAGGATGCCGGATGGCAGTGTTGTCTTCAGAAGGCGATTCCCCTACTTTACAGAGGGGAGACAGCAGTGGTGACAGGCAAGTCTGCGGGACACGGGGTGCGGGAAGGTGGCGTAGATCAGCTGCCTTTCACAGGTCTGGCTCTTGTTCACCGGAGTCCATTAACCCACGGCAGCGCGGTTACTCGAGGAGAAGAGGAGAAGTTGCGAACACGAGGCGGTCCAGGCGGCATTCGTCGAGGGAGTCTTCCGTCAGATCCACAGGGCCCTTGGATCCGGCCCGCCACCGCAGTAGAGGATCCACGGGTGAGTCTCCAATATCTTCCTTTTCTATATCACAACCATTGCACGACACTCACTTGCAACAATCTATAGGTGATAAAGGTTCCAAAAAAGGGTGGAAGGGGGGGGGGCTTCACAGACACCACAGAGGGAGTCCCTTATATTGTCACAACTGGTGGTTGGGCTTAGGGATATGTTAAAAGTGGTAGAGGCTAGCACATTGGTAGGCCCCCTCCCCCTGCGCAGGTTTGGGGCAGATATGCGTCTGCAGGTAATAGCGGGGCACAGTTCCCGGGTGTTCCACAGGTCAGCTGTGGGGTGGGTGCGACATCTGCTGTGGTCACGGTGGAACCAATTTTACCCACCACAACAGCGGTCATGGGTCTGTTCCGGCCACGGACACGTCCCAGAAGGAGTCAGGGGAAAAAGAGAAGGACACTGTCCGTTTATCTGATGCGGCCAGGGGGGACATATATGTCTGCTATGAGGGCCCAATGGGTGCTCATTTAAAGCAAGAGGTGAGAGATAAGATAGGAAAAGGCGAGTTTGTGGAAATCTTCTCCCTTCTTCCCCTTGAAAAATTTAACTTAGATGCTGTATCAAAGCCTAACGATCATAAGAAGGAAGATGAGGAGAAGAGGCGGTATCACCTCATCCCTCGAACTTTCTCGAATTTCTCTGCAAGCTTTTGCGATCTTGGCTGGGGTGATTGGTGAGACACACCCGGAACAGTGCACGGGTTTGTTTTGCTACATGGACTCAATCCACGAAGCATACAGGGTATATGGTGGACAAGCTTGGCTCAGATACGACGAACAGTTTCGTCAGAGTTTGGCGGTTCGGAAGTCCATTCTGTGGCACCACAAAGACATTGCGATATGGCTCAGGGTTATGGCTCCCGGCTGCAATGCTGTACTGCCCTTTTTGCCAGTGGCCGCAGGTCCGTCAGCCTCAGGGGAGGTTCATGCAAGTTCAGGCACGAGTGCTCCGGTTGCGGCGGAGGGCATCCGGTGTTTAAATGTTTTAAACGCCAGCGCCAAGAAAAAGGGGGTTCTTTTAACCCGTCTGGTGGAAAAGGGGATGACGCCAGTGGCCGTAAAGCCACTGGCTCAGTAGATACCCGGACAGGGAAGCGGCTGCCTTGCTCCTGTCTGGTTTTTCAGAAGGTTTTGTTATCCCGGCAAGACTGGAGGGAGGTTTTCCCGTGCCAACAAATTTAAAATCGGCTGCCCAGTTTCCCGAAGTGGTGTATGCAAAGTTGCACAAGGAGGTGGCATTGGGGAGGATGGAGAGTCCGTTTCCATCCTCTCCGATTCCCGGCCTGCTTATATCGCCCCTCGGGGTGGTTCCCAAGAAGGAGCAGGGAAAGTTTTGCCTTATTCACCACCTGTCCTTCCCAAGGGGGAGGTCGGTGAATGATGGCATTGATGATGAGCTTTGCAAGGTGTCATACACTTCTTTTGATCAGGCGACGCGGTGGGTACGTAAGATGGGTCAGGGGGCGTTATTGGCGAAAACCGACATAGAGGCGGCTTTCCGTCTGCTGCCCGTTCACCCGTCGTCTTTTTATTTATTGTCTTGTCAATGGGAGGGTGGCATTTATGTGGACAAATGTTTGCCAATTGGATGTGCCATATCGTGCTCACTGTTTGAAACGTTTAGCTCGTTGTTGGAGTGGGTTATCAGGGAGGAGTCGGGTTCTGCATCCATAATTCATTACTTGGATGATTTTTTGTGTGTTGGCCCGCCCGACTCCTCACTGTGCCTTACGCTGCTGCGTACGGTTGAACATGTGATGCATCGATTTGGGGTCCCATTGTCACAGGAAAAGACCGTGGGTCCCGCTACAACCATTACGTTTTTGGGGATCGAGATCGATTCTGTGTCTATGGAATGCCGCCTTCCCCTTGAAAAAGTGGTGGACCTTCGGGGTATAGTGTCGGTGTTAAAAACAGTGCGTAAAGTACAGCTTAGACAGCTGCAGTCACTGCTGGGCAAGTTACCTTTTGCTTGTAGAATCATCCCGATGGGCCGGATTTTTTGCAGGAGATTGTCGCTGGCGACGGCAGGGATCCGCGCACCGCACCATTATATACGCATGACGCGGGAGCACAGGGCCGATTTAATGGTGTGGGACTCTTTTCTGAGAATGTTTAATGGGAGATCGTTAATCATAGATAGGGTGATCACTAACAAGGACTTAAATCTCTGGACAGACGCCTCTGGGTCTGTGGGTTTTGGGGCCATTTTTGAGCAAAAATGGTGTTGGGCCTCTTGGCCTTGGAAGTGGTTTCAGTCTGCTGGATCAAAAACCTGGCTTTTTTGGAACTGTTCCCGATAGTGAGTTCAGTGATTTTATGGGGCCCTCGAAAATAAGAAAGTCAGGTTCTGGTGCGATAACTTGGGGGTGGTGCAAGCTATTAACAACGGGTCGGCTTCATCCCCCCCGGTTATACGCTTATTAAGGGAGCTGGTCTTGATATGCCTTCAAAGGAACTTGCTGGTGCAGACTGTGCATGTCCCGGGGATCAAGAATGATGTGGCTGATTCTTTATCTCGGCAGCAATGGGAACGGTTCCAGCTGTTGGCACCAGGGGTGGACGGGGAAGCCACTCCCATACCAAAATGGATTTGGGGAATTGCGGACGGACGGCGGACCTTCTGATACACCGGTCTTTGGTACCTGCTACCTGGGCTGCGTATAAAAAAGTGTGGGAGCAATGGCGTTCCTTTTTACTTGAGGCCGGCATCCTGGCGAACGTGGAAGGGGTCCGCACGGTTCTTTTATGGTTCATCGGACAAATGTTTGCAGACAGCATTTCTGTACCGCCCATGAATAGAAAAATATCTGCGATAGCGGCCCTGTTTAAATTTGAGGGTTTTCCTGATTTGACGAAAGATTTTGTGGTTAAGATGGCTTTGGCGGGTTATAGAAAAGGGTACAAACAGGCGGATACCAGGCGCCCCGTGACATTTCAGTTATTATTGCGCTTGCTCGCATGTTTGCCATACGTTTGTGTGTCAAGTTACGAGGTTCTGTTGTTTAGCGTAGCATTTTCATGGGCCTTCTTTGGTGCCTTTAGAATCAGTGAACTTGTTTCTCCCACTAAGAATAAATATGGGGGTATTTTGTTTGAGGATGTCCACAGCTCGTAGGGCAGGATCTGGACAGTTATTCGTAAGTCCAAAACAGACCAGGGTGGGCGGGGCTTGAAAGTCATTATGTTAGCTTTGCCCGGTTCTATTGCTTGCCCGGTATTTTGCTTGCGTCAATTTCTCCATGAGCGCCCACTAGGCTCCCCGAGTTTGCTGCTGCATGGTGACAGGACAGCCCTGTCTCGGTACCAATTTATTACCATATTCCGGCGCTGTCTCTCGGCGCTCGGGTTGTTTGGTTCTAATTCATTCCGGATAGGGGCGGCCACGGAGGCCTCGCGTTGGGGTTTAGGGGAGGACATTGTAAAGTTAATTGGGCGGTGGGAATCGTCTAGGTTTCGTACGTATATTAGGCTGCACCTAGTCTGACTTGGTGTCCTGAAGTGCAATAATTCTGGGGTTTGAAAAAAAATAAAAAATAAAAAAAAAAAAACATAAAAAAAATTAAATAAATAAAATAAAATAAATTAATGGGAAGTTGTGAAGGATGAACGTGCCCGGAAAAAGCTGAACGGGACCATCTCTCGTTTTGTTGTGTTTAATGGTGGAATCGTTGCTCGGCATCTTGACCTTAACGGGGCCGATGCTTCCTTATATAGGAGAGATGGAGTCCATCTTACTCCTGTGGGTCTGGATCTTTCGAACCTGGCGATCCAGACAAGTTTGGAAAAAGCGGTAGCTGTTTGGAGGAGCCAATGCGCATAAGGGTTCACGCGTATTGGCCATGGCGGGGGTCCCCGAGGTTTGGCACTAGTGCAGGGGGTTGGTCATCTGGGGTATGGCCAACCCGGTTGGGCAGTAGCTGTGGGAAGCTAGCTGCACGGGCTCCCCATGGGCTAGTCCCTGGGGAGTGAGGCATGGCTACTGTGCAAAACAGGGACGTCAGTAGCCGTGGGGCATGTGGTACACCTGCGCCAGATTCTCGGGGTCCTGATCCTAGCTGGTCTAGGATAAGTCACACGCTACCGCTAAGGTTCATTAGTATTAGTTCATGTTGTTTATATGTCTTGTTATATAAACATGTGTTAGTTGGTATTTATAAATATATATATATAATTTTATATATATAGTTTTATATGCCCGGTTATTTAATTATTTATAAAGTTTTAACCATATCTGGTTTACAGCAATACTTGTTATTTATTTCAGCTATGTATTTAGCTGTCAATTTATGTTGCAGCATTTCATTAAAGACTGCGACCTTTCTAGCCACTCAGTTGTCTGTCTCTTTATTGGTGGGGGGAATGTATTATCAGGTATACCTTGGTCATGTGTCAACATGTTTTTTTTCTTTTTTCAAGTTTCTTCAAATGTCTAGTGTCATGGCTCCTCAATGGACTTAAATAAGTTGTTGTTAAAGCAGGTTGAATTTACTTTGTCCATATTAGTAAGAGTAAAACGTGTCAGTGTATAGTCGAATTTCACCATGCATAGGTACATTTGCTGAATAGCAGGAATCAGAACCCTTTTTTTTATTCCCGCTCTTAGAAAATATTAGTTTTTACCGGCTCTAGATACTCGGCGACATCAGACTTCACCCATTTTATGGCTGCTTAAGCTGGGAAGAACTGGAGGCGCGGACAATTTGTCCTCCTTACCAGCCAAGGGTGGTGAGTATTCCCACATTCTCTCCAGTCACATGACACAAACACATATCTACACATGTTGGACAAAAAGCGTTTACAAGCATATCACATGTTGACTGACTAAGTATCCCGAGACATGTATTTCTCAAACATATGCAGTGCCAAGGTTAACCATTGTAAAAGTTTAGTCCTTTTAAATATCTGCATGCTGTCTTCTGTTTATGACATCACCTGAACGCATGATGTGCAAAATGTATGCTCTCTATTGAAGTGGCTTATTTGTATTTGAAGCCACAAGATGATTATATAAATCATAGAATAAACCAACACATATAAAAACATACCCCAAGAAATATGTTCTTATTTTGATACACAGTTTATATGGGGAAATGTAGGACCAAAGTACAGCATTTGAGGTCAATAAGTGCAGCCGCAGAGTGTATTTGTGACTGGAAGCTGGCGCTTTGTACTAAGTTGCGGCCACACATGATAATCACCAAGACAACTTTAATTAATAGTTCCTACACTTTGATTACATATGATTTAATATAATCCCAGCCCTTTCAGTCAAAGTTCAGATTTTCGCCTGTAGTGTAATTTCACCTATACAGAAGATAATCATTTGACAGATAGTTGATGCTTCTGAGTTTTCAGGTTCTTCTAGGTGTTATGATGTATTGGTTTGTGATATTGCTGCAGGAGCCAACTGGGGACCTACAGGCTGCCAACCAGGAGATGTCCCTCTCATGTCTGGCGGACCTGAAGTCTGCTATCTCTTCAGATGACAGGACTGGCAGGCTCTGCCTGGCATGTCTTATGTCAGCCCCCGATGGAGGGACTAAGAGGCACAGACTCCACATATTACCATCAGACCATGTGGGACGGGAAGAAGGGCCGGAGTCTGAGCCTCACTCTCCTGGGAAATGCGGTAAGGACACAAATATTTCACTAAATTTCCTGTGTTCCATCTTTCTTTACACAGACAATATTATCCCTTGTTTTGTTTTATGTAATGACAACAATTCTAGCTTCAAATTTCTTCTCATGTAATTATTTAAAGCAAATAGTTTCAATCTTTTTTTTCCGTTTGTAATGTTTCTTATGCCAACACTCTTTTTTTCCAGGAGTCAGCCCAATATCTCTGCTGAAAGGTCTCCAGTTTTACATCATCACCTTCCCCTACTCTGTACCACCCAACAGTAGCATTACTCCCCTTGCTGTTTACCAACAAACAACATAGCATCTTTTTCTTGCTGTGTGTCATCAAACTGTGCAGCTTCTTCCTCTCCTTGTATGTCATCAAACTGTGCAGCTCCTTCTTCTCATTGCATGTCATCAAACTGTGCAGCCTCTTCCTCTCCCTGTGGCTTCTTCTACCTGCTTTTGATGCTCTCTGTGCTTTATCTGTCTTGTCTTCTCTCCAGTTTTGACCCAGCTTGTATGATTACCCGCTCTCCAGTTTTGACCAGGCTTCTACGACTACCTGCTCTCCAGTTTTAACCCGGCTTGTCTTACTCACAATCAGCTCAGCAAACCACCTGAAAACAACGTGGTCATATGAGCTCCAAATACAAGAACAAAACAGGGCATCACCATCAGCTCTATATACCAGCAAGTAGAATAAAATAACAATCATACTATACCACCAAAAGAAATCAACATGATGTAGAAATTAACATTCTCATCAGAATATAATATAACCAACAAAAGAGGCCTCCACCTCTACAGTCCTATACCACAAACAGAAAATGCCAGCACCAAAGAGTGTGTTATCGAATACAGTACATATCTTCTAGAGATAACAAAAGCATTGGTATTAATCAAAGTAAGATGTATAGGTATACATTTAAAACAGGCAGAAATTTAATCCAGCAAATGTTTAATTATTTTCTATCTGTTTAAAAACAAAATGGACAAGGGCCAATTTTCTGGCCTATTTTTTTTTACAAATTAATTTACTACAAAACAAGGTGCCTCTGTCTGGTCCATGAACATTCACAAATCATTCAGGATGCACAGCTCTACACTGCACCCCACAGCCAAAGAACAGATCATTAACTAAACTCAACAGCTCAACATACCACAAAAAAAAACAACAAATCATGAACAATAACTCTTCCACCATAATGAAGAGAGTGTGGCTAACAGGTCTACCATCAAAACATCAGAGTGTGGCTAACCGCTCTATATACCACCAAAAAGAGCATACAATGGCCAACTGCTCTGACACTGGAAAGAACAAAGAATAGCCAACAGCTGTATATACCATTAAAATGTACCAAGCTTGGCCACCAATTCTACCACCAAAAATAACAGAGAATGTCCCACAACACTGTCTACCTCAAAAAGAACAGATCATGTCCAACAGCACTGTCTATCACTAAAAATAACAGAGAATGTCCCACAGCACTGTCTGCCACTGAAAATAAAATGGCCTGGCAAACAACTCTATGGACCACCGAAAAAAGTACAGAAACATCACATCCAGACTTTTAGATGGATGGTAAGTGTTTTATAGTTTACCCTAATCCAGCAATGTCACTCTTTTGACCTTTTTAAAATAAATGGTGCAGAGACAGGTGACTTGGGATGGATTAATCACTATAGTTCTCTGTGTGTCATTCAGGGCTCGAGTCCTGCACTTTTTTCATGGCAGGAACGCTGTTCCCTTTGCTCCAGCTGGACTGCACCCATTCCAGTATGAACTGGTGCTGTATGAAGAACACCTGCAGATTCCTTCCAGCTTTTCAAGCATCATCTTCTCAAACCAGTCATCTTGGCCCACCCTGTGGTGTATCACCAGATTAATATATATAATTATCACAAAGGTTTTTCTACATTAAAATGTATTTATTACAAGGCATCAACACAATACTACACATTTATCACAAACACACACAGCCAATCCCCACAGAGTAACAATCCCTTTAATCTCTCTCTCTATCATATAGTAAACCGCTTCCCCACACGTTTGATCTCACCCACGGTTAGTCCTCCACATCTAGTAATGGATCACTACTACAAGTTCATGCTTACCACCTCCACCGAGGAAGAAAAGAAACTGAATGATTCTCTGCCTGGCAATAGCTTATCAGACCTTAATTAAGATGATGTGTTTTACATCACATCCTGGTTTCCAGTGTATTCATGCATCACTTCCTTTAAGAAAATAGTGGGAGGGAGGGAAAGCGTCTAAGCCCTCCCACCTAAGCCTGTTTACTTTGTTTAGAGATATCCTGAAAGCAAGAAAAGTTACCACATTCCCTCACTTTTTTTCCTTCTATGTTGCTGCATTATCTAGTTATCCCTCTAGTACAAGAGAACATAATGGGAGCAAAAACCTGATATACATGAGAACTCCGGAATAGTTCCCTCAGCGACATAAGTTCTCCTGTACTTTCCTATGGCTGTCAATTGACATATTATACAAAATGTCACAAAAACCTATATACAATAGTGTTAAGGTTAATGTGTGCGATACTTACCTGAAGGAATATATGTGTAATTCAAAACTTTATTGAAAGATGTATGTGTTTGAGAGGGAGAAGACATTAAAAAAAACAATTTGTTATATATCCTCTTTCCAAGTTTCTTGCTCCTCTTTTTCATTGCTATGTATTATAACTGGTGTCAATACTTGAATGGACATGAGTACTAGCGACAGAGTTCATGGAACTGAATGTGTTCGTACACTTGTAAGAATTCCCCACCAGGGATGATGTCCTTTTTAGTCCTTTTGCTATTGTTCCAGCAGTAAGCTGATGGGGTACAGTTGTTGTTTGTTGTTGTACATTAGATGGGAGTCAACTATTTTCATCATCAGTTAAGGAGTTTTTATCCTACTATTAAGTCCAAATGATATCTGCAGTATTCAATACTTCCAATCCAGTTCCAACTTCTCCTAGAAGGGCTACAAGCGATTCCCTATTTTCCTGCATTGCTCTGAGGTAAAACTAGATTTCATCATTAGAAATGAATAGATACATAGGAGACTGGAACTCTGAGAGGAAGAATAACAAAACCATAAACAAAATAAAAATACAAAAATAATGATCACTTCACCCTTTTGTAATTTCTCCCGAATCTCTTTTAGTTCCACATCTTGGTCTTGAAATTCCCTCAGTGCTTTCACCCTAATCTGAATAATTTTAGACTTGCTTCTTGCAGTAGAAGCTATTTGCAATGTGTTTTTTTAATAATTTTATATTAAAATTATTATTTATTATTATTATTATTATTAAATATTATTTTTATAATATTGTTAAATAATCATATTGAATGAGGAGTACTTGAGTACTGGCAGCTTCATTAATCAGGAAGCAATAATGGTTTTGCAGAGAGGGTTTATTTAGGGTATGTTCTACTTAGATTAGTGGGAGATTCAGCACAGGTAATCCTTTTGCCATGGAGTTGGAGTGACTCTTTGTGAGGCCACACCCCCTCGATGACCATGCACCAATAGGAGGAGAAGGGGTGGTGGTCTTGTCTTCCTCCCACTGTGGTGTCTGGAATGATTGTTTTGTTAAGCCCATATGGGAGTGTCTGGAGTTTGATAGGGCTATGACTGAGAGTTGCCATCTTGGAGGAGGCAGTAGAAGGAGTTGGGCACCACATCTTTAGCAGGGAGACATGGAAAACAGGGTGGATGCTGTATTGCGGAGGAAGAGCGAGTTCCATGGTCACTGGGTTGACTATGCGTACTATGGGAAAAGGACCAATGTATTGCGGGCCCAACTTTCGTGTAGGACAGGACAACTTTAAATGGGCTGTAGATAACCACACCTTGTCCCCTATTTTGTAGGATGATGCTGGAGACCTGTGGAGGTTGGCATAATGGCGTTGTGCTTTCTGAATCTTTGTCAGGGATTGAGGTAGCATGTTATGCGTTTGAGTCATTTAACGTAGCCTGTTGTTGAGGTCTGGTATTGGACCACAGATGGGAGTGCTAGGGGGCATGGAAGGATGGATTCCGTGGTTCGCACAAAACGGTGACATATTGATTGATTGATGTTTCTGATTATTATATGCGAATTCTGCAATTGGGAGTAAACAGCTCCATCTTGGACATAGGAGGTGAAACATCGGAGATATTGCTCCAGAGTTTGGTTGGAGCATTCTGTCTAGCCATTAGATTGTGGATGAAATGCTGTGGAGTGTGCCCTTTTGATATGAAGGGCGTGACAAAATGCAGCCCAGAATTTGGAGGTGAATTGCGTTCCTGTGTCAGACACAATGGTTTCTGGGAGTCCATGTAAGCGGAAGATGTGCTGTATAAATAACCTTGCAGTTTCATTGTGGGTAGTTTAGGACAGGGTATGAAGTGGGACATTTTGGTGTAGCGGTCCACCACCACCATGATAGTCGTTTTGTTGTTTGGAGGGAGGCAGATCAACTATGAAATCCATTGATAGATCCACCCATGGACGTAAAGGTATCGATAATGGGCGTAGTAGGCTGGATGGTTTGTTCCGAGGTGTCTTGGATTGGGCACAGGTAGTGCATGAATGGACATAATCGCTCACGTCTTTGTTCATAGAGGGCCACCAAAATGTTCTTTTGATGAGATCAAGGGTCTTCAAGGGTTTGTTTCCTCCATGACAGGCCAATAGGGTGTCATGATGATATTGAAGTACCTGTTGTTGAACAGTAAGGGGTACATAGATGTTGTTTAGGCGAAAAAGCAGACCATCACGTGCGCTTAGTGTCTTTGTGATGGGAGACGTCTCCTTGCCCGTTTCTTGTTTGAGAAAGTCCCAGAATGAGGTGGTTAAAGCGATAGAGAGAACTGGGGATGCTGAAGGAGACACTTTGGTTACATCTTAATAGATTCTGGAGATGGCGTCCGCTTTCCCATTTTTTTCTCCAGGTCTATAAGTTATAATATGTTAAAAGAGCAAAATAACCATAGACCATCTTGCGAGGCGGGAACATAATTGTTTAGCGGAGCGTAGATATTCTACGTTTTGGTGGTCAGTGAATATTAGGATGGGGTGTTTTGCACCTTCTAGGAGATGTCTCCATTCTTCCAAGTCTTCTCTGATCGCCAAAAGTTTTTTTTCTCCGATGCTGTAGTTTTGTTCGGATGTGGTGAGTTTCTTGGAGTGGTATGCCACAGGATGCAATAGACGTATTTCTCCTCTCCTTTGGGAAAGGATGACCCTTGTGGCAGAATTGGAGGCATCAACTTCCAGGACGTACTGTTCATTGGAGTCTGGAAGCATAAGGATGGGAGCTGTAGTAAACAAGTTCTTTAGTGTTTCAAAAGCAAGTTGCGCTTGAGAAGACCACCAGAATATTTGTGTTGGTCTAGTGAGTTCAGTTAAATGCCGTATGACAGAAGAGAAGTTCCTAATGAATTTTCTATAGAAATTAGAGAATCCAATAAATCGCTGCACATCTTTTCTACAGGTGGGTTGTGGCCAAGTCAGGATGGTAGACACTTTTTTACGAGGATCCATGGAGATACTGTGTGGGGTGATGACATAGCCTAGGAATTCGATGGAGTCTGCATGGAACACACATTTTTCCAGCTTAGCATAAAGGCGATGTAGTCGCAATCGACTTAGTACTTGGGTTATATGTAGTATATGTTCTTTAATTGAGGGGGAGAAGATGAGGATATCATCCAGGTATACTACCACGAAATGATCCAGGTAGTCACGGAAAACATCATTCAGAAATGCCTGGAAGGTAACAGGTGCATTACAGAGAGCGAACGGCATTACGGTATATTCGAAATGCCCGTACCTGGATCTGAACGCCGTCTTTCACTCATCTCCTTTTCTAATCCTGACTAGGTTATAGGCCCCTCTTAGATCGATTTTGGTGAAAACATTTGCTGTACACATGCTATCAAGTAAACCAGGAATAAGAGGCAGCGGGTATCTATTCTTTATGGTAATCTAATTCAATTCTCTATAATCAATGCAGGGACGAAGGCCACCATCCTTCTTCTCTACAATAAATATACCTGCTCCTGCTGAGGAGGTGGATGGACGAATAAAAACTTTATTCAAGTTGTCTTCGATATATTCCTTTAAGACAGTTAGTTCGGGCTCTGAAAGTGGGTATATCCATCCAAACAGGATGTAAGCACCTGGGAGCAAATCAATAGGACAAGCGAAAGAGCGGTGAGGTGGTTGGGTGTCTGCTCCTTTTTTCTCAAAGAAGTCCTTATATGAAGAATATTCGTGAGGTAAAACGCAGGTGTCTAAATTGGTATATTCATATGCAGGTGTTGGAGATCGGTTCTCAACAGAAGAATGAATACTGTTTGGGGTCCTGCAATGAGAGGAGCAGTAGGGGGAATTGAACGTCAAAGACCCTGACTCCCAATCGATGAAGGGGTTGGGTTTTCTGAGCCAGGTGATACCCAGAATGCCAGGAAAGTGAGGTGATTCCACAACGTCAAAGCAGAGATATTCTTTTAGTATAGTTCCAAAAGATATGAGGAGGGGAATCGTCTCATGTTTAATAGGACCAGATTTTAAGGGACTGCCATCTATTAATTGTTTGTGCAGTGGGCTGAGTTTTTTTTTTATGAGGATGTTATGTTGTCTCACCACCTGTTGATCCAGAAAACAGCCACTGGCTCCTGAGTCTAACATGGCGTGTACGGTGATTCAGTGTTTATTCCACTGTAGGAGGAAAGATATCGTAAGATGAGGTTGGATATTGCCAGTAACAGGTAAGCCAGAGAGCATAGGATAGAGATGCTTACCCACAGAAGGCTTGGGCTTGATTCTGCAATCTTTGAGGACATGACCTAGTTTCCCACAAAGCTTGTGAAGCCTGCGATGTAGGCGTTCCTCTTTGGTCAGTGGCCCTCAAGCCATACCTATTTGCATAGGCTCCTCTTGAGACGTAGAAGGAGAGGGAGGTGAAATTGGAACAGATGGAGAAGGAGTATACATCCTTCTTCAGTAGCGCGGCGGTCCTACTCACTCGCGTTGGTTTCTTTTGCGCATGGGCGACGCTCGCGTCGGCCATTTTCTTGGAGCCTGTGTATTCTAATACACGGAGCTCCATTCTGGCATCTCCCTAACCACGCCCCCTGCTATTCCCGCTTCTACAACGGTCCTGGTACCCCGTTTTCGCAGTCAAGCAATGCGTGGACATCAGGGAAGTATTTCCAACGTTTTTTGTCTGTGCTTTTCTATATCTACCAGTGTACTGATCCGTTTGGATAGTGATACCTTGAGCAGTGTATATATATTGTGACCCTGTCTATATACCGTGCATTGTGTGTTTTTCTAAAACTGGGCTTGTGGTTAATTTTACAATTTTATTATGCAACCCAGTAAAGAGTCAGACAAAGCTGAGAATTCTTATGCCTCAGCGTGACCACATTCACAGGGTTTCTCAATTGATTTCTCGGGGTCTCAAGAATTGCAGGACTTATTGGACGCCACAATGGCAAAATCGGTCTCCCAAGCTGTGCATTCAGCTATGGGGCTGATGTCGTCCAATTTGGCGTCCTCTATTTCCTCAGCTTTAAAAGCTGCACAGGAACCTACCCAGAGAGGATATCCTCCTCAAAGTGGGGAACCCAACAAACAGGGACCGGGCCGTAAGGCTACTGCCAAGGTGAAACATGCCCTCAGACCCTTATCACTGGACATACCATGCAAAAGAGCCCTGCATCAGGCGAAATCGATGCGTAATTGGAAAAGGGCTAGAGCCCTACAAGATGAGGACTCTGAGTCCATTTCAGAGGGGGCATCAGATGGGTCATGTTCTTCTGACCAGGATGAGATGGGAGTGGACTTTGCGTCACCCAATGACTCTGATGGGGCTACCCCAGTTATGACAGGCCAAGTACAGGCCGATGATTGTATTTTAGATCCTAAAGGCAAACCCCTCTTTGACCCTGAACAACTCCAGCACCCAGATCTTCGGAGTGGGTACCCTCTGCTCATATAGCAGAATATGTTGCCATGAGAGTGTGCAAGCCCTTAGATAGGGCCACCAGAGATAAATTGAGGGCTGAATGCCCCAGACCAACGGTACCTAATTCAGCCTGCAAAACTCCCGAGGTTGACGCTAGATTGCCCCAATTTTTTGCAAAAACAGGCTGGAAAGCCCGTAAAGGGCTAGATCACTCCCTTCGCAACTGTCAAGACACGATGGGACTCCTGATTAAAATTTTTGAATTGGCTGAAACAGCTTCAGCACAGGGTACCGATATAGATCCGGAGACATTGAAAAGTTGGGTCCAAAGGGCCATATGTTTTGTGGGCAATGCCAACACGGCCTTGGCAAGCGAACGCAGGAAGGCAATCCTGCTCAAAATTGATCCTAAGCTAATCAGTATGGCATCTTCAGAACCAGGCCCAAAAGCTAATGGGATGCTCTTTGGCGATTCATTCATCAAAGATTTAGGATCATTTGTACAAACATTTGCTGCGCTGGACAAAGCGCAAAACACCATGCGCAGAGTTTTCCAGCCCAGAGTCTTTCAAAAGGCCGGCAAATCTAGAGGCCACCTGGCTGGCCGTGGTAGCAGGGTTATTCCACGGAACCCCAGGTGCCTCATACAACAGAGACCGGTGGTCTACCAAGAAACTAGAGCACCTGCCCCTCAGTTTTTCCCTCAGAGAGGACGACCATGGCAGAGCAGAGGCGTCCGCAGTTCATTGCAGCACAGATGAACATATGGTAAGTCATGTGCCCTCTTACCACAAACATGTTATGGTAGGAGGAAGGCTGGCTTATTTCATAGACAATTGGTACAGGATCACTTCGGATCCTTGGGTGTTGCAGACAGTAAAGGGTTTTCGGATAGATTTTGTAGCACGCCCATACCAAGAACTACCTCCCAAGAGACTGATATTATCACAAGTAGATTTTCAATGCATAGATTTGGAAATCAAAACTTTGATTGTAAAGAGGGCGGTCGTGCCGGCCGAGAAGAAAGGTTTTGGTTTTCTCAGCAACATTTTCTTGGTTCCCAAGAAAGGTGGAGGTTCTCGACCAGTTATCAACCTTCATCCACTGAACGAGTTCATGCGGTACCAACATTTCAAAATGGAAGGAATACAAAACCTTCGGGATCTTTTATGCCTAGGGGACTGGATGGTGAAGTTGGATCTTCAAGATGCATATCTAACAGTTCCAGTGTCGGAAGATCACCAAAAATATCTTCAATTCCGATTGCGCAACAAGGTTTGGAAGTTCGTATGCCTTCCGTTTGGTCTCTCCTCCGCTCCTTGGTGCTTCACCAAGCTACTAAGGCCGGTAGTGGGACAGTTACGCAGAAAGGGCGTCAGACTCATTATATACTTAGACGACATGCTCATCATGTCGCAGGATGTAGCATCATTAAACCTTCATATGACATGGACAATCGACCTCCTGCAAAACCTGGGTTTTATCATCAATTGGGAAAAGTCTATGCTAGACCCTGCGCAACAGATATAATTTCTAGGGTTTATGATCGACTCCGTACACGGTTCCCTGCAACTGCCGAAAGAGAAAATCAAAACCATTAAGAAAGAGATAAAAGGAGCCCTTTCAAAGTCCACATTGACGATCCGTCATTTAGCCCGAATCATAGGCCTCCTTTCGGCGTCCATACAAGCAATTTTTCCCGGCCCACTTCACTACCAGGCACTCCAGCGACTCAAAACCCGCTCGTTACATCAGGGATAGACGTACGATCAAACAGTACCTCTAGATTGCGAGGCAACAGAGGAACTGAAGTGGTGGTTACGTCACATGGAGGCCTGGAACGGCAGGGCAATTTTCAGTTCTTCACCGGATCTGGTGATCGCTTCGGACGCCAGTCTATGCGGATGGGGAGCCACCTGCGGCAACTCTTTTTTTTTTTCATAAAGATTTTTATTATGGCACATATAATATGACATTATAGCGAGCAGACATGAATCATTACCGATGATAATAAATGTTACATACAGAACCTCTTGAAAAACCAACATTGTTATTCACATAAATTATTGGGTACCATCAAGACAATTTCCTTGTGACATATCTTATATATCTTTTGCCATTTTTTCTTTCTTGAACAAAGATATATTAAAATAAACTTAAACTTGAGATATAGGATAGAAAAAGAGAAGGAAAGAAATCAAGAGAGTAATCGGGGAGATAGCTTGGTCAACTTGGGGGGGAGAGAGGGAGGTTGAGAAAGAGGTTGAGAGAGAAATTGAGAGACTTGGGTGTTAGTCGATCTTTGGATTCCCAGTTTCTGTCCAGTATTTAAACCTCTTTCTTGGATGTAGAATATTGCTCCCATATAGTCATGATTTCCTAGTACAATTGTGCTTTGTTGTTTGAGGTATAAAATAGACGTTCCATTTTTAAATTGTGCTCTATTAAATTAACCCCTTCTTGGTGGGGAGGTGCTAGAGATTTTTTCCAGTATTTGGCAATCACTGATTTGCTTGCTAGTAGGATATGCCCCAAAATGACTTTTTGTGCTTTCTTAAGATTCACTGCTAGGATATTCAAAATGGCTACTTCTGGTTTATGTTTTAATTTAACATGCAGGGATTTTGTTATAAGGTCATAAATATTTTCCCAGAATGTTTGAATTACTGGGCACTCTCACCATATATGAAGCATGGAGCCAGGAGCCTTGCATTCTCTCCAGCAAAGATTCGAGGAGGATGGGAATATTCTGGCTAGTTTTGTGGGAACCATATACCACCTGTACAATATTTTGTTTGTAGTCTCAGTATGATTTGCGTTGTGGGATATTGATTTTGGGAAATGTATTGCTTGTTTCCAAGCTGTTGGGGAAAGATTGTGCTGAAGGTCCTTCTCCCAAGCCGCTATGAAAGGTAGTTCATTGACTAGGTAGTTGTCCTCCAGGGATTTGTAACAGAGCGCTAGAGTTTTTTTTTGCCTGTGACCCTTTCTGGCATGCTATTGTAATTTTATGTAGAGTCTGGGGTGGAACTGTTAGAGTAGGGGAGATTCTCCTGAATATTTGTCGAATTTGCATGTATTTGAGGAATTCTGTATCTTTTAATTGGAACTGCATTTTGAGATCCTCAAATGATTTCAATTCAGCATTTTGCATTAAGTCCTGTAGTTGGACAATACCCGCTATGGTCCATGGAGTAAGGCACAGGTCGGGTATTAGTAATTCCAGACATTTAATATGGGAAGTCTTTGTTAATTTTGTCAATTCAGGTATTTTTTTTGCGTAATTGTTCCATATTGATCTTGAAGTGATCGAGCTCGGCATCCATATATTAGCTGGGTATATATATCGGCTGCGGAGTGTAAGGTTTCTGCGATGCGATGGGGAATATCAACACATGCTATTTCGTTCGGTGGACTATGGGTTAATCTGTTTTGTCTCATTCGGGCTGCTTGGTAATAATTTAGGACCAATGGTAGTCCCAGACCCCATGAGACGTTGGGCAGGTTGAGCCATTTGGATGCTATGCTGGCTTGTTGGTGTTTACAAATTTTAAAATATCCGATTGTATTTTGTCCATGATCTTTGTGGGAATAGAAATTGGGAGGGCTCTAAATAAATAGAGTAGTGTGGGCATGACTGACATTTTTATAGCTGCGATCCTTCCTAGCCATGTTAGAAAGAGCTTTGACCAGGATGCTAGATCTTGTTGTATCCCTTTCCATAATTTTGATATATTTTCATCTAATAATTTTTCATGGACTCTAGTTATTTGTATACCTAGGTAAGAAATATTATCAGTTCTCCATTCAAAGGTGTATGCAGCTTTCAACTGTGAGACGAGTTTGTGTGTGGTACACATCGGGAGGGCTTGCGTTTTGGATTCATTAACTTTGTGGTATGATACTTCCCCAAAGTTCTTTAGTGTAGCTTGTAATTGCGGGAGAGATTCTGATGGGTTCGATAATGTCACAATTATGTCGTCTGCGAACAGACCTAGTTTTGCTTCTTTTTTGGGAGCGTAAGGGATGCCCTTAATCAAGTTATTTGTTCTTATGGCTTTGGCTAGGGGTTCTAGGGCTAACACATATAACAGGGGGGACAGGGGGCAGCCTTGTCTCAATCCATTTGTGATTTGAAATGGTTTCGACTAGAATCCTGCATATGTGACTTTCCTCGCTTTTGTGAGGAGTACAATGCCAGAATCGCTTTAATAAATTCGCAGGGGAATTGAAATTTTAATAATACTTTTTCTAAATACAACCAGTGCAGACGATCGAAAGCCTTTTCGGCATCAATTGCTAGAATCAGGCTTGGGATGTTCCTCTTATTAATTAGTGATGTTATGTCAATTATTTTTCTCGTGTTATCCGTCCGCTGTCTGCCTTTGACAAAACCTACCTGGTCATAGTGTAGGAGCGAAGGAAAAATAGATTTCATTCGATTGGCCAACATTTTTGCGTATATTTTCACATCAGTGTTTAATAATGATATTGGGTCGGAAGTTGGGGCATACTGTTGCCGGTTTTCCCAGTTTTGGAATTGTAATAATATGGGCTAATAGCATAGAGGGTGGGAATGTGCCTTGGGAGCTACAGGAATTGTAGGTATTCGCTAAATACGGAGTTAATTGTTCAATAAAAATTTGGCAATATTTATTCGAGAAGCCATCTGGGCCTGGTGCTTTATTTTTTGGAAGTGATTTGATAGTTTCCGATATTTCCACTTCAGTGATGGGGGCTGTGAGTTTCTGTTTATGCACTGGATCTATTGAGGGAAGGGTAAGTTTACTCAAGAAATTGTCTATATTGTTTGGGGTTGGTTGTGGGGTTTTGGGATCATGTTTTAAATTATATAACGTTTCATAGTATGCTGCAAAAACATTTGGTATGTCAGCCGGGTTTTGGACTTTGTTTCCTTGGCGGGAAATTATATAGGGAATTGCCCTTTTTGAATCCTATTTTTTTCAGTCGTCTAGCCATTAATTTAGTAGCTTTGTTGCCATTAGTGTAGAAATTTTGTTTTAATCTTTGAATCTGCCTTTGTGTGTGGTGCAGTTGGATAATAGATATTTGGTGTTTAATATCTTTAATGCGTGAATACACTATTGGATTGGGATTCGATTTATGTGTATTTTCCAATGTTTTGAGGTCCGTCATGTAATCATTTAATTCTTTCTCCCTTTGTTTTTTCTCATAGGCAGCTGCTGCAATTAAATGGCCTCTAATGACTGCTTTATGCGCCTCCCAGAGAACTACCGGTGGCGTTTCAGGTAAGTCATTTAGTTTAAAGTATTCTTCCATCATCTTTTTAGTTTTCCTCAGTATTGTTTGGTTGTTGAGGAGGAAGTCATTAATGCACCATGAGTTCTGGCCTTTGTATTGAAATTTCTCCGTCAACGTTAAGTATATAGGAGCATGGTCCGACCACTGAATCTGTACAATCACTAACTCTTTGCAAAGTATTTTTGTCTGTTAAAAAATAGTCAATTCTGGAATAAGTGGTATGGACTTGGGAATAAAACGTGTAGTCTTTAGTCTGTCCATTTTGAATCCTCCACACATCATATAGTTTATCATCCCGGATGGCTGTTCTGAGTGTGAGGCTTTTTGTTTGTAATGACTTGAGATACTTTGCTGAGGGGGTTGAAGAGGAGTCCATAAGTGGATCGGCCATTGTGTTTAAGTCCCCCCATACCACCACTGACGCCATCAGATTTGAGGGTATCTGGTTTAGTACTTTCCTAACAAAAACTTCCGAATTCATATTTGGGGCGTAGACGTTTACTATGATATATGGAAGATTGTTGATAGTCACCTCAGCTATTAGGACTCTCCCTTTTGGGTCATTTGTTAGTTTTTGCAATGAAAGGGCAAGGGAGTTGTGGACCCACAGTGATACTCCTGCCCTTTTATGGGGGGATGTAGAGTGGTATACTGTTGTATAATGGTTTGTTGACACATTTGGTATTTTCCCTGTTGCGAAATGAGTCTCTTGTACACATATAATTTGTGCTTTAGCTTTGTTTGCTTCTTGGAAAAGCAGCCTCCTCTTGTGCGGTGTATTGAGCCCCTTAGCGTTAATGGATCGAAATGTTACTGACATTAAGTTGTAATGGGTGAAAGCTTATATGAGTGTATAGATGTAATTTGCGGGTAGGGTGTAGTATGTACTTACAGGAGCCAATGTCTTGCTGCGTGGGAATTTCATCGATTTCCAGTTCTTGAGTAGCATTCTTTCCTTGTCAATTTTGGCACTATGCAGGTTACCGGGTGGATGCTGGGCAAACTGGATCTCTTCGGGTTTATCTCGTGTCACCCAAGTCTTCTCGGAATTATGAAAATATAAATAATATAAGTGGGGAAGGAAATTGAGTAAGATGAAAAAAACAAAGAAATTTAGTAGGAAATGTTGAAAATAGTGTAAGAAAAATGAAGAGGAGGTCTGTGGTAGACCAGAGAAAAAATAGTGCCATTAGTAACATATAATACCATTTATGTAAATACACAAGCACTAAAGTCCTCACCAGATGAACGGGGGATGTTAAATCTAGACCTGGCATCCTCTGCGTAGTGATTCACAACAATTTAGGGGTAGGCCCGGGCTTCGGGGATATACAATATAACATTCTATAAAACTTTAACTTAACTCATTTAACTAGCTTATCCTAGACGTCGATCTTGCCCATTGCTCTTTTAGTTTAATTACTAGAGACGGATCCCATTACTGCCAAGAACTCTAGATATCTGATATATTATTTGTCTTTAGGGCAGTATTTCTATGGCTTCTCTAGTATCAAAACCTGATAGTCTGGGTATATGGTTTTAGAGGCAAAAGAGACGAAAAAATGATGTGCACTCCACTCCAGTGAGCGATCCAATAAAGTGCTTTATTAAACAATGAACATGAGACCAAAAAGGAGGTACATGTACAGCAAAATGGACAAACAGAAAACCGCACCTTACTCGTTTCGCGTATTACAACGCTTAATCATAGACCTCCTTTTTGGTCTCATGTTCATTGTTTAATAAAGCACTTTATTGGATCCTTATCTCCTTAAAATGATAGTAGTGAAATCTGATTATAGTGTCCTGGGGGATTACTGGAGAGAGGTGTTGAGGCTTTGGGAGTCTGTGGATTCTGTCTATCAGTGCTTCTGAGCTGAGGCTGTCAGGTACTAATTTAGTAAATAGGCCTTGCACCCACTCTTCCAATTGGGCTGGCTGGACTTCCTCCGGGATGCCTCTCAGGCGCATATTATTCCTGCGGGATCTGTCCTCTAAATCACATACCTTCTCCCTCAGTGCTTTAACCTCCTCCGTTAGTTGTTTGTGTTGATCTGAGAGCTCATTTTGATGGTCCACCAGATCATCCATTTTCGTTTCCACTTTCGTCATCCTATCTCCCAGCTCTCTCATCTCTCTAGCAAATTCAGTGGTAAGGTCTGATATATCCCCCTTGATCTGCGTTCTCAGTGTTGTAAACATTGATTTTATCTCGTCTACAGTCACTGTATTGGGGGTTGACGACGTAGTGGGCGCATCATCTCCTTCATATCCTTACTCAGGGTCAGCCTGGGCGCCATCTTGGATTTCTGAAGGGGTTAGTTTGTTCGCCTTTTTACTTTCTTTTGGCGTCAGAAACTTCAATAATGTTTCTTGTTTGCGGGTTGGGCGTTGTTGCGACATCTTATTGTTGTAGTCGTTCTTCTGCCGTCTGGATTCAGATCTTTCACCCCGATTGCCCGGGAGCTCCTCTACCACCCGTCCAGTCTCGGCTCCGGTCAGGACACGCCCACTGCGGCAACTCTTTTACCGGTGGACGGTGGCCTCGTCCAGAACAAGGGTTACATATAAATTGTTTAGAATTCTTAGCCGGTACTTTCGCAGTCCGAAGTTTTACACGCAATTTGGCGAATTGCTCAGTGTTACTTTTTATGGACAATGTGTCAGCAGTGCGCTAAATCAATCATCTGGGTGGCACAAGGTCCATGTCCCTGACACGTTTAGCGATGGAATTTTGGCAGTTTTGCCTAGAGCACAACGTGTCGATTCGAGCTATACATATTCCAGGACTAGAGATCACAGATGCGGATTGGGGCTCCCGACACCTCAAAGATACGAGCGATTGGCAACTCCTCCCGTCGATCTTCCAAAGATTGCAAAGTCTGTGGGGTCCACTGGATATTGATCTGTTTGCCTCCAGATTGAACACACACCGTCCGAAGTTCTACAGTTGGAGACCGGATCCCGAGGCTCTTGCCACAGACGCATTCCTTCAGGTGTGGTCAAGGAACAGACACTATACGTTCCCTCCGTTCTGCCTTATAGCCAGAACGTTAGTCCATCTACGAAGATCCAAGACGTCAGTGGTTCTAATTACTGAACTGAAGCACTCTTGGCAGTAGCCTGGGCCCCAGGCACTCGAAAGTTATATGATAACGCCTGGAAGTCATGGACTCATTGGTGCTTGGAACAAAACTGTGATCCCGTATCAGCCCCTATAGAAGGCATCTTACATTTTCTGTCATTCAAATTTGATTGCGGCCTAGCATATAGGTCTATTAATGTTTTGCGCTCGGCTATTTCTGCAGGACATATAGGTTTCGATTCAAATCCGGCAGGCAAACATACCCTGGTATGTCGGCTGTTGAAAAGTATAAGACTGTCTAGACCTCCGTTACCAAGATATTCTAATCTTTGGGATGTCGCAGTTCCCCTGCAATTTTTGGAACATTGGCCAAACAATAAAGATCTTTCACTTAAACAATTGTCGTCAAAACTTGTTTTCCTTTTATGTTTAGTCTCATGTAAACGGGTAGCAGATGTTAGGGCTCTGGATGTAAGTTCACGTTCTTTCTCTCCAGAGGGGGCCTCGTTTGACATTTCTAAAAGAACTAAGACTGCTATTAAATCAGTGTCTTACCCTGCTTTTCCATCACATCCACAATTATGCCCAGTTTTGTGCCTTAAAGAATACGAGCATCGTACAGCTCAATGGCGCCAAACAGGATATTCAGACCTGTTTCTGGCTTTACGTAAACCCCATACTCCAGTTTCAACAGGTTCTTTGGCCAGATGGGTTAAATGGTTACTGAAAGAATCTGGCATTGATGTCACTATGTTCGGGGCCCATTCAGTTAGAGGGGCTATGGCCTCAAAGGCTTTTAGATTGGGTTGTAGATTGGAAGATATCATGAAAGTGGCAGACTGGTCCAGGGAATCTACATTTAAAGAATTTTATTTTAAACCTTGTATTCATTTCTCTTCTGTGGTAATGAACCAGCTTTAAACTTGCATAATAGGAGCCTCCGTGTATTTATAAATTTTAGGATTTTGCTAAGTCATGACGTAAAGTCATGATTTATAAAAACACGGAGGCGAGTAATATACCCGCCCGGTTTGGTTATTTTTCACTGCCCATGTAGATTTATTTCATGTGTATGCAAATTTCTGTTCTTTATATGTCATGCTCATTAACATCTAGATGATGGTTGATTAACCCATACGCAGTATATTACCATTTTTTTATTTTTCCTTTCACAGTTTAAAGACTGCTCGTCAGATATCATCAGTATATCATCGGTTCGTGTGATAGTTTGGAAGTTACCTCTGGTTTTATCGTTTTTTCAATAAGTTTCAGAATGGATGATGAATTGATGACCTACAATTAGATCGACTGAATCTGCATCAAAGAAAGAGGAGGAGCTATGTTGGACATTGGGTTTTATAGTAGGGAGGGAGGGGTTAATATTGTTTGATTGGTTCATAAAGAGTTATGCATAATACTCGCCTCAGTGTATTTATAAATCATGACTTTACGTCATGACTTAGCAAAATCCTAAAATTGTATCAAATGCTTTAGCAAAGTCTAAATAGATCACAACAACTGCCACACCTAGATCTATATTTTGATTGTAATTCAGAAAAAATTGTAGGCGCTTTGAAAGTGTAAATAATTAAACAATATTATTCTAAATGCAGCAAACACTAGTGCAACTCCCTCAAAACAGCACAAAATAGTGAATAGAAAAATAAGAGAGCGGGTAATTATGGCTCTGCTCCATGTGAGTTTGTTTTCATTGGGGGCCATATTATTTGATTTCTATACAGTATCACACATTGTTTTGTATTTTCTGTGTTTTATCCTTTCTATGTTTTACTGGAACACATCCCATTTAAGCCAAATAAACTTTCTAGAATAGCATCATTAACCTATTCCTTAATTCACACATTTGTTGCACAACACTTCTTTATTTTTCTATATTTTTACTGACTTCTACATAAAATATTATTAAGTTTGTTTGACAAGACCTGTCTTTCACAAAACCATGTTGACTTTTACTAATTATATTCTGATTCAAGATGTATTCTTGAGTGTATACCTTTAGCAATCCTTCAAATAATTTTCCCACTAGAGAAGTCAAGCTCATTGGCCTATAATTACCCCTCAGGGATTTTGATATTGGAATGACATCTGCCTTTCGCCAGTTTGTTGGCACCTGAACTGAAAGAATCCCTAAAGATCAAAAATAGTGGTCTGGCCAGAATAATGCTTAACTCTCTAACGACCCTTGGGTGTATACCATCCGGCCCTTGGACATTGTCTATCTTAACAGAGTTTAATTGCTTTAGCACTTTTTCCCATCAGACAATCCCCTGTTTGCGGCGACTGTTCCGTAACTTCCGGTAGCAGGGGCTCATCCATTAGTTCTTCCTTAGTATAAACAGAAGAAAAAAAAGAATTTAAAATGTATACTTTCTCTGTTTTCATTAACCAAATTTCCCATTTGGGATAACACAGGCCCAACTTGTTCTACCTTTAGCTTTTTTCCATTTATATACTTATAAAAAATGTGGTTAGTTTTACTCTCCTTAGCAATCCTTTTCTCATTTTCCAATTTAGCAATTTTAATTGCCTTTTTGCAGGCTTTGTTGGCATCTTTGTACTATATAAATGATAATGCTGATCCCTTGCTTTTATAATGGTTGAATGCCATTTTCTTGTTTTGTATTTCCTATTTCATATTACCGGCAAGCCACATTGGTTTTGATTTGTGTCTTTTGTATTTATTTCCCTAAGGTATATATTGGGAGTTTGTACATTTTTTGCAATGTGTGCTTAAAGGAATTCCACTTGTCTTCTGTGTTTAGTCCAGCAAGCAATCCTTCCCAGTCATTGTCCTGAAGTCTTTGAACACCTGCTCTACGTTTTGCTTGTGTTCTTGGTCTGTATGACCAGTGATGAGCATGTCATCTAATAGACACTGTGTGAAAGGAATGTCTACTAAGATTGCATCCATCTTCCTCTGCCAAATGGCTGGTGCGAGTGCTATGCCACACACCATAGGGTTGTCTTCATACAAGCCCTTGTGTGTGTTAATGGTGAGGAATTTTCGGGAAGAAGTGTGGACCTCAAATTGTAGGTAGGCTTGTCGGAGATCAATCTTAGTGAACTTCTGTCCCCCATCACAGTAGTGGAAGACACTGGTCTACATCCAGTTCAGTACCATTTGAAAATCCCCACAGATGAGCAAGGCTCCATTTGATTTCTTTACTGGCACTATAGGTGATGCCCATTCTACCTTGGAAATTATGTCAGTTCTTCTAGCCAGAGGAGTTCAGATTCCACTCCTGCTCGAAGGGCAAATGGTACTGTCCGGGACTTGAAGAATCTAGGATGGGCATCCGGTTTCAGCTTGAGCTTCACACAAACCTCAGGAAAATTCTGATTCAAGCATTCCACCCATCCATCATTCTGTCCTGATTCTGGCATTCCCAGATGAGCAGAAGAGAGATGGTCCTCCGTGTTTCAAAATATATATTGGTAGTCTCTTTGTTTGACTTTTGCATGATACCTGTACCTTTGCACAACCAAGTTGGAGGATAAATTGCATAGAATGTCTGCAGCTTGATTGGAGTTGGGTGGACAGTTGCTTGTATGTTTAGTTGTTTCCAGTCTTTTTGTGTGATAACTGAAACTGCTGCTCCTGTATCCACCTCCATCTTTAATTGATAATTCTACTGTCATTGCAGGGTTTGAAGAGTGCAGGGTTTGAAGAGTGCAGGCGATGTATAGTTAATCTGTTCAATGGTTCATAGTTGTCTGACTCTACCTTTTATGTTTTCTTCTTGGTGTACTGCGGTTGTTTTTCCTGTATGTTCCTACTATGACAGACCCATCTGAGGTGGCCCATTTTTCTACATTGATGACATGGTCGGTCTTTAAACTGACATGTTTTGGAGTCATGGTCTGTATTACAACACTGGTAGCAAGCTGGTTTGAGTTGGGGTGAGGATCTGTATTTGCATTTGGCTATAGCTGGAGTGACTGTTGCTCTAAAGATCTCGTCTTTTACCCCTTTGTGAACCTGAGTATTTGTTATGGCAATATGAGACAAAATGGACACTTGCTTGTTTTAACAGTTAAAATGGTGCTGAGAAGATAGACATTTCCTTCAAGAATACAAAACCCCTTCTTTCCCCCTGATGCTTGCGCAGCTTTACTAAGATACATGTATATTTGCATATGCACGCCCATTGTTCTACATATAACCAATCAACTAGTGGCACAATAGACGCCCCCTTCCTATCTCCTGAAGTGTATATCAAGCTGTATCACACCCAATAAAGTAGAGATTTGCTTTTGACTCCACAGCGTGTGTCAGTGTCTTTTCTCTCCATGCATGTATCATATCTAACTAATTTGGACCAACACATCAACATAACTGACCCTTGATCAGATCCAAAACACATTCACTGTCTCAGTATCCCTAACAGCCATTTCCATGACTTATGCAATAATGGTCGTAAGGGTGAATGCTTTTTCTGTCAGAAGTTTCTTTTGAATGTTTTCACTATAAAGTCCCAGGACAAACTTGTCCCTCAGAGCTGTGGGTAGGTACTCGCCAAATGAACAGGTAGAGGCCAGTTTGCTAATGGCCACCACATAGGCTTTAATATCTTCCCCTGATTGCTGCTACCTTTGGTAAGCGGCACCTTTCTGCTATTTCCAGAGGTTTGGGCTGGAAATGGTCCTCCAGTAGTTTTAGCAGTTCCCCCAGCGTCTTGCTTGCTGGTTTATCAGGGAACAGGAGGTCTCTTACAATGTCATATATTTTACCTCCACCACTGTCAGGAATACAGCGACTAGGGTTGCCACCTGGCCGGTAATTTACCGGCACAGTCGGTATTTGGGGTCTTGAAGCCGGGGCCAGTATACCTAATATACCGGCAATGCAAAGCCCGGTATTTCCGTTGGTGTAGCAGCTTTAAGCTGCTGCTGTATCTCCCCCACGTGCAGAGCCTTCTGCCTTCCAGTACACTGTCCCGGAATCAGAGGATTCGGCTCTTGCGGGTAGAGATACAGCAGCAGCATAGTGACCTGCTCTGTGCTACTTGGAGCTCCGCCCCCAGGAAGCTGCACTGAAGAGGACCGACACCTGATGAAAGAAACAGCTCAACCTGACAGCTAGAGACCCCTCCATTACAGGTACAGGGAGAGAGAGACTGTGAGAGAAAGTGAGTGAGTGAAAGTCTCTGTGTGTGAAAGAGAATGACAATCTGTGAGAGAGAGCAGTGAGAGAGAGAGAGAGAGCAGATACTGTGTGAGAGAGAGAGCAGAGACTGTCTATGAGAGAGAGAGCAGAGACTGTCTGAGAGTGAGAGAGAGAGCAGAGACTGTCTGAGAGGGAGAGAGAGAGAGCAGAGACTGTCTGAGAGGGAGAGAGAGAGCAGAGACTGTGTGTGAGAGAGAGCAGAAACTGTCTGTGAGAGCAGAGAGAAACTGCCTGTGAGAGAGAGAGAGCAGAGACTGTGTGAGAGAGAGAGAGCAGAGACTGTCTGTGAGAGAGAGAGCAGACACTGTGAGAGAGAGAGCAGAGACTGTCTGTGAGAGAGAGAGCAGACACTGTGAGAGAGAGAGCAGAGACTGAGAGAGAGAGCAGAGACTGAGAGAGAGAGAGCAGAGACTGTGAGAGAGAGAGCAGAGACTGTCTGTGAGAGAGAGAGCAGAGACTGTCTGTGAGGGAGAGAGCAGAGACTGTCTGTGAGAGAGAGAGAGAGAGAGAGAGAGAGAGAGAGGGCAGAGACTGTATGTGAGAGAGAGCAGAGACTGTGTGAGAGAGAGCAGAGACTGTCTGTGAGAGAGAGAGCAGAGACTGTCTGTGAGAGAGTGAGAGAGCAGAGACTGTGTGAGAGAGAGCAGAGACTGTGTGTTAGAGAGAGCAGAGACTGTGTGTGAGAGAGAGAGAGAGCAGAGACTGTGTGTGAGAGAGAGCAGAGACTGTCTGAGAGTGAGAGAGAGCAGAGACTGTCTGAGAGTGAGAGAGAGAGCAGAGACTTTGTGTGAGAGAGAGATCAGAGACTGTGTGTGAGAGAGAGCAGAGACTGTCTGTGAGAGAGTGAGCAGAGACTGTGAGAGAGAGTGAGAGAGAGCAAAGACTGTGTGTGAGAGAGAGCAGAGACTGTGTGTGAGAGAGAGCAGAGACTGTCTGTGAGAGAGAGCAGAGAGAGAAACTGCCTGTGTGAGAGAGTGAGCAGAGACTGTGTGAGAGAGAGCAAAGACTGTGTGTTAGAGAGAGCAGAGACTGTGTGTTAGAGAGAGCAGAGACTGTGTGTGAGAGAGAGAGAGCAGAGACTGTCTGAGAGTGAGAGAGAGAGCAGAGACTGTCTGAGAGTGAGAGAGAGCAGAGACTGTGAGAGAGAGAGCAGAGACTGTCTGTGAGAGAGTGAGCAGAGACTGTCTGAGAGTGAGAGAGAGCAGAGACTGTGAGAGAGAGAGCAGAGACTGTCTGTGAGAGAGTGAGCAGAGACTGTGAGAGAGAGTGAGAGAGAGCAGAGACTGTGTGTGAGAGAGAGAGAGAGCAGAGACTGTCTGAGAGTGAGAGAGAGAGCAGAGACTGTCTGAGAGTGAGAGAGAGCAGAGACTGTGTGTGAGAGAGAGCAGAGACTGTCTGTGAGAGAGTGAGCAGAGACTGTGAGAGAGAGAGAGCAGAGACTGTGTGTGAGAGAGAGAGAGAGAGAGAGAGAGAGAGCAGAGACTGTCTGTGAGAGAGAGCAGAGACTGTCTGTGAGAGAGAGAGCAGAGACTGTGAGAGAGCAGAGACTGTGAGAGAGAGAGAGCAGAGACTGTGAGAGAGAGAGAGAGAGAGCGGAGACTGTCTGTGAGAGAGAGAGAGCAGAGACTGTCTGTGAGAGAGAGAGCAGAGACTGTCTATGAGAGAGAGAGCAGAGACTGTGAGAGAGAGAGAGAGAGAGCGGAGACTGTCTGTGAGAGAGAGAGAGCAGAGACTGTCTGTGAGAGAGAGAGCAGAGACTGTCTATGAGAGAGAGAGCAGAGACTGTGAGAGAGAGAGCAGAGACTGTGAGAGAGAGAGTAGAGACTGTGAGAGAGAGAGCAGAGACTGTCTGTGTGAGAGAGAGAGAGAGCGCAGAGACTGTATGTGAGAGAGAGCAGAGACTGTGTGTGAGAGAGAGCAGAGACTGTGTGTGAGAGAGAGCAGAGACTGTGTGTGAGAGAGAGAGAGAGAGAGCAGAGACTGTGTGTGAGAGAGAGCAGAGACTGTGTGAGAGAGAGCAGAGACTGTGTGTGAGAGAGAGCAGAGACTGTGAGAGAGAGAGCAGAGACTGTGTGTGAGAGAGAGCAGAGACTGTGTGTGAGAGAGAGCAGAGACTGTGTGTGTGAGAGAGCAGAGACTGTGTGTGAGAGAGAGAGAGCAGAGACTGTCTGTGAGAGAGAGAGAGCAGAGACTGTCTGTGTGAGAGAGAGAGAGCAGAGACTGTCTGTGAGAGACAGAGACAGAGACTGTGACAGAGAGAGAGAGACTGTCAGAGACTGAGTGAGAGAGTCAAAGTGACAGTCTGTGAGAGAGAGCAGAGAGAGAGACTGTCTGTGAGAGAATGAGAGAGCAGAGAGAGACTCTCTCACACAGACTGTCAGAGAGAGACAGTCTGTGAGAGTTTGTGAGAGAGAGTGAAAGTGACAGTCTGAGAGAGTGAGTAAAAGTCTGTGTGTGAGCAAAAGAGACAGTCTGTGTGAGAAACTGCATGTGTCTGTGTGTGATAGACGGCTTCTCTCTGTGTGTGAGACAGTGTGTGCAAGAAAGCTTGTTTGCCAGTGTGAGACACAGCTTGTGTGTATATGATATACAAATATATATATATATATATATACACACACACACGCTTCTCACTGGCATAATATACAAATAATATATGTCATTTCAGTGATAATCCGCCCCCTATGTGGCTCCACCTCTCATGGCCCCTCCCTCTTGTAGCTCCACCCACACGTATGGCCGGTATTTTTTGAAGGAAAAGGTGGCATCCCTAACAGCGACCTGCCTTATCACTGTCTGTGCCTCACCAACTGTATATTGCTAACTATCCATTACTACTGTCTGTGGCTGGCAGCTTACGCACTGATGGTAACAATGATTTACCATTATATTCTGATTCTGATTTTCTCCCACCATCTTTGACTGACAGGCTATATGCTGAAAATAACTATACTGTTATGATCCTGTCTGCTTCACATATGAGGCCTGTAGTTTTATACAACCTTGCTTTATTGCTGCACATTTACTGTATAATCAGCTTTATAATAACTGACAGGAATACAGGAGTAAAACATCCTCACTTGCAGTACTGCATCACTCTGACTGACTTAAGATGGCTGACTGAAGTAATCACAGGGGAGGAGCCACTAATTAAAGTGAGAGGGAAGTGAGATAGCAGTGTCCTACATTCCAGGTATACCATATACTGTGCTAATGTCTGTGGCAGGCAGACTGTATAACTCTACCAATATATTGCTGGCAAACTGTACACTTGTAACTAACTCTTTCCACTGTCTGTGGCTGTCAGACTACACACTGATAGAAAAAGTACCACAGTCAATGGCCTGCAGATGATATGATAATTGTCACTACACCTTACAATCACCTCTGTCTGAAAAGCAGGCTGCATGCTGATAATAACTATACTTTAGCAAGCACATAACACACACACACTGGTGAACATTCTGCCACTAAACATACCAAGACATATCAACCAACTCTCTGCCACTAGCACATATCAGTATGATAATAGACCCTCTGCCACCACAGTATGCTAACAAACAGTCCCACTTTTTGCCACATACACAGCACATGTTTTTACTATGGCAGCAGACTGAAAGAGGGTGGCAGCATACTGAAAGGGGCATCATCAGAGTCAGCACTATTGTTGTTGTTAGCATATCCTCCATTACAGCCTTGTGCTGCATGCACAGACAGGGCCGGCCTTAAGTGTCCCAGCGCCCTGTGCGGGCTTCCCCCGTGGCGCCCCCCCCCCCCCCCCCATGTATGTGTCCCTTCCCTCTTCCTTGCCACGTCTGTCTCGCTCTAACTCCCCCATACCTGTTTTCTCTCTCTCTCTCCCCCTCCCCTGTTCTGTCTTCCCCCCCAGACCCCCGTGTTCTGTCTCTCTCCCCCCTCCCCCTGTTCTGTCTCTCCTCCCCCTGTTCTGCCCCCCCCCCGTTGTCTCTCCCCCCCAGACACCCGTGTTCTGTCTCTCCCCCCCCAGACATCCGTGTTCTCTGTCTCTCTCCCCCTGTTCTGTCTCTCTCTCTCCCCCTCCTCCTGTTCTGTCTCTCTCTCCCCCTGTTCTGTCTGTCTCTCTCCCCCTGTTCTGTCTCTCACTCCCCCCTGTTCTGTCTCTCTCTCTCTCTCCCCCTCCCCCTGTTCTGTCTGTCTCTCTCTCCCCCTCCCCCTGTTCTGTCTGTCTGTCTCTCTCCCCCTCCCCCTGTTCTGTCTGTATCTCTCTCACCCTCCCCCTGTTCTGTCTGTCTGTCTCTCTCCCCCTCCCCCTGTTCTGTCTGTCTCTCTCTCCCCCTGTTCTGTCTGTCTCTCTCTCCCCCTGTTCTGTCTCTCACTCCCCCCTGTTCTGTCTCTCTCTCTCTCTCCCCCTCCCCTTGTTCTGTCTGACTCTCTCTCCTTGTTCTGTCTGTCTCTCTCTCTCTCCCTGTTCTGTCTGTCTCTCTCTCCCCCTCCCCCTGTTCTGTCTGTCTGTCTCTCTCCCCCTCCCCCTGTTCTGTCTGTCTCTCTCTCCCCCTCCCCCTGTTCTGTCTGTCTCTCTTTCCCCCTGTTCAGTCTGCCTCTTCCACCCCCCCTTGCCTGCAAATGTTGATCAGGGAAGGGGGCGGAGCTAACCGGCTGAGCGGTGTAGTTCCGCCCCCACCCTGTGAAGCAGAGCAGCGTCTGCTTCACGGGGAGCTGTGGGCAGAATAAGAAAGTGCTGCTCGGCTCCCCATGCTTAATGCAGGCATGGGGAGCCGAGCAGCACTTTCTTTTGCTGCCTGCAGCTCCCCATGAAGCAGGAGCTTCTCTGCTTCACAGGGTGGGGGCGGAGGTACACCGCTCAGCCGGTTAGCTCCGCCCCCTCCCCGACACAGCAGAGCATGCCGAGCAGAGGGCTGGTGAGGGGGGATCTTTTGATCTCCCCCAGCCAGTGTCTCTACCGGCTTTTTTTCTTTTAAAACTTTTTTTATTTTTATTTTTTTTTTAAACTGGCGGGCGGCGCCCCCTGGGGTGTTGCGCCCTGTGCGCTCGCACAGGTCGCACACCCCTAAGGCCGGCCCTGTGCACAGACATACGCTTGCCCTCACTAGGTCAACAGACCAAAATGGAAAGGGATATGGGAGGATTCTGACATAGTGGAAAGGTTATGTGAGGAAGGAATGGGATTATTATTCGCCGCCATTTCAACTCAGCCGTTTAATCGCCAACAGTTCAGCATGGTCATTTCATCATGGTGTACTGACAGGCACGGTTAGGTTAAGGGGTCAGGGTTAGGCGGCTGTGCTCAGCTGTTAGCTCTGATATACCAGCAAAGAAGGGGGTGCAACCTGCAGAGGAATGAGTGCGCCCCATGAGTTGTGGAGGATGCATAAATTTAGTCAGGCCTAGGACAGCCCAAAACCTACTACACATAGGGTTGCCACCTGGCCGGTATTTTACCGGCAGGCTGGTAAAATATTGGCATCAGGCCAATGATAAGTCTATGGAGACAGTACCAAGGCCGATATTTTGTTGAAGAAAAGGTGGCAACCCTAACTACACCTCTCCTACAAGAGGACACTTGTATACTTCCTGTGTGTGGAAGGTCCCCACTCCATAGGAGTATTCTACTGATTTAGGCCTCATCTTGAACTTGCTTTCAGTTTCATGAAGTCTTACTGGAGTGACTTATTTCGCTATATACAGTCTTTTGTAGTCATCTTTTATATGGGGAGTCATGTCTATAGTTCCTGATTCTGACACTGCTCTGCATCTTACATATCATGCTGCTGTTTAAAAAGGAATACTCTAGGTACCAAAGAAACACATAGTAATAACTGTCTGTCTAAGGGAAGCGCTTTCCTAGGAAGCAAGAAGTAACACTTCATTTCAGCATGGAATTTTTAGTGAACTGGAGTTCTATATCACAATGGAGTCCTACATCATTGCCCTGGTACCTTCTTTTGCAAATTCAGTTATAGCTAGCCTGTGGCAATCCAGCTATCATTTTCCTGGCTGAGCCTTATGGGAATTATAGTCCACATAAACTGGAATGTAGCCCACAGCTATCATTGTGCTACTGGCTGAGCATTATGGGAATTATAGTGCACATCAGATGGAATGTAGCCCAGATCACTGCTCTAATAGCTTCCTCCCCTCATTTAGTGTGCATATGTATAACACCTGGTGTGGTTCACTCCTGGTGTTATACATCTTCTTATTAAAACACAACTGAGTAATCCCTATATCCTGGATAAGTGAGGGTCTTTAGCACTGGCCTAGACAAATACCACCAAAAATTAGGAACAATCCCCCGTCCTCATGAACTCTGTATAGCAATTTAATTGAGCTGAAAGCAACAAGAAATTCAATTATTATTATTAGTATCAGCAGCAGTAGCAGAAGATGTTTGAATTCCACTTACTGTCTATAAAAAGCATAACCAACAAACAATATGACACTTTCCTTTCTTAAATGACTGTATACTGGCCCACATATTTTCTCGGGCCTTACTTATCACTCCAGAAACCTGCTTCTGTGGATGTATCCTGCGCATGTACACTTGGTTAATCAGAGTACTGGTCCTCTATGGCTGACTAGCACTCCCCTCATAGCCCAGCACATTACAAAAAGGTGTGGGCCTGTGTATGCCCGATGTTAATGTTATTGCACACAAGATCATTCGCTATGCTATTTACTTGTAAAAAATAACATGTTCCCAGACAGTAAGGTCAATAGTCCCCTGAACATCTGACACGGCTGCTTGCAAAGCATTCTTCATATATCCAAATGGCTCTCATAGTTTCCTGTGCATGGTGCAAATAGACTAAGGGCTTTATTAGTGATAGAAAGAATTGCAGGGAATTGGCAAGGGCATTTCAAACTTAAAGGCAATTCAGCCAAATTGCAGCTGAATTGGATAATTTTTCTAACTCGACTATTTTAGCCTTCATTTTGAAATTCCCTTATAAATTCTCTGCAATTCCCTCTTTCATGAATAAAACCCTAAGGTTTTTGCACATTTGGGAAAAAAATTCCCTTCCTCCCTTGCTCTATACACAACAGTAGCTGCACAGAGAGTTTTGCATTTTGAGAGTAAATGAAGGACTCAGTCCTCCTCCTATCTGGATTACGTAATCTACTGGCATCTTGCCAGGAAAACTCTCTACTTCGGAGATGGTCATAAATCAAACTCATTAACCCCTGTGCTTAACAGGGCTCCCTGTGTGAACACCGTGCAAGGAAAATAACATTTGTAATGGCCTTTGAGGAATGTGCCCTACATAGCTGATGACCATTGCTACCTTGACAATGGTATTGTCAAGAGGTAGAGCTTGGTGGGACAGTGGAACAGAACCCCCAAATCGGCACTGTCCAAAGTAAAGTGGGACAGTTGGGGGAGTGCATTATGTAAGTCTAGTTAATATGTAGTCTAGAAGGTCGTGCTTTACCTGGCAACAGTTGCCAAGACAATTCATCATCTATGCAGTCTTTGGGGTATCTAAACTTCCTAATCAGTGTGCTTTTTGTTCACTTTACAAAAGAAAGGGCCTAAGCTAGAGAAGCAAGTATTTAATTTGATCTCTGTGTCTATGCCTTCGGAATAACAATCTAATGCATACTTGCCAACTGTCCCAGATTAGCCAAAAAATTGTAACTGTATTTTACAGTCATGGGACAGCTCCGGCAAAAAGTGCTCTCTCGCGATTGCGGATGTCACTGGGCCACATAAAATCATCGAGCGACGTCACGTGACCATGCGCACCACTCACATCAGCTGCCCAGCACAAGACACGCAGCCCCACACACACATTTGGGAGAACGCTACCTGGTAGGTGAACACTACAGAAATGGAATAATCCCTTTCTTTCCTGTAAAACTGCCTCAATGTGTTCTGTTCAGCTGCCATAATCAGTGACTTCTGAAGCTACCATAATCAGTAGACATGTGCAAAACTAACATTTTCGTTTCGTTTTCGTCCATTCGGACGAAAATGTTATTTATTTAGTCTAAAACGAATTTCGTTCATTACTGCATTCGTTTCAGACGAAATTCGTTCATTATTTTCGTTTCGTTTCGTTTTATTTGTTCGTTTTATAGAATACGTGTCATACTATTGGCTTTCTTTTTTTTTTTTTTTTTTTTTATTACAAAAATCAAAACATACATTTACATTACAATTAGACCACATATGTACTTCTGAAAACAGATTTAGCCATGCTCCATTTCCCTCCATATTCCCAATCAATTTCCAGATTCACATACATTAGAAAGTGCGACATGACGGGGCATTCCCATTTCTTATTCTCCCTCTATTTAAGCAAATTCCATTTCTGCCATATGGCAATATATTTTTCTAAAGTGCCGGTGGCTTGATAAAAACCTTTTTCCATATCCCTTTGGATATTAATCTGTCTTCCCACCTGAACCTAAGTTATTTTTTCTTTCTTAAGCCAATTTCTTGCGATAATGATTTTTATAGCTACCAACATCTGATGTACAATCCCATGATGGTGTTTCTCTATTCCCCCCATATTTAGATGGCAGAGGGCTATTTGGGGGCAAGGTTCGACTTCAGCATCAGTTATTTCAGAAATTTTCCCAAACAGTTCCCTCCAGCAGTCTTTAATTTTATTGCACTCCCACCACATATGGATCCAGGTACCTGCGGCCAGATCACATCTCCAGCACACTATAGATCTTGTGGGGTCTATCTTGTTCAGTACCCAGGGAATTCTATACCATCTATGTACCACCTTAAAATATACTTCCTGGAGATTCAAACAGTGTACATGCTTCCTAACTTCATTCCATGCCTTAATCCATTGTTCTTGTTCCCCTTCTACCCTTTCCGTTATTCCTAAGTCCCCGTTCCATTTTTTTCAATTTTTTGGGGTAGGGGCTATATGAGTCTTTTTCAAGAATTCTGTACACTGCTTTAATACTCTTTTCTTTTTATCATTATTAAATAATATCATCAGATCCCCTATCCTATCCTCTCCTTTCCCATCATCAACTATTGCTTCCTGTAAATAATGTTTAATCCTAATATATTTAAATATCTCCTTATTGGACAGATCATATTCTATTTTTAGGTCCTGAAATTTTTTTAACTTCCCCCTTATGACATAACTGATGGATCCTTCTTATACCTTTCTTAGTCCAATTTCTAATTTCTATATTTTGCATGTTTCTTTCTACTACCTCTGCGAGTGCTGAGTATATGACCTTCTCCTCTATCCCCCACTTTTTCTTTAATGTCTGCCAGAATGTCAACAAGTCACCCAGAGGGGAAGGCCCTATGTTGCTAACAAGGTCTTTATATAATAACTTATTTGTCCATAGGATTTGTTCCAGGGAATTTACCCCAGCCATTGCTGACTCCAACTGATACCAGTCGAGCGTTTTTGAATCGTTCCATTGGATTTTATTTATATGCGTCAGCATACTAGCTTGCCAAAGATCTTTTAAGTTAGGGATTCCCATCCCCCCTTTTCTTCTGTCCCTATACATTGTCTCCATTTTTATCCTAGGTTTTTTACCCTTCCAGACAAATTCCGACAGACATTTTTGAGTCTGTTCAAGCCACTCATGGCTTATCTTTCCAGGGATCATCCTAAGGAGGTAGAGCCATCTAGGCATTACATAGTCTTTAATAATATTTATTCGCCCCATCCATGATATGGGTAGATGGCTCCACCTCCTCAGGTCGGCCTGTACCGTTGACGTCTTTTCCCTACAGTTTGTTTCTAATATATCCCTACCATCGATGGGAATCTCAAGCCCAAGATATTCGATCTTTTTATCTGACCATAGAAATTTATATTCTTTTCTTATTCCCTCCTTTTCTTTTAGATCCATGGCTATACATATCGCTTGAGATTTCTCTATATTTAATTTATAGTTTGATACCTTGCCATAATCATCTATTTCCCTTAACAATTTACTCAAGGATGTCTCTGGATTAGTTATTGTTATCATGACATCATCGGCATATAAGGACATTTTATATTCGCTTGTGCCCATAAAAAAACCCTTTATCTGATTATTATATCTTATTCTTTCCGCCAACGGTTCCAAGGAGACTATATAGACCCTGTCTTGTGCCATTATATATGGGTAGCCACCTAGATGTAATACCTTGTGCTATCACCCTGGCAGTTGGACATGTATATAGAGCCATAATAGCATCCAATATTTTAGGGCCTAGTCCTATCCTTCTTAGAGTTTCCTCCAGGAAGACCCAGCTGACCCTGTCAAAGGCCTTCTCTGCGTCCAGTGACAGGGCCAGCATGGGTCTTCTAATCTTGTTTGCGTAATTGATTATGTCACAGTTTTTCCTGGAGTTATCTCCCGAGTCTCTACCCTGCATAAAGCCCGTTTGATCTGTATGAATAACTTCGGGGAGACAGGACTTCAATCTTTGGGCAAGGATAGATGAATATATTTTTGTATCAGTATTTATCAAAGAGATTGGGCGATAATTTGCCACTTTAGTTGGATCCTTATTTGGTTTTAAAATTGGGATTATAAACGCTTGAAGCATTTCTTGAGGGAAGCATCTTTTTTCTTTTATGGAATTAAATAATACTGTCATATGAGTTATAATGGCTGGGGCCAATTTCCTGAAGAACTGTCCTGTGTACCCATCGGGACCCGGTGCTTTATTGTTTTTTAGGTGTTGTATAGCCATTTTTATTTCTTCCGCTATTATCGGGCGTTCTAACATTTGTTTGTGTATATCTGAGATTTCTTTAATGGGAATTCTATCTAGATATTCTTTCACAGATTCTCTAGTACCTTCATCATTATGTAATGAGTACAGTTTCTTATAGAAATCTCTAAATTCTTCTCCTATCTGTTCAGGGGATATTGCTGTTTTCTCATTATTTATGATTTTATGTATTCTATTATTGGCATTCTGCTGCTGAAGTTGAGATGTCAGAAGTCTATCTGTCTTATTGCCCATATAATACCACCTCTGTCTTCTTTTTGTTAATATATATGCCGCCCGGTTCATTAACATCTCATTAATCTTATGTTTAATCTGGGTTATATTATTGATATATTCCTGATCTGTCTTATTTCCTTCCGATCTTTTAGTATTCTCCAATTCTAAATATAGTTCAGATAATTTTTTTGAGGCATTCCTCCCAAGATATGCGGATCTATTTATTAGCCAACCTCTTGCCACGCATTATATATATATATGTGCACCATACAGTTTCAATATCCACTTCCTTGGACAGGTTTTCCTCAAAAAACTTTTCAGTGTTTATCTGCATTTCCATCACAAAGTCTTTATCAGACATCAGCTCCTTATTCAATCTCCATGGTTTAATTTCCTTAAGCTTTTGAGTTAGTATTTCTATTGTTACAGGATTATGGTCTGACCAGGCAATTTCTTGAATATTGGCTTGTTTACACCTAACCAGGATATCTTTCCTCCCCAGAATCATGTCTATTCTTGAGAATGAATTGCAAGGTTTTGAATAGAATGTAAATTCTTTCTCATCAGGATTGAGTGATCTCCATAAATCATATATCTTGTGTCTTCCTAAAAAGTCCGTAAGATCTCTTGCTAATCCATAAATTGATCTATCTATTCTAACATCTTTAGCCACCAGTTTATCCAAACCCGGGTCTACTATACAGTTAAAATCCCCTGCTATAAAGAAAAAGCCTTGAACCATATCCTTATGCCGGTTCATCACAGAATTTAGGAACCGTATTTGTCCCTTATTCGGAGCATATAGATTCAAGAAGGTATAGACCACGTCATCTATTTTACATACAAGGTATATATATCTGCCTTCTTTATCAATGACTTCATACATTAGTTCATATTTAACATCACAGGACACCATAATTGCTACCCCCCTTTTCTTCTGGCTAGGTAATGATGAACATATTACATATGGATATTTCTTCCAAACCATTTTTTGTATATGTTCCTGCTTCCAATGGGTCTCCTGGATCATCCCTACTGCTATTTTATTTTGGGTCATATAGTTCAGGAGTGTAATTCGTTTATGAGGTAAATTTAAGCCTTGGGTATTCAGGGTCATTATTCTTAAATTCATCTTATCGGTCATTATCCGTCCTTATTGTTTTTTTAATGTCATTATATTGCCTTATATAGGAATGCCCTATCGTCATATCGCACAAAAAACAAACATTGAATATACTAACAGACATATAACATACCGGGAGTTCATCCCAGATTTTCCCCTCCTTACTTCTCACCGCACCTGTCCCAAAGTGCAGTGCGAAATCATGAGGCCGAGATAGATGCCCATTTCTTTCAACTCCTATGAAACTCCAAAACTCCAATCTTCCCATTCCCTTTTATTTTTTTTTTTTTCGTAATAGTGATGTTACCAAACCCTCCTCCTGGGGGTAATTATGATTTAGAGTGTGTTAAGGGAAGGGGTTTATTCTTACTCCTTTAATTTTCTTACTTCTAGATATCTACCCAAAGAGACTTCACCACCTGCTTCTATTTTAATTCTTATCCACCCCTATTCTGTTTCCTTCTCTTCACTGACTACATCAATCTAGAGTTTAAGTGTCTTATGTGAGTGCATTACGATTTAGTGTCCCATTCTATCTTCCCATCTGGTGTTATTAACATCTATATATTCCCCCCTCTTATCTTCCCTTTTCCCCCTCCCCTATATTCCTCCTCTCCCCCCTCCCCTCCCCCCTCCCAAGTGATTCTGTGCTTTCCCCTTCCCTTTCCCTCTCTCTTCCCCTCCTGCTCCCTCTCCCTTCCCTTCCCCCCTGCAGAATCTAGCTAGAGAGGTAAGAAAAGGACAGGCCTCTTCTACATTAAATATTCTTTGCTATAAAACCTATATGTGCTTCATTAATTTACGTGCCTCTGTATTGGACATCCTAAAGAGAAGTGGCTCGTATTATTCATATGTGCTCATAGTGTTCATCTAATTAATTATTCCTGTGCTACCAATTTTTACTACTTATGTCTATCAATCCTAAACAAATGTGTTGTAAGGAAGCCAAGCAGACGTACCGTGGTTCAGAAGCAGGGGATCCCCAATAGCAGAAGTTAAGCGCCCTTGCCTGAAACCACAGATCCTGAGGGTCTTAGAAGTGGCAGGTACTACCTGTGGTATCGGGCACGAGCACCAGGTGTGATCCGATGGATGTAAACAGGATACTGATGGAATGTACCGCACTGCCGATGTAATCCAAATCGAGGGGGCAAGCAAATAGGGTGATCGAGGAGGGAAGCCGATATCAGGGAGTCCAGAGAGCAGGAGAGTCCAGTAACGGGTAGCCAGGGTCAGGAGTACAGAGAGGAGAATAAACGAAGAGCAAGCCGGGTCAGGAATCAGGAGATCAAAAGTCGGATAGATAGCCACAAACGGAGAAACGGGAGTCACACAACGTGAGGGAAGCTTGTCAATCCTCAAGCAATTTTAAGTTTCGCGCGTTGGTGTTTTAAAGGGCTGTAGCCCCGCCTCCGTGACGTGTGTAATGCGCGCCACGCTTCCCGTTTCCATAGCGACGCCCGTGATACTAGTGACAGCGTGTTGTGACGCGCACGCGCTAATATCCATTGTCGGGTACGCGCTGCATGGAGCAGCCGACAGCGGGGGACCTTAACAGTGCCTTTAGCGAATGTTGGAGGTAAGCGGCGTGGGACAGGAGCATGGACCTGACAGAGCCCCCTCCTTAAGCGCGAACTCCGGGCGCGCAGAGGAGCCGGACGATCCGGGTACCGCCGATGATAAGCACGAAGACAGGCAGGAGCATGGATATCGGATAACGGTTGCCACGACCGTTCCTCAGGACCGTACCCACGCCAGTGGACAAGATATTCAAGGCGTCCCCTACGCCATCTAGAGTCAAGGAGTTTCTGGACTATGTATTCCTCCACACCATCTACGACAACCGGTGCTGGGGGTGCAGGGACACGTCCGGCGAATGGGTTGGTATTGTAAGGCTTCAGAAGAGCTACGTGGAAGACAGGGTGGATCCGTAGAGAAGGAGGGAGTCGAAGACGTACCGTCACGGGACTGAGGATTTGTAGAATAGGGAATGGACCGAGAAATCGTGGACCCAATTTCTTGGAGGGGCATGCCAGACGAATATGGTTAGCTGCGAGCCACACCTTGTCACCCACTTGGTACCTCGGTGGGGGTAATCTTTTACGGTCAGCAAAGCGTTTTTGGGACGTTTGGGCTGACACAAGGTTCTTCCGTAAGACAGAGAGGTTACGAGTAATTAGAGCAATTCTTTCTTTCACTTCAGGTACTGATGAGTCGGAGACGATCCCTGGTACCGATTAGACATGTGCATTCGTTTTCGGACGAATGCATTTTCGGACGAAAATAGCATTTTCGTCCATTCGTCCGAATAACGAAAATTTTAACTAACAAAATCCGAATGAACGAATGGTTAATAAACGAAAATCATTCGTTCATTCGTCCATTCGTCCATTCGTGCTATTGGCATTCTAAACCGAAATAGAGTCGGTTTACAATACCAATAGCATTGTACTACATTCCATAAACCGACATGAATGACTTTCGGTTTATGGAATGCATGTAATGCTATTAGCTTCCTATAAACCGAAATTGAGTTCCCATTCATACGAATAGGTCAATTGACCTATTCGTATGAATGGGGACTCTTTCGGTTTATAGAAAGCCAATAGCAGCATGTATTCTATAAGCCGAAAGTCTTTAAAACAAACGACGTTCGGTTTATAGAATACATGTAATGCTATTGCTGTTCTATAAGCCGAAAGACATTCGGCTTATAGAACAGCAATAGCATTACATGCATTCTATAAACCGAACGTCGTTCGTTTTAAAGACTTTCGGCTTATAGAATACTATTGGCATTCTATAAACCTAACTAGAGTCCCTCCTCATTCATAAGAATTTCTTATGAATGGGGACTCGACTCTAGTTCGGTTTATAGAAAGCCAATAGTATTCTATAAGCCGAAAGTCTTTAAAACGAACGACGTTCGGTTTATAGAATACATGTAATGCTATTGCTAAACTATAAACCGAACGACTTTCGGTTTATAGAATAGCCATAGGATTACATGTAGTACATAAGCCGAAAGTCTATAAACCGAAAGTCGTTCGGTTTATAGGCTGTCGGCATTTAACTATACAGAGACAGAGTCTCCATTCATAAAATTATGAATGGAGACTTTGTCTCCGTGTAGTAAAATGCCGAAAGTCTATAAACCGAACGATCGGTTTATAGACTTTCGGCTTATGTAATACATGTAATCCTATGGCTATTCTATAAACCGAAAGTTCGGTTTATAGAATAGCCATAGGATTACATGTATTATATAAGCCGAAAGTCTATAAACGGATCGTTCGGTTTATAGGCTTTCGGCATTTTACTACACGGAGACAAAGTCTCCATTCATAATTTTATGAATGGAGACTCTGTCTCTGTATAGTTAAATGCCGACAGCCTATAAACCGAACGACTTTCGGTTTATAGACTTTCGGCTTATGCAATACATGTAATCCTATGGCTATTCTATAAACCGAAAGTCGTTCGGTTTATAGAATAGCAATAGGAATACATGTATTCCATAAGCCGACAGCCTATAAACCGAACGTTCGGTTTATAGGCTGTCGGCATTTTACTACACGGAGACAAAGTCTCCATTCATAATTTTATGAATGGAGACTCTGTCTCCGTGTAGTAAAATGCCGACAGCCTATAAACCGAACGTTCGGTTTATAGGCTGTCGGCTTATGGAATACATGTATTCCTATTGCTATTCTATAAACCGAACGACTTTCGGTTTATAGAATAGCAATAGGAATACATGTATTCCATAAGCCGAAAGTCTATAAACCGAAAGTCGTTCGGTTTATAGACTTTCGGCTTATAGAATACAATTAATACTATTGCCTTTCTATGAACCGAACGTTCGGTTTATAGGCTGTCGGCATTTTACTACACGGAGACAAAGTCTCCATTCATAATTTTATGAATGGAGACTCTGTCTCTTATTAGTTAAATGCCGACAGCCTATAAACCGAACGACTTTCGGTTTATAGACTTTCGGCTTATGTAATACATGTAAACCTATGGCTATTCTATAAACCGAAAGTCGTTCGGTTTATAGAATAGCAATAGGATTACATGTATTCCATAAGCCGAAAGTCTATAAACCGAAAGTCGTTCGGTTTATAGACTTTCGGCTTATAGAATACAATTAATACTATTGCCTTTCTATGAACCGAACGAGAGCCCCATTCATAAGAATTTCTTATGAATGGGGCTCTCGTTCGGTTTATAGAAAGCCAATAGTATTACATTGTATTCTATAAAACGAACGAAAAAAATTAACGAAACGAAAATAATGAACGAATTTCGTCTGAAACGAATGCACTAATGAACGAAATTCGTTTTAGACGAAATAAATAACATTTTCGTCCGAATGGACGAAAACGAAACGAAAATTTTAGTTTTGCACATGTCTAGTACCGATACCGGGTGGTACCCGTAAGAGGCATAGAAGGGAGACATTTTGGTTGAAGATTGTTGGTGGTTGTTGTAGGCGAACTCAGCTGTAGGAAGAAGTTGGAGCCAATCGTCCTGTAGATGTGAGGTATAACATTGAATATATTGTTCCAATATCTGGTTTACTCTTTCTGTTTGGCCATTGGTCTGTGGGTGGAAAGCTGTGGACAGGGTAGGTTGAATACGAAGGTTTTTGCAGAAAGATTTCCAAAATCGAGAGGTGAATTGAACACCACGGTCTGAGGTGATGGTTTGAGGTAGACCATGGAGACGGAATATAGAAGAGATGAATAATGTAGCGGTGGTAGCCGCTGATGGAACCCCAATAAGGGGAATGAAGTGAGCCAGCTTGGTACAACGGTCTACCACTACCATGATCGCAGTGTGTTTCTGGGAAGGCGGAAGGTCCACAATGAAGTCCATGGATATCGATGACCAGGGTTTAGATGGAACAGGTAGAGGACGTAGAAGGCCAATGGGTTTGGTTCGGTTGGTCTTATTTCTGGCACATACATCACATGAACGTATGTAGTCTGTAACGTCCTTAGTCACTGTAGGCCACCAGAAGTGGCGTCGTATAAGTTCTATTGTTTTGGTAATGCCTCCATGTCCAGATAATAGGGAATCATGTCCAGATTGCATTACTGCTAGGCGGACTGGTTCAGGTACAAAGATCTTGCCATGAAAAAGGTAATAGCCCCCTTGGAAGATGAGAGGAGGATTGGTACTAGGAATTGAAGTAGATTTAGTGTGAGTGAGTATCTTACGAAGTACTGGATCCTGAGTGGTAAGAAACACACGAGACGGAAGTACTGTGTCTTGAGAATAAGTAGTCAGGGGTAGTACATCATGGAGACGGGACAGAGCGTCGGCTTTGGTGTTACGGGACCCAGGCCGGAACGTGATATGTAGATTGAACCTCGTAAAAAAGAGAGACCATCTTGCCTGTCTGGGACGTAGACGTTTCGCCCTCTTCAGGTACTCCAAGTTACGGTGGTCCGTATAGATGGTAATAGGGTGTCTTGATGCTTCCAAGAGGTGTCTCCACTCTTCTAGGGCGTATTTAATGGCCAACAGCTCTCTGTCTCCTACATCATAATTGGATTCCGCTGGGGTGAGCCGGTGAGAGTAGAAGGTCACCGGATGGAGAAGGCCTTTTTCGCCTTGTCTTTGTGACAATATGGCTCCCACAGCGGTCTCAGAAGCGTCGACTTCTACAAAAAAGGGGGTTGAAGTGTCGGGTTGAACTAGTATAGGAGCGGAGGTAAATCTCTGTTTCAGCTGACGAAAGGCCTCTTGTGCGGCAGGGGTCCAAGAAAAGGAAACGTGTGTCTTGGTGAGTTGGGTGATAGGGGTTACAATCTTGGAAAAGCCCCGAATGAACTTGCGGTAATAATTGGCGAATCCGATGAATCGCTGTACATCCTTTTTGCATTTCGGTGTGGGCCAGTGTAGAACAGCATTGACTTTAGCGTGGTCCATCTGGATATGTCCTGGGGTTAGCACATATCCTAGGAATTCGATCTTGGTGCTGTGGAAAGAGCATTTCTCAAGCTTGGCGTATAACTTATGGAGTCGTAGTCGATCCAATACTTTGCGTACATGAACACGATGTTCTTGGATATCCGAGGAGAATATGAGGAGATCGTCGAGGTAGATCACAAGAAATACGTCCAACAGATCCCGAAACACATCATTTAAGAAATGTTGAAACGTGGCTGGGGCGTTACATAGTCCAAAGGGCATCACTCGATATTCAAAATGTCCATACCTGGTTCGGAACGCAGTCTTCCACTCGTCCCCTTTACGAATCCGAACCAGGTTGTATGCCCCACGGAGATCGATCTTAGTGAAAACGGTGGCCCCTCTAACCCGATCCAATAGTTCTGGGATAAGTGGAAGAGGATAACGATTCTTAATCGTAATGTCATTGAGCTCTCTATAGTCTATGCATGGGCGGAGTCCTCCATCTTTTTTTTCGATGAAAAATATAGCAGCCCCTGCAGGGGAGGTAGATGGTCTGATGAACCCTTTCTTCAGGTTTTCAGCTATATATTCTTTTAAATGCAGCAACTCCGGTTCGGAGAGCGGATAGATCCTCCCAAACGGAATAGAGGAACCTGGCAAAAGATCTATAGGACAGTCATAAGGGCGTTCAGGAGGGAGGATATCTGCCCCCTTCTTATCAAAGACATCAGTAAAGTCGGAATAACAAGCAGGAATACTGAGGGCAACATTCCCTGAGGTCGGAGTAAACGAGGTTAACAATGTGGATGAGGTTGCTAGACATTGTTGTTGACAGAATTCGGATGAAAAGGTGAGAGATCCAGCCGCCCAATCAATGCGGGGGTTGTGTTGACGCAACCAAGGCAACCCTAAAATGATGGGGAAGAGAGGCGAAGACACAACATCAAATTGGAGTATTTCTGTGTGGGAGAGATCGATGGAAACTTGTAATGGGATAGTCTCTTGGATAACAGGTCCCGAACTGAGTGGGGAGCCATCAATGACTTGTATATGCAGTGGAGACAACTTCTTGCGGATAGGGATCTGGAGACGAGTGGCTGTGGATTCATCGAAAAAACAACGGCTGGCTCCAGAGTCAATTATAGCCTGGACTGTAGTGGATTCATGGGCCCACTGTAGGAGCAAGGAGAGGGACAGGTGAGGAGAACCCAGAGACATCACAGAATTCAGACAGAGGTTTGGTGTGAGACTCTTACCTACAGCTGATCTGGGTAAACGTGGGCAGGTGCGAATAAGATGTCCTGGTTTGCCGCAGTATAAACATAAATTGTTGAGGCGGCGATGCTTTTTCTCATCTTCAGTGAGAGGCCCCCGGACAAGACCTAATTGCATGGGTTCTTCAGTGGAGCTGGGTACCGGAACTGTACTGACTTGTTCTGGATAGGACATGGGTCTTCTTGGCAACGGCATAGAGGAACTGGCTCGTTCCATTCTTCTCTCTCGGAGTCTCCTATCCAATTGGATGACGAGGTGAATGAGAGAATCGAGGGAAGAAGGAATTCCGATGCGGGCGAGTTCATCCTTCAGAGACTCGGATAGTCCTTGACGGAACTGGTCCAGGAGGGCAGGCTCATTCCAAGTGCTATCAATAGCCAAGCTACGGAATTCGGTGACATAGTCTTCGACGGGTCTTTTGCCTTGTCGTAGTGACCGAAGCGCAGATTGAGCTGTGGTTGTTCTAAGGGGATCATCAAATAAGGAATCCATCTCCTGACAAAAGGAGGTCCAGGAATCCAGCGATGGGTGTCGGGAATGAAGGAGATGATGGGCCCATGTTTGAGGTTCACCTTGTAGTAGGGATATAACCGTACGTATCTTAACGAAGTCGGTGGAGTAGGTCCTGGGCTGTAACGAGAATAATAGTTGACAGGAAGTCATGAAGGCCCTGTATTTCTTTCTATCTCCTGTGAAACGTTCAGGCAACGGAATCTTGGGTTCAGGCGCGTTAGCAGAATCAAATACAGGCGACACTGGGGGTGGAGTAAACCCTTCCGTATGGGGGAGCAGACGGCTAGCCTGTAAATCATGTAATTGATGTTGAACCTGTGTATGTCCTGACTGTAAATCCTGCACAGATTGGGTCAAGGTAGCCAGTTGACGAGAAATGGCCGATACAGCCTCCATTACTTCTGCGGGGTCCATAGTGAGGCTTGATGATTTGTAAGGAAGCCAAGCAGACGTACCGTGGTTCAGAAGCAGGGGATCCCCAATAGCAGAAGTTAAGCGCCCTTGCCTGAAACCACAGATCCTGAGGGTCTTAGAAGTGGCAGGTACTACCTGTGGTATCGGGCACGAGCACCAGGTGTGATCCGATGGATGTAAAAAGGATACTGATGGAATGTACCGCACTGCCGATGTAATCCAAATCGAGGGGGCAAGCAAATAGGGTGATCGAGGAGGGAAGCCGATATCAGGGAGTCCAGAGAGCAGGAGAGTCCAGTAACGGGTAGCCAGGGTCAGGAGTACAGAGAGGAGAATAAACGAAGAGCAAGCCGGGTCAGGAATCAGGAGATCAAAAGTCGGATAGATAGCCACAAACGGAGAAACGGGAGTCACACAACGTGAGGGAAGCTTGTCAATCATCAAGCAATTTTAAGTTTCGCGCGTTGGTGTTTTAAAGGGATGTAGCCCCGCCTCCGTGACGTGTGTAATGCGCGCCACGCTTCCCGTTTCCATAGCGACGCCCGTGATACTAGTGACAGCGTGTTGTGACACGCACGCGCTAATATCCATTGTAGGGTACGCGCTGCATGGAGCAGCCGACAGCGGGGGACCTTAACAGTGCCTTTAGCGAATGTTGGACGTAAGCGGCGTGGGACAGGAGCACGGACCTGACATGTGTCTTTTATTCATGTGTGCTAGTAACATTCATCTATTTCTTTCTCCTGTGATGCAATGTCTTATTCATTTGTAAAAAATCCTATTATTTATAAGATACTTATATTTTTAATATATACTTATGTTTACCCATTTTCCATAATACCCTAACTCTCCCTGAAAACCACATTATCATTAGGGTCTCTGCTGCCAAGTTCATCATTGTAACTAGGAGGAATTTCTATCTTAATCCCTCCTGTCTAACAGCTCAGTTATGTAAAGGGGCTAAAACAAAGGAACATAGAGTTGCAGGTGTCTCACCTGGGATCAATTGTTCAAATCCCCTTCAAATTTATAATCATCAGTATATTCCATTTATTCCCTCCCCCCCCCCCCCTATTCCCCCCCACACCAAACCAGCTCATGTTCAGCTATACACCACAGTTTTTATCAGGCCATGTCAGCGCCTGCTTAACTCTTATTATTCTTATGTGCTCATAGTGTTCATCTAATTATTCCTGTGCTAACAATTTTTACTACTTATGTCTATCAATCCTAACCAAATGTGTCTCTTTTTATTCATGTGTGCTAGTAACATTCATCTATTTATTTCTCCTGTGTTGCAATGTCTTATTCATTTATAAAAAATCCTTATTATTTATAAGATGCTTATATTTTTAATCTAGACTTATGTTTACCCATTTTTCATGTTACCCCTAACTCTCCCTGAGAACCGCATTATCATTAGGGTCTCTGCTGCCAAATCCATCATAGTAACTAGGAGGAGTTTCTGTCTTAATCCCTCCTGTCTAACAGCTCAATTATGTAAGGGGGCTAAAACAAAGCAACATAGGGTTGCAGGTGTCTCACCTGGGATCAATTATTCAAATCCCCTTCAAATTTATAATCATCAGTATATACCATTTATTCCCTCCCCCCCCCCTATTCCCCCCCACTCTAAACCAGCTCATGTTCAGCTATACACCACAATTTTTATCAAGCCATGTCAGCGCCTGCTTGACTTTCTCAAATGAGTGGGTTACTCCATTAACCTTTATACATAATTTTAGTGGGTACCCCCACCAGTACATAATTTGTCTTTCTTTTAATCTCTCCAGTGCTGGTTTAAAGTCTCTTCTTCCCTGACGAGTATTATAGGAGAGATCTTGAAAGAACACTAAATTGATGATCCTTTGGTCTTTTGGGCCCAGGTCTCTTACAATGTTCATTATTTTTTGCTTTAAACTGAAAGACGAAAATCGAACAATAACATCTCTTGGACATTCTTCCCCAATCCCTTCTGGTTTTAGTAATCTGTGTGATCTTTCAATGTCCATCTCATTAACTTTGATTTTCAGCTCCATCTGGTTAAATAGCTCTAGTAAGTGTGGTATCAATTTTTCTCTTGTTACACTCTCTGGTATCCCCCTAATTCTTATATTTTTACGACGGGCTCTATCCTCCATGTCATTGATCTTTTTCTCCATCGCTTCCATTTTCTTTTTTATATAGTTGACTTCATCTGCATTCTCTTTCTGTATTAACTCATTTGATTCAATTTTTTCTTCTACTTTAGATATTCTCTCTTTTACTATACCCATCTCATTTTTAAATGTTTGCAAGAAGCTGCTAAGCTCTGTTTTAATTTGTTCCATCTGTTTATTCAGACACATATGTAGATATTCCTGGGTAATGGTTTTAGCTACATCCTCGACAGAGCTATCCATTTCTTGTCTTGTGACCTCCAATTCAGAAGTGTCGATATCATTACTAGGGCCAGGGGATTTATCTAGTTCTTTATTGCTTTTTCCTGCCTGTGGGGAAAATATAGAGTCAATCCTGCCATCTCTTTTAGAGATTAGGTTTTTTCTTTCTTTATCTTTGTCTTTCTTTGGGGGGTTTCTCTGATCTGCTCCCCTCTTATTTGCCATATCTTAGTCCTGAAGGTCCCAGCCTGTACCCCAATATCTTATTAACCCTCTTGTGCTGTAAGTCCTTTATCCTTTAATGAGGTATTTATCAAAGGGGGTAGGGTTGCCACCCATATGCCACTGTTTCAATTAAAGTATTTAAGCAGTCCTCATAAAAAACACAGATCTCAGTCACAATCATATATTATAAATCAATACTTATCAGTTTCTGAGGCAGATACTGGTGTGTGCAGCAGATCGTCTATGGGCATCTCCTGTATTCAGACTCCGCTGTCGTTGGATCTTCACTACTTCCAATCTTCTATTTCACGACTTGAGGACTTCCACAGACCTATTTCTATTTCAGCATTTAGTGTCTTGATGTCAAGTAGACGCTTCTGCAGGTTAATCCAGGCCAGGCTCTGCTTCTCCTCTAACCTCCCGCTTCCGGTATGGTCCGAGGAGTTGCGTATCCTCCGCTCTGCTCTCCTGTCCACGTCTCTTTATTAATCCTGGGATCTTAAATATCAACTCTCCTCAGCACTGCTTGATCCACATTCCGTGTGGAGTTTACAAGCGCTGAGCCTCTGCTCGACTCCAGCACCTTCCTGCGGATCCTGTTTAGTGTTGGAATCTTGCAGTGGCTGGGGTACTTCTGCGGTAATAATTTCCTTCAATGGAAGTTTTGGCTATCGTTTCATAGACGCTCTTGCAAGTTGCATTCTCCTATCTCAGGCCTCGGACGCTCCGCCCACTCAGCGTTCTACGTCATCGCACAAACTCATTTCTGATCACTTGACTATTGGCCTTCTATAAACCAAACGAGAGCCCCATTCATAAGAAATTCTTATGAATGGGGCTCTCGTTCGGTTCATAGAAAGGCAATAGTACTACATGTTTTCTATAAGCCGAAAATCTATAAACCGAAGGTCGTTCGGTTTATAGATTTTCGGTTTATAGAATACATAGAATTACATGTAATTACATGTCCCAACAGCACCAGACACAACAGCACCAGACACAACACTATAGCACACACAATATAACCCCTCTGCACCAGATACAACACTATAGCACACAATATAACCTCTCAGCACCAGATACAACACTATAGCACACAATATAACCCCTCAGCACCAGATACAACACTATAGCACACAATATAACCCCTCAGCACCAGATACAACACTATAGCACACAATATAACCTCTCCGCACCAGATACAACACTATAGCACACAATATAACCCCTCAGCACCAGATACAACACTATAGCACACAATATAACCTCTCCGCACCAGATACAACACTATAGCACACAATATAACCTCTCAGCAGCAGATACAACACTCTAGCACACAATATAAGCATACAGCAACAAATACAACACTATAGCACACAATATAACCCCACAGCAACAGATACAACACTATAGCCCCACAGTACCAGATACAACATATAGCACACAATATAACCCCACAGCACCAGATACAACACTATAGCACACAATATAACCTCTCAGCACCAGATACACTATAGCACACAATATAACCCAACAGCACCAGACACAACACTATAGCACACAATATAACCTCTCAGCACCAGATACAACACTATAGCACACAATATAACTCCACAGCACCAGATACAACACTATAGCACACAATATAAACACAAAGCAACAGATTCCCTAAACACCCAAATTCCTAAATCCATGACATTTCTTTATCTCTTTCTCCCTTTTTATATGTTTTTTTCCTCCATGTTTGCCATCTCTTTCCCCATCATTTTGTGTTTTATTGCTCCATGTCAGTGACCTCTTTTCACCTACATTTGATCTTTTCTACCCCATGTCAAAATTTTGTCTGTATTCTGCTCCAATCAATCACCTCTTTTCATCCTCTATTACAGGGGTGTCCAAGTTTTTTCTTCAGTGGGCCACTTCACCAGAAATTAATGTGTGCGTGGGCCGCATACACACAAAGTCACACATATAAACACAGTCACCCTTACACACAGACGCACACCCTGACACACTTACACAGACATCCTTACACACATGCACACACACTCCCTTGCGCAGACATCATTACACACATGCACAAACATCCAGACATACACTCCCTTGCACACATGCAGACACAGACTCCCTTCCACACACAGACACCCTTTCACACACAGACTCCCTAGCACACACAGACAAACTCCCTTGCACACATGCACAAACTCCCTTGCACACACGCACAGACAAACTCCCTTGCACACATGCACAAACTCCCTTGCACACATGCACAAACTCCCTTGCACACATGCACAAACTCCCTTGCACACACGCACAGACAAACTCCCTTGCACACATGCACAGACAAACTCCCTTGCACACACGCACACACAAACTCCCTTGCACACACGCACACACAAACTCCCTTGCACACACGCACAGACAAACTCCCTTGCACACACGCACACACAAACTTCCTTGTACACACAAACTCCTTTGCACACATTCACACGCGCACACGCAGACAGAATCCCTTCCACACTCACACACAGAATCCCTTCCACACTCACACACAGAATCCCTTCCACACTCACACAGACTCACACACACACAGACTCCCTTCCACACACACACACACTCCCTTCCACACACAGATACACAGATATCCTTACACACATTTCTTTTTTTTTTTTTACTTAAAAAAGTATATGTTATTGATATCACACCGTTTACCTCCAATCCGGAAGTCATCATCTTCTGAGCGCCTGGATGTCACCTGACACCAGGCGCTCCGACAGGATCACGGAGAATGGGAGTGGAGCGCGCTGCGCTCTCCCATATGAGGTAGAGGTATGCACGGGACGGAGGTGCGGTTACCGCATCCAAACTAATGCGGGCTGCACCTCAATGTCAGCGCCCCCCCTTGCCCCCCCTGCGGACGCCCATGCACAGAAGGGGAGACGATGGTATTCTCACTTTGTGGTGCTTAAGTTGCCTGTGTATTAAAATGTCACATTCAGTCTTCCAATCTTTCATTCATACACATATAGTCTCATTGTTGGTCAGGCTTCCACAGTCAAGTCGTAGGGTGTGTGGAGAGGTAGGGTACAGGCTTTCCATTAGGGTCTAGGTTCTGTTGATCATTTCCGCATTCCGCATTGCCACCCAGGGTTGCAAGATTGTATCATATATAGCGATTTTTGATCTAGTATAAAATTAAAATATCTTTCTATTCTATACTGGTGTTCTACTTGATTGATTATCTCTTTTCATTCCAACATTTTTTCATCTTTCCAATGTCTGGCTATTGTAATCTTAACTGCCAGTAAGATGTTTATAATTAGTTGGGAGTGGTAGTTATTCAAAGGGAGAATCTCCATATGAAGAATAAATTGCTGTGCTGTCAGGTCTTGGGTAGAGTTGAATAGGGTGGAAAATAACCTGTTCAATTTTTGTTTTATAACATCGAGTCATTTGCATTCCCACCATATATGGTACATGGTGCCCTTTCCGTCTTTGCATCTCCAGCATTTGCTAGAGGTGTTATGCTGAATCTTATGCAGTCGTGATGCGACCATGTACCAACAATGGAGTACTCTGTAGTAAGTTTCCTGAAGGTTGATACAATACACCTCTAGTTTTAACCCAATCTTGCTGCCATGCCTCTGTTGTAAAATTTCTCCCTATATCGTTTTCCAATTTCTCAAAGGCATTTGGTTTACCTTAATATGATGGAGTTAATTGATGGAGTTCCGATATTAATGTGGTGTAGTTTAGGGCTATAAGTTGTTGAGTATCTGTGGGTATTTGGATTCCCACATAACTTAATATGATATCTCCACCTTCGGAGTTAGACTGCTTTGTGGTAAAGAGATATAAAAAAGGAATGATAGCTAAATCAGCAAGTTTCTTCTACGAGCAAACCGAGAACCTGTTTGCTCGTAGAAGAAACTTGCTGATTTAGCTATCATTCCTTTTTAATATCTCTTTACCACAAAGCAGTCTAACTCCGAAGGTGGAGAGATCATATTAAGTTGGAGGTAGCTAGAGATTCTCAAACAAGTTAATCTCTCATAGTCGGCTAGTTTATATTTGCCCATTAATTCTGAAAATGTTAGTGATCTACGTCCATCATATAGATCTGACATGTTTTTTATGCCCCCCCTTGCCAATTCTTAATTTGTAGGTCAGGGATGTAATATTTTAAGACCGGTATTGGTGTTATTGGTGTTACCCAGTTTTTATTCCCATAGATTATTTTAATCTTGTGCATGAACTTCCATAAACATCTTAATATAGGATTATAGCTGTTACCAAGTGGACATTAGCTTGGCTCATCCAATATAGATGAGCCAGGTCCAATATTCCACTTTGCTGGGTCTCAAGCCTGTGCCACCTTGTATTTATTTTGCACTCTGTGTTCCAGATCAAGCAGTGCGAGAACATTACTGCTTGATGTAATGCTGATATGTCTGGAAGGCCCACCCCAGATTCATCTATGCGTCTCCTCAAGACTTCCACTGGGATTCTTGGCTTTCTCCCTTGCCAGATGTATTTAAGGAAAATTTGTGTTACCTGGTTTAAGATAGGGGTAGGAACTACCAGTGGAATACTTCTTATCAAGTAGGTTAGTTTTGGAGCCATGAAACTTCCAATCTCTTCCATTTGTTGGTTAATTGAAGGAGTTCCGATATTAATGTGGTGTAGTTTAGGGCTATAAGTTGTTGAGTATCTGTGGGTATTTGGATTCCCAAGTACCGTATTTGCATGAATATAAGACAAGGTTTTTTTCAGAGCAAATGCTCTGAAAAAGACCACTCATCTTATATTCGAGGTCATCTTATAATCTGACCTCAAACTGAGGTCAGATTATAAGACATGGATCCAGGTCCCCCGCAGAGCTGCAGGGGACCTGGATCCCCCTCTCTAACAGCCGGGGGATGTCTGCACAATGAGCGCAGACACAAGGTGAGGGGGGGAGGGAAGGGGGAGACACAGACAAGGGGAGGGAGGGAGGGGGAAGAGAGAAAAGGGGAGGGGGACAGAGAGAAAAGGGGAAGGGGGGACAGAGAGATAAGGGGAGGGGGGATAGAGAGAGACAAGGGGAGGGGGGAAGAGAAGAGGGAGGTGGAGAGGGAGAGAGAAGTTTGGGGGGGAGGGAGAGAGAGACAACACTGGGGAAGGGGGAGAGAGGCCGCATTGGCACATTAAAGGAAATAAAAACAAGAAATGCATTTGTATAATATCAATTTTTTATTAAATATTAAAAAGCAATTTACATATATACAAGTTAAACTTTTTTTCCTATAGGGTAGTTTTATATTCAGGCTTTTAGTTTTTTTCCTAAAGGAATATACAAAGTTTAAGGGGTCGTCTTATAATCAGGGTCGTCTTATAATCGAGCAAATACGGTAAGTTATTGTTTTATTTGTCCAGTCAAAATTATATCTGGTAGCGAGAAGTTCTATCCGGGGGTTGGATAGGGCGAACTTTATAAGTTTATATTATTTTATTTTAAGTTTGTAATTAAAAAATATACTATATTGTTCTATAAGGGCTGGAACCGCTGGAATCGATGTGTCTGGAGACTCCAACGTCAGCAGCACATCGTCTGCAAATAAGGTAATCTTGTATTCTTGTGATGTTACTTTAATTCCTTTAACTTCTTCGGATGATCTTATCAATTGTGCTAGGGGCTCTATGGTCAGTGCGTACAATTATGGGGCGAAGGGGCGCCCCTGTCTCGTACCATTTTTTTACTACAAAAAAATTTTGGAGTTCAATGCGGGACCAGTCACCTTTGCCCTTGGAGTGGTATACATTGCCATAGAGCTCACCGCAAAAGGGCCACAAATGCCAAATGCGGAGATGACCTCAGCCAAAAAGGACCAGCTGACTCTATCAAAGGCCTTCTCTGCATCTAAGGCAATATATACCGTCGGCACTGCTCTATGGTTGGTCTCTGCCATCAGGTTCTTTCTAGTATTATCTTCAGTTGATCTTCCTGAGACAAAACCCGACTGGTCGAGATGGATCAGGTCTACTATAACCTTTTGGAGCCGACTTGCCAAAATTTTCGAGAATATTTTAATATCGAGATTAATTAGAGATATGGGTCTGTAGTTAGTTAGTTGTGTGGGGTCCTTCCTTGGTTTTGGTATTGGGCATATGTGGGCCTCCAGCATCTCAGATCGAAACTCTTTCCCATTTGCTACGTCAGAAAACAGAGTTTAAATAGACGTAAGTGGCGTCTGGGAATTAAAACATAACTTATATTTAGATTAAATAAAGAAAACTAGTAAAATAGAAAGCGGTGTACATAAAGACAAACAAGTGAGAAAACATGAAAAATAAAAATCAAGCTTGCATACCCTTATTGATAGTTTATATAACTGTGTATGAAATTTTTTTAATTATTAGATTAGGAAGCAAGTTCAGTGGCTATATAATTCTGTCCATATCAGACAGTAATAGTAATAAAAAAGAAAATGATCACTGAATAAAGGTCCTAAAGTACTACTGCCTGTAATATTAGCACTGTGTAGAGGTAATATACATAGTATGTAGATAAGGTAATGAAATAATTACACCCGAGGTTAGGAAAAAATAGCCCACTGTTTCTTTGAATGTTAAATCTATTATGAAATAAGGAAATAACTGACCCTGGAGGTGCAGTATGTAAAGTGCCTGAAACAATCAAGGACAGAATTAAGTAGTTTCCTGTGTTAGTGTGTATTCCACAGTACAAATTCCTGTGTATATTACTAGAAGTTCATATAGCTGCAAATTAAATAAAGTCTTAGTTAATGGAGCAGCCAGGTCTGCCCAGAGATAAAGGTAATACATTTGTTTTAATTAACTAATTAAAGGCTAGGGCTGGCACCACAAACGCCAGTAAAACAAGCAGTAAGAACTAAATATAAAACACAGGAGACAGGCAGGAGGACAATAGGACCCTATTAGGGGTGTAATTATTACACTGGGGTGTAATTGTTTCATTACCTTATCTACATACTACATTTAACCCCTCAATATGGCAGGATTTAGCCACCCAATATGCCAGGATTTTTCCCCTCAGTATGCCACAATGTTGCCATTTTTGCCCCAAACCCCCCCCCCCCCCCCCCCCGCGGACGCCCATGGTATAGATACAGCTCTCTGACTGAAGCACATCTGCACAAGGTCTTACTATATTTCAGGTAAAAGTGCTGTGAATGTATCTGTTCTATAACAAGGATGCATAATCTACACTGTGACAAGTAGGTGGAGTCAAATTATGCTAATTATGTGGAGTGGGCGGAACTTTTGAAAGTAGGCGTGGTACATTTTCAAGTAATTAATTGGAAGCTGAGCTGCAAAGTGTCCCTGGAATTTTTGTCTGTATGTGCTATGGCAGGGGCATCCAACATGTAGTCCGCAGGCCACATGCGGACCTTTGACAGCAAGATGCAGTCCACCTGACAACTTCCCATTGCTGGCTAGTTAGAATTAGCTCATTTGAGTGATTTAGATGTTTGACTTGCAATGTGGCCTTTCAATGACACGTTTCAATCTTCCAAGTATCTGGGATACTTTAGTGCAATGGAGAGGCTTTTGACATTTTTGGTGTTTAATTTGGGCCTGTGATGACTGCACAGTTTTAAAACATTTATGTGTGTTTTTGCTGTTTACTCAATTAACCCCATAGTGACATGACTTATTTGGCTTGTCCGACGCTTGGTGACATGGGCTGTTTTAACATTTCTGAGGTGTTTGTGTTTTGCTGTAATTTATTTCTGTCTCATTTAGTGTACCCACACAAACTATATATTGTTTTTATCGTCATAAGAAGGGCTTTCTTTTGATACCATTATTTTGATAATAGCATATAATTTGATTCAAAATTTTTTATAAAATATGGCAAAAAAATAATAATTTCTGACTAATTTTCTTTATTTAAAAAATCGTATACTCATCTACAAGAGACAACAAAAAACACTGCTAAATAGTTTCTAATATTTGTCCTGAGTTCATAAATAGCCCATGTTTTATGTTTTTGTGCGTTTTTATTCATGTTACAGGGCCAGAACTATAAGTAGTGCAAAGCTATTTCAAAATCTTTTTTTTTTTTTTTCAATTAGTGATATCGATATTGTAACACTGATATCTATACTAAATCCATGAATGATCCACATGTACATATTTTAAAACTAGACAACTCAGGGTATTTTGACACATTTCATGTAGCCATTTTACCACCAACCTTTGCCAAAGTTTGCAGCAAAATATATTTTATTTAATTTTTCACATAGATTGCAATTTAGGTAAACATTACCTGAAAATGTAAAGAGGTATTTTAAAACAACACCCCAATATGTGTTCAGCAACATCTCCTGAGTACAGGGATACCACCCACAGGCAGAAAACATGTGCCCATGTTCCATTTGGGACATTTTTGAAGCCAGGATGTGTATTTTACCCCCACAAAACCATACATTTTTGAAAACTAGACACCTTAGGGTATTTCAAATGGTAGTATTTTAACACTTTCCATGCACTAATTCTACCACCAGCCTATGTCAATGTTTTGGGTAGTAACTTTTTTTCACATACATTGTACTTCAGGTATGAATTTAAAGATCCTGTTATGTGTCAGTGCCAAACAACACCTCAGTATGGAAAAAGTTCTGAAATGATTTATCTTTGTCTCATTTTTTTACAGCACAGAAACCTGACATTTTAACAGGGGTGTGTAGACTTTTTATATCCCCTGTATTACCAAACGTTTATATACTACGGGAGGAATGTTGGGGTAAGAAATGTACTACGAAGTGATTTGGAAAAAGACAAATATATCAAATAGAGGGCTGCAAAGGGGATAAATACCACATATCCCTAACACTTTTTTGCTAGGCTGTTTAAAGGGGTGGTTAAAAGAACACTAATATGGCATATTGAAGATAGGTCTGAATTTAGGTAAGACACCCACAATACAAAGTAAAAGCAAATTATAGGAGCGCACACACGCAATTTGGCACTTCGTCACATAAGACATAGCGTAATTATAACATATATAATGTAGATTGAAAAGAAATTCTATGTATGCTTTTTTTCTTTCTAAGATAAATTATTTATTTCACCTCTTTATTAATGAAATACTGTTTTTTTTTACCAAAGCTTTCTCACCAAAACCCCCAACCCAATAGGGAAGAAAGGGATAAGGAAATTTTTTCTTTCACTTTTTTTTGGCTCGCTACGCACTTCTTCCCGTCATAGCACTCTCTTAAAAGAGAGCCAGATAGTGTTCATAAAGGGTAAAGGTTGATGAACATGTCAAAGTGGGATCTGGAGGATCCTATTGGGAATGGATCCGACCAGTTTATTTTAACCGCAATAGGTTTTTTTTGTGCTATTTGTATAATTTTTGTAATTGCAATCATGGGGGGTAGCGCAGATGTGAAGGCAAATAGAGGTACGGTAAGGTGGTTGTACAAAGTTTATTAGATGGTGAATTTAATATCGCTTAATGTTTAGGGTTTATGTTTCCCACAAAAGAGGCAGGTTCTGATTAAATATCTATACGAACGATCACATAGAGATAAGATTCATTCAGGGGACCCACTGGGACTCAGAAAAATTGCTAATTCAAAACAAACATTTCCCTATGGTTATTCACTCCTACCATAACACTAAGAAAAGGGTTACAGCTATTATAATTTCAAAAAATGTTAAATATGAAGAATTGTATAGTGGTGGAAAGGGGGAGTAGATTTCTGGTCTGTAAGCTAAATTACCAAATCTATACATTTTTAAATGTCTATGCGCCAAATAAATTATCTTTAAAATGTATAAATGTGGTAATGGGCGAATTGCAATGCTTATCCAAGGAACATTCATAATGGGTGGAGATTTCAATTGCGTACTGGACGAGGCATTGGATAAAAAGATACCACAAGGAAAAATAATAAATGGAATAAATGCAGGAAGATTAAAAAAATTCTTGGCAAAGAACAACTTGTATGACATATGGAGAACTTTACACCCTAATGATAGGGAATACACCTTTTTTTCATATCCACATATGTCATACTCGAGATTAGATTATCTGTTGACCCGTTCACGTTTTACAAAAAATCGAACCATAAAACAAACAAACATATAATATTCGGCTCTAGGACTCAACATTTTTTTGCAGAATTGTGGCTTCCTCTGCAAGAGGAGCACCTTAGTTAGCTGATTATAGCCAAAAAGAAACGTACAAGTAGGAAACCGAAAAAGAAGAGAGGAAAAAAAAAAAAAGACAGTACAATAACAAGACATGACTAACACTATACAACTTTTTTTTTTTTTGTGTCATGGGGATGGTCAATTATATTCGCATGCTTATATTCTCATTTGTGGTGTCGGCATATCGAGGAGGAAGAGTGGGAGCTCCTAAGTCCGAACTTACAATTCATTATATAGCTTCACTCATCGGGGTATCTCGTAGAGGGGATTCTCTGTTAGCTCCCAATGTAGGGTATTTCTTATTGAGGATGCTCCGTTTCCCATAAGAAGATTGCCTCTTCGGGTAGATCTGCCCTTTTGCCAAAAGTTAAACCTTTCTCCATCTGGAGTTGATATTCTATCTGACTTCTGCATGTTTCCCAATCTGGGACACAGGTAGATTTCCAGTTTCGTGCAATAAGGATCTTTGCTGCAGATAGAATATGCTCCAGTAGGAACTTCTTTGAGGGAGCCATGTCGGGCCAGTGGAGGTGGAGCAAGTAAGCTTCATACTTTTGGTTCACTTGAATTCCCCAGGATGAGATCTGATCCGATATCATCGCCCAGTATTTCCCTAGGCTTGGGCAGGACCACCATATGTGTTTGAAGGTGCCTATCTCACTTAGGCATCTCCAGCACAGATTAGGTGTGCCTGCGTACATCTTACCTAGTTTCTCGGGGGTCAAGTACCATCGGTACATCACTTTGTAGTGAAGTTCGAGAAGATTCAGACAGTGGATAGACTTCCTCAGATCAATCATTGTTTTTACCCAATCTGAGTAGTTTATCTCAGTTTCTGTATCGGTCTCCCATTTCACCAGAGCTTTGGGTTTCTGTTGTAGGGGATGGAGAAAGATGTTACTCCTTACTAATTTTTTAATGGTTATTTCTCCTTTTAAAACCTCTTGTAGGCATTCTTTTTGAGCCTTATGTCTTTCTTGTTCTTTTAGAATAAATCCTCTTATTCTCAAATAATTAAATATTTCACTCATTGGGAGAGCAAATTCTTCTACCAGGGAGGCGAACGGTTTAATGTTTTCTCCTTCCTTTAATTGGGAGAGCTTTGTTAAGCCTGCTTTTGCCCAGGAGGAAGTGCTTAGATTAGTTATGTTCTTGTCTAATAGTCTGAGGGAGGAGTTTGGGAAAAGTATACAATCGATATTTAATTGCTTCTTAAATTTCCTCCAAAAGGTTAGGTGTGAGGAGAGCTATACTGGATGAAGACCAAAATGCAGGATGGTATTGTGGCAAACCTAGCCACTTGGGAATGCCTAAGATAGAATGGTTGTGCCTATTTTCTGTTGTGTACTGCGCGCCGGTATAGTGTGGCATCTCCGGCTATGTTTAATTTATGCTGTACTGTGTATGTCTGTTCGAATCCTCCCCATTCGTTAGCATTGCTATTAAAACTGACTAAGTTGTATATTTTGAAGTAGAAAGTGACAGTTGAGTGACCTGCTTTAAATATCAGTCTTTTTGAATAAAGTGGCAGTTGACTCTCAGACTGTGTTTCGTCTGGTTCTTGGGAGGATTTGGGAATATTGCCTGCTTCCAGCTTTGTACTTGGTTATTGCATTCTACCAGCAGAGATCCTGGGATTATAAAATTGCAGCTCCGCAACAATTGGTGGCAAGCGGCGGGATCCAACCGTACAGCAAGAAAAACGCTGTTTATACAATTGGAATTGACATACTGGAAAGCAGAAGGCAATTGATACAGATGCAGAAGTGAATGGGGACGGACTACACCATATTGAAACGGCAAACATTAAAGGAGCTGTTGGAAGCCAGGGGTAAGATAGCCAGCAATAAGCCTAAAGCAAGACTTATTGCCGAGCTAATGGAAGGAGACCGAGCTCGTAGTGCTACACCCCCAGCAAACATGGAGGAGACCCCATTTGAACGAGAAATGAGGACAAGATTGGCATTTTGGCCCGCTCCAGTATCTCCAGAAATTATGACCATAATTTCGGCGGATGCACAGGAGTACGTGATGGCGCAAAGGAATCAAGCCTTCTCACCTCAAGCAGAAACCGCTGCTGTTTCAACTGTGGGCCAGGGAAGGCCAAAAATACCACATCATGCATTTAAAACGTTTTGCGAGGATAAAGACGAAATAGATGGATTCTTGCAAGATTTTGAAAGATTGTGTGACTTGCATGATGTAGAGCAAGCTATGTGGGTACCTTTGTTGGCAGGCAAACTGTCTGGGCGTGCAGCAGACGCCTACCGGGCTGTACCCAGAGAGGACAGCAAGAATTATGACAAGGTAAAGCAGGCGCTATTAGAAAGGTATGCCATTACCCCAGAGGCATACCGGCGCAAGTTCCGAGAATTGAAAAAAGGGGACAAAGAATCACATGCGGAGTGGGCACACAAGCTTGACCAAGCCTCACAAGGCTGGATACAAGCCAGCAGAGCTACCACCATGGAAGAGTTACGCCAGATGTTGCTACTGGAGCAGTTTTGTAATGGCCTGGCACCAGAGGCTCAAGAATGGGTGAATGACCGAAATCCTCACACCCTAACCGAAGCGGCACGATTGGCCGACCAACATTATGATGCTAGGAGGCATCATAAAAATAATAACCGAGGGTATGCAAAACCCAACCCGCAACCGTTTCCAGTTATTGCTCCTGCCCCAGCGACAGCACCATCCAGACCAGCACTTGTGGGACAACCTCCCCACTCCCGTTATAATGGCAGGTCCAACATCCAGTGCCATGCCTGTAAGCAATGGGGGCACATGGCCCGGGAGTGCACCCAAAACCGGAGCCGCAAGAACTGGAATCAGCTCCGGCAGAATATGGCCCCGCGGGCAGCTGCTCATTATTATCATGCAGAGCCAACTTTGTCAGGAGTGCCGCTTGAGTCGGCTGATGAACCCCTGGGCGTTTTGCACGATGTAATGTCCATCCATGCTACTGACAACCGACAACCACATTGCCAGACCGTGACTCTGGAAGGGAAAGAGGTACAGGGGCTACGTGATTCCGGCGCTACCTTAACTTTGGTTGCCCCGCATTTGGTGTCAGGATCAGCACATACCGGGGGATCGGTAGCAGTCCGGGTAGCAGGGGGTGCCATGTACCGGCTACCAACTGCCAAGGTACATCTGAATTGGGGTGCGGGGGAAGGTATGGTGGAGATGGGGCTGATGCACAAGTTACCAGCTGATGTTGTTTTGGGGAATGACCTGGGGCAAATGACTTCCGCTTTTGTGCCCCAAAGTCCTCGCCATGAGGCATATCCAGTGACCACCCGTCAGCAGGCTCGCACCACGGTTTCATCTTCCACACACTCTGAGGCTCAGGTAAAAGACAATGTACCCCGTGTAACCCGTGTTTCCTGGGATACCCCGACTGACTTTGAGGCAGAGGTTAAAAACGATCCCACGTTGCAAATTTATAAGGATAAGGCGACAGCTGGTCAGACAGGTTTAGAGGGAGAACAGTATGTATGGGAGAAAAATCTGTAATATCGTGTTGCTGAGCGGGTGGTAGGGTGGTCTGTACATGTGACTAATAAGCAGCTTATAGTGCTAAATTAAATAAAGTCTTAGTTAATGGAGCAGCCAGGTCTGCCCAGAGATAAAGGTAATACATTTGTTTTAATTAACTAATTAAAGGCTAGGGCTGGCACCACAAACGCCAGTAAAACAAGCAGTAAGAACTAAATATAAAACACAGGAGACAGGCAGGAGGACAATAGGACCCTATTAGGGGTGTAATTATTACACTGGGGTGTAATTGTTTCATTACCTTATCTACATACTACATTTAACCCCTCAATATGGCAGGATTTAGCCACCCAATATGCCAGGATTTTTCCCCTCAGTATGCCACAATGTTGCCATTTTTGCCCCAAACCCCCCCCCCCCCCCCCCCCGCGGACGCCCATGGTATAGATACAGCTCTCTGACTGAAGCACATCTGCACAAGGTCTTACTATATTTCAGGTAAAAGTGCTGTGAATGTATCTGTTCTATAACAAGGATGCATAATCTACACTGTGACAAGTAGGTGGAGTCAAATTATGCTAATTATGTGGAGTGGGCGGAACTTTTGAAAGTAGGCGTGGTACATTTTCAAGTAATTAATTGGAAGCTGAGCTGCAAAGTGTCCCTGGAATTTTTGTCTGTATGTGCTATGGCAGGGGCATCCAACATGTAGTCCGCAGGCCACATGCGGACCTTTGACAGCAAGATGCAGTCCACCTGACAACTTCCCATTGCTGGCTAGTTAGAATTAGCTCATTTGAGTGATTTAGATGTTTGACTTGCAATGTGGCCTTTCAATGACACGTTTCAATCTTCCAAGTATCTGGGATACTTTAGTGCAATGGAGAGGCTTTTGACATTTTTGGTGTTTAATTTGGGCCTGTGATGACTGCACAGTTTTAAAACATTTATGTGTGTTTTTGCTGTTTACTCAATTAACCCCATAGTGACATGACTTATTTGGCTTGTCCGACGCTTGGTGACATGGGCTGTTTTAACATTTCTGAGGTGTTTGTGTTTTGCTGTAATTTATTTCTGTCTCATTTAGTGTACCCACACAAACTATATATTGTTTTTATCGTCATAAGAAGGGCTTTCTTTTGATACCATTATTTTGATAATAGCATATAATTTGATTCAAAATTTTTTATAAAATATGGCAAAAAAATAATAATTTCTGACTAATTTTCTTTATTTAAAAAATCGTATACTCATCTACAAGAGACAACAAAAAACACTGCTAAATAGTTTCTAATATTTGTCCTGAGTTCAGAAATAGCCCATGTTTTATGTTTTTGTGCGTTTTTATTCATGTTACAGGGCCAGAACTATAAGTAGTGCAAAGCTATTTCAAAATCTTTTTTTTTTTTTTTCAATTAGTGATATCGATATTGTAACACTGATATCTATACTAAATCCATGAATGATCCACATGTACATATTTTAAAACTAGACAACTCAGGGTATTTTGACACATTTCATGTAGCCATTTTACCACCAACCTTTGCCAAAGTTTGCAGCAAAATATATTTTATTTAATTTTTCACATAGATTGCAATTTAGGTAAACATTACCTGAAAATGTAAAGAGGTATTTTAAAACAACACCCCAATATGTGTTCAGCAACATCTCCTGAGTACAGGGATACCACCCACAGGCAGAAAACATGTGCCCATGTTCCATTTGGGACATTTTTGAAGCCAGGATGTGTATTTTACCCCCACAAAACCATACATTTTTGAAAACTAGACACCTTAGGGTATTTCAAATGGTAGTATTTTAACACTTTCCATGCACTAATTCTACCACCAGCCTATGTCAATGTTTTGGGTAGTAACTTTTTTTCACATACATTGTACTTCAGGTATGAATTTAAAGATCCTGTTATGTGTCAGTGCCAAACAACACCTCAGTATGGAAAAAGTTCTGAAATGATTTATCTTTGTCTCATTTTTTTACAGCACAGAAACCTGACATTTTAACAGGGGTGTGTAGACTTTTTATATCCCCTGTATTACCAAACGTTTATATACTACGGGAGGAATGTTGGGGTAAGAAATGTACTACGAAGTGATTTGGAAAAAGACAAATATATCAAATAGAGGGCTGCAAAGGGGATAAATACCACATATCCCTAACACTTTTTTGCTAGGCTGTTTAAAGGGGTGGTTAAAAGAACACTAATATGGCATATTGAAGATAGGTCTGAATTTAGGTAAGACACCCACAATACAAAGTAAAAGCAAATTATAGGAGTGCACACACGCAATTTGGCACTTCGTCACATAAGGCATAGCGTAATTATAACATATATAATGTAGATTGAAAAGAAATTCTATGTATGCTTTTTTTCTTTCTAAGATAAATTATTTATTTCACCTCTTTATTAATGAAATACTGTTTTTTTTTACCAAAGCTTTCTCACCAAAACCCCCAACCCAATAGGGAAGAAAGGGATAAGGAAATTTTTTCTTTCACTTTTTTTTGGCTCGCTACGCACTTCTTCCCGTCATAGCACTCTCTTAAAAGAGAGCCAGATAGTGTTCATAAAGGGTAAAGGTTGATGAACATGTCAAAGTGGGATCTGGAGGATCCTATTGGGAATGGATCCGACCAGTTTATTTTAACCGCAATAGGTTTTTTTTGTGCTATTTGTATAATTTTTGTAATTGCAATCATGGGGGGTAGCGCAGATGTGAAGGCAAATAGAGGTACGGTAAGGTGGTTGTACAAAGTTTATTAGATGGTGAATTTAATATCGCTTAATGTTTAGGGTTTATGTTTCCCACAAAAGAGGCAGGTTCTGATTAAATATCTATACGAACGATCACATAGAGATAAGATTCATTCAGGGGACCCACTGGGACTCAGAAAAATTGCTAATTCAAAACAAACATTTCCCTATGGTTATTCACTCCTACCATAACACTAAGAAAAGGGTTACAGCTATTATAATTTCAAAAAATGTTAAATATGAAGAATTGTATAGTGGTGGAAAGGGGGAGTAGATTTCTGGTCTGTAAGCTAAATTACCAAATCTATACATTTTTAAATGTCTATGCGCCAAATAAATTATCTTTAAAATGTATAAATGTGGTAATGGGCGAATTGCAATGCTTATCCAAGGAACATTCATAATGGGTGGAGATTTCAATTGCGTACTGGACGAGGCATTGGATAAAAAGATACCACAAGGAAAAATAATAAATGGAATAAATGCAGGAAGATTAAAAAAATTCTTGGCAAAGAACAACTTGTATGACATATGGAGAACTTTACACCCTAATGATAGGGAATACACCTTTTTTTCATATCCACATATGTCATACTCGAGATTAGATTATCTGTTGACCCGTTCACGTTTTACAAAAAATCGAACCATAAAACAAACAAACATATAATATTCGGCTCTAGGACTCAACATTTTTTTGCAGAATTGTGGCTTCCTCTGCAAGAGGAGCACCTTAGTTAGCTGATTATAGCCAAAAAGAAACGTACAAGTAGGAAACCGAAAAAGAAGAGAGGAAAAAAAAAAAAAGACAGTACAATAACAAGACATGACTAACACTATACAACTTTTTTTTTTTTTGTGTCATGGGGATGGTCAATTATATTCGCATGCTTATATTCTCATTTGTGGTGTCGGCATATCGAGGAGGAAGAGTGGGAGCTCCTAAGTCCGAACTTACAATTCATTATATAGCTTCACTCATCGGGGTATCTCGTAGAGGGGATTCTCTGTTAGCTCCCAATGTAGGGTATTTCTTATTGAGGATGCTCCGTTTCCCATAAGAAGATTGCCTCTTCGGGTAGATCTGCCCTTTTGCCAAAAGTTAAACCTTTCTCCATCTGGAGTTGATATTCTATCTGACTTCTGCATGTTTCCCAATCTGGGACACAGGTAGATTTCCAGTTTCGTGCAATAAGGATCTTTGCTGCAGATAGAATATGCTCCAGTAGGAACTTCTTTGAGGGAGCCATGTCGGGCCAGTGGAGGTGGAGCAAGTAAGCTTCATACTTTTGGTTCACTTGAATTCCCCAGGATGAGATCTGATCCGATATCATCGCCCAGTATTTCCCTAGGCTTGGGCAGGACCACCATATGTGTTTGAAGGTGCCTATCTCACTTAGGCATCTCCAGCACAGATTAGGTGTGCCTGCGTACATCTTACCTAGTTTCTCGGGGGTCAAGTACCATCGGTACATCACTTTGTAGTGAAGTTCGAGAAGATTCAGACAGTGGATAGACTTCCTCAGATCAATCATTGTTTTTACCCAATCTGAGTAGTTTATCTCAGTTTCTGTATCGGTCTCCCATTTCACCAGAGCTTTGGGTTTCTGTTGTAGGGGATGGAGAAAGATGTTACTCCTTACTAATTTTTTAATGGTTATTTCTCCTTTTAAAACCTCTTGTAGGCATTCTTTTTGAGCCTTATGTCTTTCTTGTTCTTTTAGAATAAATCCTCTTATTCTCAAATAATTAAATATTTCACTCATTGGGAGAGCAAATTCTTCTACCAGGGAGGCGAACGGTTTAATGTTTTCTCCTTCCTTTAATTGGGAGAGCTTTGTTAAGCCTGCTTTTGCCCAGGAGGAAGTGCTTAGATTAGTTATGTTCTTGTCTAATAGTCTGAGGGAGGAGTTTGGGAAAAGTATACAATCGATATTTAATTGCTTCTTAAATTTCCTCCAAAAGGTTAGGTGTGAGGAGAGCTATACTGGATGAAGACCAAAATGCAGGATGGTATTGTGGCAAACCTAGCCACTTGGGAATGCCTAAGATAGAATGGTTGTGCCTATTTTCTGTTGTGTACTGCGCGCCGGTATAGTGTGGCATCTCCGGCTATGTTTAATTTATGCTGTACTGTGTATGTCTGTTCGAATCCTCCCCATTCGTTAGCTTGCTATTAAAACTGACTAAGTTGTATATTTTGAAGTAGAAAGTGACAGTTGAGTGACCTGCTTTAAATATCAGTCTTTTTGAATAAAGTGGCAGTTGACTCTCAGACTGTGTTTCGTCTGGTTCTTGGGAGGATTTGGGAATATTGCCTGCTTCCAGCTTTGTACTTGGTTATTGCATTCTACCAGCAGAGATCCTGGGATTATAAAATTGCAGCTCCGCAACAATTGGTGGCAAGCGGCGGGATCCAACCGTACAGCAAGAAAAACGCTGTTTATACAATTGGAATTGACATACTGGAAAGCAGAAGGCAATTGATACAGATGCAGAAGTGAATGGGGACGGACTACACCATATTGAAACGGCAAACATTAAAGGAGCTGTTGGAAGCCAGGGGTAAGATAGCCAGCAATAAGCCTAAAGCAAGACTTATTGCCGAGCTAATGGAAGGAGACCGAGCTCGTAGTGCTACACCCCCAGCAAACATGGAGGAGACCCCATTTGAACGAGAAATGAGGACAAGATTGGCATTTTGGCCCGCTCCAGTATCTCCAGAAATTATGACCATAATTTCGGCGGATGCACAGGAGTACGTGATGGCGCAAAGGAATCAAGCCTTCTCACCTCAAGCAGAAACCGCTGCTGTTTCAACTGTGGGCCAGGGAAGGCCAAAAATACCACATCATGCATTTAAAACGTTTTGCGAGGATAAAGACGAAATAGATGGATTCTTGCAAGATTTTGAAAGATTGTGTGACTTGCATGATGTAGAGCAAGCTATGTGGGTACCTTTGTTGGCAGGCAAACTGTCTGGGCGTGCAGCAGACGCCTACCGGGCTGTACCCAGAGAGGACAGCAAGAATTATGACAAGGTAAAGCAGGCGCTATTAGAAAGGTATGCCATTACCCCAGAGGCATACCGGCGCAAGTTCCGAGAATTGAAAAAAGGGGACAAAGACTCACATGCGGAGTGGGCACACAAGCTTGACCAAGCCTCACAAGGCTGGATACAAGCCAGCAGAGCTACCACCATGGAAGAGTTACGCCAGATGTTGCTACTGGAGCAGTTTTGTAATGGCCTGGCACCAGAGGCTCAAGAATGGGTGAATGACCGAAATCCTCACACCCTAACCGAAGCGGCACGATTGGCCGACCAACATTATGATGCTAGGAGGCATCATAAAAATAATAACCGAGGGTATGCAAAACCCAACCCGCAACCGTTTCCAGTTATTGCTCCTGCCCCAGCGACAGCACCATCCAGACCAGCACTTGTGGGACAACCTCCCCACTCCCGTTATAATGGCAGGTCCAACATCCAGTGCCATGCCTGTAAGCAATGGGGGCACATGGCCCGGGAGTGCACCCAAAACCGGAGCCGCAAGAACTGGAATCAGCTCCGGCAGAATATGGCCCCGCGGGCAGCTGCTCATTATTATCATGCAGAGCCAACTTTGTCAGGAGTGCCGCTTGAGTCGGCTGATGAACCCCTGGGCGTTTTGCACGATGTAATGTCCATCCATGCTACTGACAACCGACAACCACATTGCCAGACCGTGACTCTGGAAGGGAAAGAGGTACAGGGGCTACGTGATTCCGGCGCTACCTTAACTTTGGTTGCCCCGCATTTGGTGTCAGGATCAGCACATACCGGGGGATCGGTAGCAGTCCGGGTAGCAGGGGGTGCCATGTACCGGCTACCAACTGCCAAGGTACATCTGAATTGGGGTGCGGGGGAAGGTATGGTGGAGGTGGGGCTGATGCACAAGTTACCAGCTGATGTTGTTTTGGGGAATGACCTGGGGCAAATGACTTCCGCTTTTGTGCCCCAAAGTCCTCGCCATGAGGCATATCCAGTGACCACCCGTCAGCAGGCTCGCACCACGGTTTCATCTTCCACACACTCTGAGGCTCAGGTAAAAGACAATGTACCCCGTGTAACCCGTGTTTCCTGGGATACCCCGACTGACTTTGAGGCAGAGGTTAAAAACGATCCCACGTTGCAAATTTATAAGGATAAGGCGACAGCTGGTCAGACAGGTTTAGAGGGAGAACAGTATGTATGGGAGAAAAATCTGTAATATCGTGTTGCTGAGCGGGTGGTAGGGGGGTCTGTACATGTGACTAATAAGCAGCTTATAGTGCCCCAGAAATACCGGCAGGAACTGCTTAGAATTGCCCACGATATTCCGCTGTCTGGGCATTTAGGGATGACAAGAACGAGGTACAGATTGACACATGCATTTTTCTGGCCAGGTATATCTAGAGATGTGAGACAGTATTGTCAGACATGTGACATTTGTCAGAGAGTGGGAAAAAGGGGTGACCGCCACAAAGCAAAATTGTGCCCCCTTCCCATTATTGAAGAACCCTTTAGCAGAGTAGCAGTGGATATAGTAGGACCACTGTCCAAGCCTAGCCCTTCCGGCAAGCGGTATATTCTGACCATTGTAGATTATGCCACCCGGTACCCGGAGGCTATAGCCCTTTCCAATATACAAGCAGAAACGGTAGCCGAAGCTATGATGAAGATATTTTCCAGGATGGGATTTCCCCAAGAGATAATTTCGGATAGGGGGACCCAATTTACAGCCGAAGTGACCCACCAGCTATGGAAGTTATGTGGCATTAAGCCAATTGTAAATTCTGCCTATCACCCACAGTCCAATGGGTTGTGTGAGCGCTTTAACGGTACCTTGAAGCAGATGCTCAGGACATTTGGGGAGTCCCATAAAGACTGGGAGAGGTTTTTACCCCATCTGCTTTTTGCATACCGGGAAGTGCCACAGGAATCTACCGGCTTCTCTCCGTTTGAGTTATTGTTTGGGAGAAGGGTGAGGGGACCCCTAGACTTAATTAGAGAACATTGGGAGAGGGGGAGCAGTGCAGATGGAGTCCCCATTGTGCCATACGTGCTGGAGTTCCGGGACCGCTTGGAGGCTCTAACCCAAACCGTACGGGAGAACCTCCGGGCGGCTCAGCGGCGACAGCGCCGGTGGTACGATAGGGGAGCCAGAGACCGTAGCTTTCAGGTGGGACAGAAAGTTCTAATTTTGAAACCTGTCCGCACAGACAAGCTACAGGCCACCTGGCAGGGCCCATACCAAGTGGTAGAACAGAGATGTGACACCACTTATGTGATCGGCCCGTGCTCTGGGGTAGGGAAACGACGCATGCTCCATGTGAACATGCTCAAACCCTATCACCAGAGAATAGAGGAGGTAGCAGCCATCTGTGCCCCAGCCACTGAGGATTATGAGAATCTGCCCTTGCCAGACATGTTAGAAAAGGAAGATTCTGCAGAAAACGCTACAGGTGTGCAGCTGGGGGAGCGGCTAAGTCTCCAGGAGCGTGCCCAGGTACAGGAGTTGATTGTGGCAAAAGGTGCTACCTTCTCCAATTTACCAGGGTACACTCTGTTAGCTACCCACCGAGTAGAGACCCCAGGACAGCTCCCTATGAGACAGACTCCGTATCGTATCCCTGAAGCAGTAAGGGAGCACATGAGGAAAGAAATTGAGGAAATGTTGCAGTTAGGGGTTATCGAACATTCAGATAGACCCTGGGCATCACCGGTAGTGCTAGTACCCAAGAAGGATGGCACCACGCGGTTTTGTGTAGACTACCGGAGGCTCAATGACAAAACAGTGTCTGACGCCTACCCGATGCACCGTATAGACGAGCTGCTAGATAGGATGGCAAGAGGCCAGTATCTCACTACCATTGATCTGTGTAAGGGATACTGGCAGATTCCACTAGCCGAGGAGGCCATCCCCAAGTCGGCGTTTGTCACCCCGTTTGGCCTGTATCAATTTCGGGTCATGCCTTTCGGGATGAAAAACGCTCCGGCTACCTTTCAGAGGATGGTAGATCGGCTACTGGACGGGTTACAAGAGTACGCCTGTGCGTACTTAGATGATATAGCCATTTATAGCCAGACCTGGGCAGATCATTTGAAACATATTAGTGTGGTCATTGACCGTATTGGAGAGGCAGGGCTGACACTAAAACCTAGCAAGTGTCACATAGGGATGGCAGAGGTGCAGTACCTGGGTCACAGGGTAGGATGCGGACAGCAGAGGCCCGAACCGGCCAAGATAGAGGCAGTAGCTAAGTGGCCTACCCCCAGGACAAAGACTAAGTGGCCTACCTCCTTGCTCACAGATCACAACCCGTTGGTGTGGCTACACAGGGTGTCAGGAGACAATGCCCGGCTGTTGCGCTGGAGTTTGGCGCTGCAGCCGTTTGATTTCACGATCCATTATCGCCCTGGAAAACAGAATGGTAACGCCGATGGGTTGTCCAGACAGACAGAACTTGAGAAATGATCTGTGAGCACTCCCCCGGACATCCCCAAGCCGATCCGTTGGGATCAGACTGTGTATGCCGGCTTGGTTTTGGGGGAGCATTGTGGCAAACCTAGCCACTTGGGAATGCCTAAGATAGAATGGTTGTGCCTATTTTCTGTTGTGTACTGCGCGCCGGTATAGTGTGACATCTCCGGCTATGTTTAATTTATGCTGTACTGTGTATGTCTGTTCGAATCCTCCCCATTCGTTAGCATTGCTATTAAAACTGACTAAGTTGTATATTTTGAAGTAGAAAGTGACAGTTGAGTGACCTGCTTTAAATATCAGTCTTTTTGAATAAAGTGGCAGTTGACTCTCAGACTGTGTTTCGTCTGGTTCTTGGGAGGATTTGGGAATATTGCCTGCTTCCAGCTTTGTACTTGGTTATTGCATTCTACCAGCAGAGATCCTGGGATTATAAAATTGCAGCTCCGCAACAGGTATAATACAGATATATATAAACAAAGAATGTGAAGCTCCCACCTCTGCACAATCCACACTGACAGGGGTTAAATGCAGGAACTTGTAGCAGTTGTAATCCACAATGATAATAAGCAAAACGATAACAGTCCAAGATCAGGGGCAATAGAGAGGTAGCAAAAACGAGAGACAAGCCAGGGTCAGGTTACCAGAGAATCAGAATAACGAGAAACAGTCCAGGTATCAAGGGGCACAGGCAGGCAGAAGGGTAGTCAGGAAATCCAGGTTCAGCAACAATCAAATATAAAGGGAACGCTTAGGCTATCGAAATACACGAGAATCACCAAGCACTGTTTGCTTTGTGATTCTGACTTTTAATTCTTCCCGCGCCTCGCGGGTATGCGACGCGCGTGACGTCATCGGGCGTGCGCCTCCATGGAAACATATCACGTGATGATGTGGACGCGCTGGAGAGCGTGTGACGGATCTCGGCTGGGAGAGAGGGTATACTCAGGGGAGCGGCTGCGGGGAAGAACCTGACAGTTCCCCCTCCCAAAGCGAGACCTCCGGGCTCGCCACTGGCCAGGACGATTGGGATGACGAACATGAAAGGCATGGACCAAATCATCAGCGTGAACAAGTTCAGCCGGTTCCCAAGATCTGTCGCTCTCACCATATCCTTTCCAGTGTATGAGGTATTGAAGCCGACCACGATGAAGGCGAGAATCCAACACCTCCTCTACTTCATACTCCTCCATACCATCGACCAGAACCGGATCTGGGGGGGACCCCCGTCTCCCCGGGAAAAGGTTAGCCATCCACGGTTTGAGCAAGGAGACGTGAAACACCGGGTGGATCCTCATAGACGCAGGTAAGCGTAGTCTCATGACCAGAGGAGATATAACCTCGATGATGGGGAAAGGACCAAGGAATCGAGGACCCAATTTCTTCGTGGGACATGAGAGTTTCAGGTGTTTAGTGGATAACCACACCTTGTCGCCCGGCTTGTACACAGGAGCATCCGAACGATGCCGATCTGCAAAGGCTTTGTATCGTTGTTGAGAGTGGAGAAGAGTATCACGGAGTAAGGCAAATGTGCGGGTGATATTACGTATATGAACAGAAGCGGAGGGAACGGTGCTTGGGATAGGGGACCCAGGGAGCATTGAAGGGTGAAAGCCATAGTTGAGAAAAAATGGGGACTTTCCCGTTGAGCTGTGGATGTGATTGTTATAAGCAAATTCCGCCAGCGGCAAATACTTGCTCCAGTCATCTTGAAGATGCGTGGTGAAGCAGCGTAGGTATTGCTCAAGAGTTTGATTGGTGCGCTCCGTCTGACCGTTACTTTGGGGATGAAAAGCCGTAGTGAGAGAACGATGGATATGTAATTCGGTACAGAAAGCCTTCCAGAAATGAGAGGTGAATTGAGTCCCCCGGTCCGACACCAAGTTTTCGGGTAGACCATGCAATCTAAAAACTTCTCTTATGAAGAGGTCCGCAGTTTCTGTAGCCGAGGGTAGGTGAGTATAAGGGATGAAGTGTGCTATTTTGGTAAAGCGATCCACAGTGACCATCAGTGTATTGTATCGTTGGGACCGGGGTAGATCTGTAATGAAGTCCACGGAGACATCACTCCAGGGTCTAGCGGGTATCGGCAAAGGTTGAAGAAGACCTGAGGGTTTCTGGTGTCTTTCTTTCGCACGGGCGCAAGTATCACAATAAGCAACAAATCTCATGACATCTTCTTGTAGGTCAGGCCACCAAAAAGTTCTGGTAATGAGATCCTTGGTCTGTCGGACACCGCCGTGCCCCGCTGTAGGGGAATCATGAAAGTATTGGAGGACTTGTAAACGGACCTCAGGGGGAACGTATGCTTTGTCTTGGTAAAAATATAGTCCTTGACGGTGTGTCAATTGGTCAGGATGGGGTACACTAGGGGTCGAAGGATGATTACGGAGAGCCTCCCAAATTGATTGTGTGGCGTTCAAGAAGTGTTCAGATTGAAGTATGGTACTCGATCTCTCACCTTGAGGCTCTTCGGGTTCAGACATACGTGATAAAGCATCGGCCTTCAAATTACGGATCCTGGACGATAAGTGATATGGAGGTTGAAGCGTGTGAAGAAGAGTGCCCATCTGGCTTGCCTAGGTTGTAGTCTCCTAGCGGTGCGTAGATACTCCAGGTTCTTGTGGTCAGTAAAGACGGTCACAGGAAAAAGAGCACCCTCCAATAGATGTCTCCACTCCTCCAATGCAAGTTTTATCGCCAGTAGTTCTCTCTCACCTATATTGTAGTTTCTCTCTGCGGGTGACAGAGTCCTGGAGAAGAAGGCCACAGGATAAATCTTCCATCTTCCTTGTGCCTCTGGGAAAGGATCGCACCAACTGCCGAATCGGATGCGTCCACCTCAAGTGTAAAGGCGCTGGAGGGATCTGGAAGGATTAAAATAGGAGCTGTGGTAAAACAAGTCTTCAGAGTATTGAAAGCCTCCTGTGCTGTTTTAGTCCAGAAAAACAATCGGTTCTTGGAAGTCAAGGCGGTAATAGGTTGTATGACCTTAGAAAAGTTTCTGATGAATTTCCTATAAAAATTTCCGAAACCCACAAACCTCTGTACACTCTTCTTATTAGAGGGTGTAGGCCAGTCTCGTATCGCAGTAATCTTCTTGGGGTCCATCTGGATGTTATTTGGAGACAAAATGAAACCCAGGAATTCCACTGATTTACTCTCAAATTCACATTTCTCCAGTTTAGCGTATAGCTGATGTTGTCTCAGGCGGGTGAGAACTGTACGTACATGTTGTCTGTGTGTCTCTAACGATGGGGAATAGATGAGAATATCATCAAGATAGATGATCACAAAGCGGTCCAGAATATCTCGAAAGATGTCATTGACAAAATGCTGAAAGGTAGCTGGTGCGTTGCAAAGTCCAAATGGCATAACTTTGTACTCAAAATGTCCATAACGTGATCTGAAGGCCGTTTTCCACTCATCCCCCTTCCTGATACGCACTAGGTTATACGCTCCTCGCAGATCGATCTTCGTGAAGAACTGTGCTGTGCGGAGATGATCCAATAATTCCGAAATGAGGGGTAGTGGGTAACGATTCTTTGTAGTAATATTATTAATCTCTCTGTAATCTATCCAGGGACGCAATCCACCATCCTTCTTCTTGACAAAGAAAATACCCGCACCCGCAGGAGAGGTGGAGGGTCTTATAAAACCTTTGGCTAGGTTGTCTTCTATATAGTCTTTCAGTGCAGTGAGTTCGGGTTCAGCGAGGGGGTAGATTCTTCCAAAAGGAATGGGTGCTCCTGGAAGAAGATCAATTGGGCAGTCATAATTCCGGTGAGGAGGGAGTGAGTCTGCCTTCTTTTTCTCAAATACGTCCTGAAATTGAGAGTAGGCTGAAGGTAGAGTAGGGAGTGAATTTGACTCAGAAGTAAGACACGCAATGTTTTTAAATAGGCACTTGTTGATGCAGAGATTAGAGGTAAATGTCAGTATGCCGGATCCCCAGTTGATGATGGGATTGTGTAACCGAAGCCATGGAAGTCCCAGTATGATAGAGAATATAGGCGCTGGTACGATGTCAAATTGAATGATCTCCCTATGTCCTTCGCCAATCGTCATGACCAGAGGGATGGTTTCATGTGTAATGGGACCAGTTTTCAAAGGACTCCCATCTACCAGTTGGATGTGCATGGGTGATTTTTTCCTACGGATAGGAATTGCGATGGCCTTGACCAGATCAGTATCGATGAAGCAACCGCTGGCTCCGGAATCCACCATCGCCATCATGGGAATAGGACCTTTAGTCCACTGTAAGAAAAGAGGAATGGAAAGATGAGGGGCCTTATCTGTAGATGACACCGTATTACTCTCACGAGAAGAGGAAGTTGTCTTACCATCTGTGAGTCGTTTTCGGGCACGGCATTCCTTGTACATATGTCCTGGTTTACCGCAGTACAGACAGAGATTCAGGTTTCTACGTCTGGTCTTCTCTTCTGTAGAGAGGGGACCTCGGACTAGTCCAATCTGCATAGGCTCCTCTGTGTTTTGAGGGATTGGGGTTCTGGACTCTTATAGAGGTGGGCTGTAAGATAATCCCGCAGAGTTAGGAGTGTTGGACCGTTCTGCTCTTCGTTCGTGTAGTCTGCGGTCTATCTGGGTGACTAAACGGGTAAGGTCATCCAATGAAGAAGGTATGCCAACACGAGCTAATTCGTCCTTAAGACCATCGGATAGTCCCAGACGGAACTGGTCTAGGAGTGCCGATTCGTTCCAAGTGGTCTCTAATGCAAGTCTGCGGAATTCAGTTATAAACTCCTCCACCAGTCGACGGCCTTGTCTCAGAGCACGAATGGCGTTAGTAGCTGAAGTGACTCTGAAAGGATCTTCGTATAAAGAGTCTAATGCTTGTCGGAAAGAACCCCAAGTGTCAAGGACCGGACTGTTGGTTTGGAGGAGATGGTGAGCCCATAGTTGTGGTTCGTCCAGGAGGAGCGAGATTACTGTATGTACCCTCACATAGTCAGAGGCATACGTACGAGGACGAAGGTTAAATAGGATCTGGCAAGAAGTGATGAAAGTACGATACTTCTGTCTATCGCCTGTGAATTTCTCTGGTAAGACAACTTGTGGTTCAGATGCGATAGCCCCTTCCAGAAAAATAGGAGTTGGAGGAGGTGCATGTGCCGCCACTGCGGGTTCAGGGGCATTACCTTGTAGGTGTTGTATCTGTTGTTGTAGATTTGCTTGTCCTGTCTGTAGGTCTTGTACTGACTGGTTGAGAGTGACTAATTGTTGAGTGAGAGCAGCAATAGCGTCGGTTAGTCCCGCGGTCTCCATGATAAATGGCTTGGTGATTATGACTTTTAAATCTTCCCGCGCCTCGCGGGTATGCGACGCGCGTGACGTCATCGGGCGCACGCCTCCATGGAAACATATCACGTGATGATGTGGACGCGCTGGCAAGCGCGTGTGACGGATCTCGGCTGGGAGAGAGGGTATACTCAGGGGAGCTGCTGCGGGGAAGAACCTGACATTAGGAGACCGGTCACTATTTGATTTTCTTTATATAATTGAGCCAAAGAGATTTCTGCATTTTTTTGAAGGGATAATAAATAGCTCAAATCTGGAGTTTTCAATAGATTAGCCTCATATTTATACCACTCTTCATGTATCTCTTCTTCCGCCGTCCATTTAAGAATATGCCATAGTGACGTTGCATCGTGGTATGACTGAATTAGAGGTAGACCGATACCGCCCTGTCTTACGCTTCTATTTAATATTTTTTGGGAAATCCGGAGTCTTTTACCTCCCCATAAATGAGCTACTAATAGGGTTTGTATCTCCTTTAAGAGGGCTCGCGGGAAGGGGATTGGGATCAGTCTGAACATATATATCCATTTTGGGAGGATGTATGCTCTTATACTATTTAATCTCCCCCACCAGAATATTTCTAGGTTGCTCCAGACCTTCAATGAATCTCTAGTCTGATTATAGAGATACCTAAAATTAGTTTCTAGCATATTTTGCGGGTTTTTTGTGATCTTAATTCCCAGGTAGGTTATGTCTTTCTGGATCCAGTTAAAATTATATTTTAATTTCAAATATCGTGCCTCTTCCTCAGAAAGATTTATTAGCATTGCACCACTTTTATTAATATTTAGTTTGTAATTTGAGATCCAAGAGTATCTATTGACTTCGGTCATTAATGCTTCTATTGACAATATTGGGTCTCTTACTGTGACCACTATATCATCAGCGTATAGAGCCATTTTTCCGCTATTTCCTGCATCCATACATCCCTTAATGCGTGGATTTTGCCTGACAGCGTGTGTAAAGGGTTCCAATGAGAGAATATATAGTAATGGGGACAGGGGGCACCCTTGTCTAGTTCCGTTACTCATCTGGAACCAAGGGGAGGATATTCCTGCTCCCACAATCCTAGCCGAGGGAGATAGGTAGTGGGCTCCTATCATCTGGAGCACTCTGCCTCTAAAGCCAAACCTCTCCAGGGTCGCCTGCATCAATCCCCAGCTGACCCTGTCAAAGGCTTTCTCAGCATCTAAGAACAGGGCCAGCATGGGGGTTGATTGCCTGCGGGCTCCCTCCAAAAAATGGATCATACGTCGGATATTATTTGTTGATGATCTGTCTGCAACAAAACCTACCTGGTCTTTGTTTACTAAGAGAGGAATAACGGGTTTCAGTCTGGCTGCTATGATAGCTGCATATATTTTTATGTCGGCGTTCAGCAGGGAGATTGGGCGGTAATTACCTATTTGAGAAGGGTCTCTTTCACTTTTTAGAATGGGGATGATGTTTGCCTTAGTCATTTCTGATGGGAAAATCTCGTCAAGACCTATTTTATTGAATAATTGAACCAGTCTTGGACCAAGTTCTTTTTTAAAAGTTTTATAGAAAATATTTGTAAACCCGTCTGGGCCTGGAGCAACTTTGTTTTTTAATTTATCCAAGACCTGATTCACTTCATCTATTTCAACTGGGATATTTAACTTTGCAAGCTGTTCCTCCGAAAGGGTTGGTAGCCGGATGGCGTCTAAATAGTTCAAAATCTCTGCCTTGGATATTTGGTTTTTTATGTTATACAGCTCTTGATAATAGATGCCAAATTGTTCTCCGATTTCTTGTGGGTTATAGAATGATTTCCCCTTAGTATTAATCCTAAATATTCTTTGAGCGGCATCTCTTTTCCTTAATCTTGTTGTTAAAATGCGGTCTGCCTTATTATTCCTGTAGTACAATGATTGATTGGCTTTTGTAATTGTGATCAAGAGTCCATTCACTCGACATATTAATATGGAGTATCTTGCTTCGGGATCCTTAACCACTGAGATCTCTTTATAATGAATTTGGTCAGAAACCAGGATAGCAACCCCTCTTTTCTTTTGTTTTTCTAAGGAAGCACAGGCCGCTATTCTATATCCCTTTATTTTACATTTTTTTTCCACCTCTCTCGTCCAGTGGGTTTCCTGGATGAGGGCAATATCTATTTTTTCAGCCTTTAACGTTTTCTCCAGCATCGATCTTTTAAACACTGTGTTTAAACCCTGAGTGTTCAGTGTTATCATTTTAACCATTTAATTGCAAGTGGACTATTTCAGTCCCTACAGCCACCTCCACTGAGCCGACATTGACAAACCCATGACACCAACAATGGACGACAAAAAACATAGATACCCTAAGGCCAGAGGAACCCTTCCAATGGCCTAGGGCTCGCACCCTCCCCATTTGCTCTAAGGCACGAAAAAAAAAGAAACAGACCTTTAAGGTCCGTTAAGCCGAGAGATAGTCAAGGTACATTATTCATATCATTTCCCGATTTTCCCTGGTTTCTCTTCGCTTAACTCTCCCTCTCCTCATCCCTCCACCCCTGTCTCTCCTCTTCTCTCTAGGAGCCATTTCTTATTACTTCAGTATCTAAGGCCCTCTAGTGGGGAGGAGGAGTCGAGAGGGGGGGACAAGTTTAGCAAGAGGGAAAAATAAGGAAGGGGGGAGACAAGGTCAATTCAATATTAGGGGGAGGCTTCAGATACAGGAATATAATTCACGTGCATCTTTAGGCCACTTGGATCAGATTATTATCTAGTATTACCATGCATGCATGGAGAAGAGAGAAAAAAAAATCTTTTTTACACCTTTTTACTGTTTCTCTACGATATCGCATTGTATAACCTGATTTAAAGAGAGAAAGGAGAGAAAGAAGGGGAGAGGAAAAAAAAAAAATAAGGATTAATCTTCCAAGCTCACTCCGTTCCGTCTCCTCCCCCCTCCGGGGGAAAAAAAAAAGGGAAGGGGGATCCTGTGGGAACGAGTATCGTGAATAATATATGGGAGACAATAAGAAGTGGGGTGTATACTAGCCTGTATCTGGCTACTAGTGATGAGGTGATGGCTCAAGGATAACGGACTCAATGAGTAAAAAGTGGGGCATGTTGAAAATCAGTGCTAGGAAGATGAGATAAACATCTTGGGTCTGGTGCAGCTTAGGTAATAAGATATAAAGTGAAGGCGAAAAGTGACTAGGGGACTTGTATAGTGGGGAAAAGTGCGTAAAAAAAAAAAAGAAGAGTAAAAATAAAGAAGGCGATGAGGCCTGTGGGTGGCTACCAGTGAGGAGATGTGAGCTAAGGGTAAGGAAGGAACCGAGGAAAAGGGGGATTTGGGGGAGGGGGCAGAAAAAACAACATTCTTCTAGGCACGTTCCATATTCCTGGCCTCATCCTCCCTTCATTACCCCCAAATCTCTATGCTTGCATGTTTTGCAGAGAGGGAAAAAAAACAAAAAAACAGAGAACAAAAGGGAACAAAGACCCAGATCTCATTTGGAGGGTGGGGAGCTTCCCCCTTCTCCAACCATTTTTGGGCTTCCTCGGGAGTTTTCAGGGATATTCTTGTGTCTTGATAATGAATTACAAGAGTTGCTGGGAAACCCCAGTTATACAAAATATTCCTGTCTCTTAGTAAAGTACAAAGTAAACAACAAAAGTTGTTATCGGGCAAAATTTTTCCTGAATTGACGGGTAGAAAAGGACAAGTCTTGATATATCTGAATACTCTCAAATTTCTTGATTCTTTCAGTCTTGTTTCTATTTGCACGAAGTATATTTCTCTTAATTTTGTCCGAATGGAGAAGGGCCACAATGTCTCTTGGGTTTTCCGGGGCCACCGATTTGGGCTTGAAGGTGGTGGCAGCGATCGATTACTTTGGATTTATCTTCAAATATCAGATCTAAACTTTCAAAAAATTTGATTAGGAATGTTTCAATTTGATCCTGTGATATATTTTCTGGGACATTCCTAAATCTCAAGTTTAAGCGTCTGGATCTGTCTTCTAAGTTAGCGATCTTTGCTTCCATCAAAGAAACTTTTTTTTCCAGACTATCAATCTTTTTTTCATTAGTGAGGTTACAATCCGTGTTTGCGGCCATTTTTTCTTCTAAGTTGCCCACTCGTCCACTGAGGCCATTTATATCAAGCTGAATGATTTTGGCGCTAGACTGGATTTCAGCTTTAAGGCGTTCAAACAGTTCAGTTAGCGCCGCTTCTAGCTGATTTGTGCTAACACCTGGGTTCAGGCTATGTTGCGGAGATTCCATTCCTATGCACTCTGGCTCAGGGAGCACTCCAGCGCTTAGATCTTTTGGGCCCATAGGAGGTCTCCGTGCAATCGGGGGGAAAAAGGAGGCCGAGGAGGCTTTGTCCTCTATCTCCTTAGTGGGTTTTTTTCTCTTTTTTAGATATTTTATCCCCCGCTTTTTTGCTTGCCATGACTGCTATTGCGAGTTTTGTTTCTTGGTCCGAAATAGGATACCAAAATAGCAGCACACGGTGATAATACAGCAATGTAAAGGTAAGGAAAAAGAATACCTGTTTTCCTCTGCTGCGTCAGATGGCCTCCCTAGATGAAACAATTTCCAAGTAAGTGCGAAGTATTCTTAGGGCAGAATTCTGCCAGTTATACATGTACGTTAAGGCTGAAGTCAGGGAAGCCTTTACATATTCTGGGACCTTCTTGGCCCTCGGTTGTTAGCGGAGAATTAGTTAGGCAGCGGCTAGGCAGTGCAGCTCCTGCAGCTCTAGCTAGGGAATAACCTCGAGGTCTCTGCAAACGCTGGGCATAAGTCAATCAGGGTTTAGATCTCCCGTCGCGGTATGCAGGGCTCGGGACTCTCGTCTCTCGGCTAACGGAGCGTCACGATGTACGTCCTTACGTCATGGCTCCTCCCCCCCTGAGAATAACCAAAATATTAATAGAAAGAATAGAGAAAGTGATTGAATGTTACTTCAAAGAAAATCTAGACAAGGTTCACTCAGAAATTACAGTGTGGTGCGCATTTAAATGCGTAATGAGAGGACACCTGATTAAACTGGGTACAGAACTGAAAAGACAGCAGGGTCTCCCACTCAGCCAACTTTATATAGAACTTAACAACTTACAAAGAGCAAACAAGCTGTTCCCCTCACACATTTTACCAGTAACAAAAAAGATAAATTGCCAGGTCTTAGCCAATGAAGTAATACGCTCCAAAGAATAAAACAAATATGGTACCAAAAAGGAAATAGAGCCGAAAAAATATTCTCAAAAAAATTGAAGGATCAATAAGCAAAAAAAAGAATAAATAAGATTATAGTAAAGGGTAGCACAAAAAAATCTCCAGAAGAAATTGGTAAGGCCTTTAATGAATATTATTCAGGGCTATACAATTTGCCGGTTCAGAAATCAATTGGTAATCAGGCTGATAGATATCTAAGTAAGCTGGACCTTCCTATATTGACCGAGGAACAATTGGAAGCCCTTCATTTACCTATAACTATTCAGGAGGTGACAGAAGTAATTTTACAATTGAAAAAAAAACAAGGCACCCGGCCTGACGGATATAATAATCTTTTCTATACAACATTTGGAAGTAAATTGGTTGAGTCATTTAACACAAATATATATTACGATAAGGATGGAGGGATTGCTGCCAAGTTAAATTCTGCAGGCGACAATCTTCCCTATCCCCAAACCAGGAAAAGATGAGTCAGATACCTCTAATTACAGACCAATCTCATTAATCAATAGTGATCTAAAAATATACTCTGCCATTTTAGCTAATCATTTTAAACAGGTTATTCCTAGTTTAATTCATGAGGACCAGATAGGCTTCATAATAAATCGCCATATTGAGAACAACTGTCGAAGATTGATCAGCCTGTTTGAACATGCTGGGAGAAGTGGGATTCCCCAGCTGACCCTGTCCCTTGACGTCGAGAAAGCATTTGACAGGGTCAGCTGGGGATTTATGGATCGGTATTGGATAAATTTGGCTTTAGGGGACCAATAAAAAAGGCAGTGGGGGCACTATACATGGTCCCTATGGCAAAAACCATGGGACCGGGTATAGTGTCCACATGGTTCAAAGTAAATAATGGCACTAGGCAGGGTTGCCCTTTGGCACCCCTGTTATTTATACTGACCTTGGAACCTCTCGTAAACAGGATAAGACAAAATGTAAATATTAAAGGGATGAAAATAGGAAAAACAGAATACAAACTTTGTCTCTACGCAATAGGACATGGAAAAAGGAAGTGTTGTAAATGCGAGTGATAACGTTAGAGTTAGACAAAGATGGGCTCCATGGATTGCATTATATCCCACATATCCATCCCCATAAAAGGAAAGGAAAAGCAGTTGAAAGGGTAGAGGAGCAGGTTATGAAAAGGAGAAAAGGGAACAGACATACACATAAGATAAATCTATACAACTGAGTTCCCCTGTACTTAGGCGACGTTGGATCTCTAGATATGAGCTGACCCCACATCTTCGCTGCCCCCTAGTTGTTGTTGTTTGTTTATTTTGTTGTTGTTTTGTTGTTGTGCCTACACTGTAAACAGTTTGTAATTTTCGATGATCTATGAATGTTAAACAAACTAGTGTTTATATAACCTATATGAAAAAAATAGATCTACTGTGTAAAAGTATGAAAATAATAAAGATTTACATAAAAAAAAAAAAACGAAATAGGAGATAAAAGATGGAGGAGAGAAGAAGAAGGGGAAAAAGGAACCATCTCCTGTATCTAGTCTGCACCATGCAGTTTTTGCATCTGCATGGCATTCTCCATCGGTAAGTAACAGATTCCTCCTCCGTTTATTCTAACCTCTCCTTACTCTGTTACTCTGTCTGCATTGCTCTCTCACCAGTACTGCCTCTGCTCTCTCTCTGTACTGTAACTCTACTTTCTTATTCCTGTGCTATTTTCTTTATTTCCCTCTGCCTAGTGGTCTGTGGGTTGCGCGCACTTTGTTTTTTCTGTACACTGATTTTTGTATTTTAGAGACTTAAAGCCGGATAATATCTTGCTGGACATAGAAGGCCACATTAAAGTTGTCGATTTTGGGCTGGCCATGGAAGGCATCAATGGAAGCGTCAAAACCGTGGGTGTGGCAGGGACATTTAGCCACATGGCTCCAGAGGTGAGACTTATTTCATTTCAATTGACCTATTCTTATAAATGGGGACTCTATTTCGGTTTATAGAAAGCCAATAGCATTACATGTATTCCATAAACCGAAAGTCTATAAACCAAAAGACATTCAGTTTATAGACTTTCGGTTTATGGAATACATGTAATGCTATTGCTATTCTAAAGAGATTCGGTTTATAGACTTTCGGTTTATGTAATACATGTAATGCTATTGCTATTCTATAAACCGAAATAGAGTCCCCATTCATAAGAATAGGTCAATTGACCTATTCGTATGAATGGGTACTCTATTTCAGTTTATAGAAAGCCAATAGCATTACATGGCTATTGGCTTTCTATAAACTGAAATAGAGTCCCCATTCATACGAATAGGTCAACACTCTTACCCACATTTTACTTCATTTTACAGCCCTCTAGCCCTTTCCAGGACTTTTTTAGAGGTATTTTAGTGGCCAAAAGCCCATGGGGACATTTACTAGTTTGTGGTACAGCACATACTAACTGCACGAAGATCTGGTGTGTCTGGACTGATCTTCTTGTAATGGAATACAAACATATGTAAACAGACTATATCACGACACTTTAAAAGAGATAAGCAAGGAATTCTTACATCAACAGCAAAACGCCTCTGGAACTACTGCTATATGTTCAGAATAAGTACACAGGACTCAGCGCTCTTGAACAGCAGTTGAAGTACAATTTAATGCTGAGCAGAGATTATATTTATACAGACTGAGATCAGCTAATATATCACTAAACAAAGTAACTTAAACGTCTTTATTAATCAGGCACCCAAAGCGGCTTGGCCAGCTTTGATTGTGTTAACCAGCTAATGCTGGTTAACACAATCAAAGCTGGCCAAGCCGCTTTGGGTGCCTGATTAATAAAGACACGGAGGCTCCTATTATGCATTACTCTTTCTTTAATACATTCCCTCAGCAGCAAAAATATGAACATGAAAATGAAATAAACCAATCAAAAAAACGTTTTAGTATTAACCCCTCCTCTCCCATTCACATTTAAAACCCCTTGAACCAGGAAGTTCCTCCTCTTTCTTGCTGCTCCCTCAAAAGATAAGTAACTCTATTTTTCTCTTATATATAACTTGTATGTGCTGTATATTGTTCACCCTCCCGTTTTGTCTTACTAAGGGGCGTTTATACCCCTTTATTTCCCCTTTCCCCCCCTCCTCTATGTGACAGTTTTGCAGGGCCGTCTTTAATAGTGATTGGACCCTGGGCAAGCATTTGCTTGGGCCCCCTGGACCCTGCCCCCTCCCCTGCATGCAATCCCGCCATCCATCGCAATGTTACCCCCCCCCCACACACACACATATGCCATAATTGTTGTGCCCTTCAGATGCCAGTAATATTGTGCCTTTCAGATGCCAGTAATATTGTGCCATTCAGAGCGCAGTATTATTGTGCCAGTCAGAGCCCAGTAATATTGTGCCATTCAGAGCCCAGTAATATTGTACTATTCAGAGCCCAGTAATATTGTGCCAGTCAGATGCCTGCAATATTGTGCCATTCAGAGCCCAGTAATAATGTACCAGTCAGATGCCTGCAATATTGTGCCAGTCAGATGCCTGCAATATTGTGCCAGTCAGATGCCTGCAATATTGGGCCAGTCAGAGCCCAGTAATATTGTGCCAGTCAGATGCCTGTAATATTGTGCCAGTCAGATGCCTGTAATATTGTGCAAGTCAGAGCCCAGGAATATTGTGCCAGTCAGATGCCTGTAATATTGTGCCAGTCAGATGCCTGTAATATTGCGCAAGTCAGAGCCCAGGAATATTGTGCCAGTCAGATGCCTATAATATTATGCCAGTCAGATGCCTGTAATACTGTGCCAGTCAGATGCCTGTAATATTGTGCCAGTCAGATGCCTGTAATATTGTGCCAGTCAGATGCCTGTAATATTGTGCCAGTCAGAGCCCAGAAATATTGTGCCAGTCAGATGCCTGTAATATAATGCCAGTCAGATGCCTGTAATACTGTGCCAGTCAGATGCCTGTAATATTGTGCCAGTCAGATGCCTGTAATATTGTGCCAGTCAGATGCCTGTAATATTGTGCCAGTCAGATGTTTGTAATATTATGCCAGTCAGATGCCTGTAATAGTGTGCCAGTCAGAGCCCAGGAATATTGTGCCAGTCAGATGCCTGTAATATTGTGCCATTCAGATGCCTGTAATATTGTGCAAGTCAGAGCCCAGGAATATTGTGCCAGTCAGATGCCTGTAATATTGTGCCAGTCAGATGCCTGTAATATTGTGCAAGTCAGAGCCCAGGAATATTGTGCCAGTCAGATGCCTATAATATTATGCCAGTCAGATGCCTGTAATACTGTGAAAGTCAGATGCCTGTAATATTGTGCCAGTCAGATGCCTGTAATATTGTGCCAGTCAGATGCCTGTAATATTGTGCCAGTCAGAGCCCAGGAATATTGTGCCAGTCAGATGTCTGTAATATAATGCCAGTCAGATGCCTGTAATACTGTGCCAGTCAGATGCCTGTAATATTGTGCCAGTCAGATGCCTGTAATATTGTGCCAGTCAGATGTTTGTAATATTATGCCAGTCAGATGCCTGTAATAGTGTGCCAGTCAGAGCCCAGGAATATTGTGCCAGTCAGATGCCTGTAATATTGTGCCAGTCAGATGCCTGTAATATTGTGCCAGTCAGATGCCTGTAATATTGTGCCAGTCAGAGCCCAGGAATATTGTGCCAGTCAGATGCCTGTAATATTGTGCCAGTCAGATGCCTGTAATATTGTGCCAGTCAGAGCCCAGGAATATTGTGCCAGTCAGATGCCTGTAATATTGTGCCAGTCAGATGCCTGTAATATTGTGCCAGTCAGAGCCCAGGAATATTGTGCCAGTCAGATGCCTATAATATTATGCCAGTCAGATGCCTGTAATACTGTGCCAGTCAGAGCCCAGGAATATTGTGCCAGTCAGATGCCTGTAATATTATGCCAGTCAGATGCCTGTAATATTATGCCAGTCAGATGCCTGTAATATTGTGCCAGTCAGATGCCTGTAATATTGTGCCAGTCAGATGCTTGTAATATTATGCCAGTCAGATGCCTGTAATAGTGTGCCAGTCAGAGCCCAGGAGTATTGTGCCAGTCAGATGCCTGTAATATTGTGCCAGTCAGAGCCCAGGAATATTGTGCCAGTCAGATGCCTGTAATATTGTGCCAGTCAGAGCCCAGAAATATTGTGCCAGTCAGATGCCTGTAATATTATGCCAGTCAGATGCCTGTAATACTGTGCCAGTCAGATGCCTGTAATATTGTGCCAGTCAGATGCCTGTAATATTGTGCCAGTCAGAGCCCAGGAATATTGTGCCAGTCAGATGCCTGTAATATTATGCCAGTCAGAGCCCAGGAATATTGTGCCAGTCAGATGCCTGTAATATTGTGCCAGTCAGAGACCAGTAATATAGTGCCAGTCAGAGCCCAGTAATATAGTGCCAGTCAGATGCCTGTAATATTGTGCCAGTCAGATGCCAGTAATATTATGCCAGTCAGATGCCTGTAATATTATGCCAGTCAGATGCCTGTAATACTGTGCCAGTCAGCCCCACGCCCCCCCCCCCTTCCCTAGTACTTACACTTCACTGCTCCGTGTCCCCCGCCGGATGTCTCCTCCGTGCAGTCTTCCCTCTTGCACGGAGGAGGGAAACAGTCAACGGATGTGACGCCATCGGATGCGGCTTGCCGGAAAAAAGCGTTCACAAGCGCAATGCGCTGTGAACGCGGAAAGAAGGGGCTGGGGGCCCACGGGACAGCTGCCTTGGGGCCCCCCAGGAGTAACTGGGCCCAGGGCAGCTGCCCCGTTTGCCCCGCGTTAAAGACTGCCCTGCAGTTTTGTCCCTCAGTGTCAGCTCTAGTAAGCTGACACTTACCAGTCTTCAATTGCTCTGGTAAGGTTTCCATCCCTTCCCGTTTCTCTAGTAAAGGCTCTGAAGCTTAAAGACTGTCCGTCGCGCTTAGCTTCCCAGCGCGACGGCCATCTTTGTGTGGTCCTCCATAGCGTGATCGCGTATGCCATATTTTCGGAGCCTGTGTGTTCAAGTCACACGGGCTCTGACCAATAATACTCCTGCGTGAGTTTTTCCTGCCTCCCTGCCCCTTACACACCCCTTTGAGCGCGTTTTTGACGATTGGGAGTCTGGAAGCAGCTTCTCAACGTTTACCTGCTGTTTTCTTCTCACTTTATTGAGCTAAGTGTTTCAGTGTGGTTTTCCTCTGTTAGTTTAGTCCTCACTGGCCCTTCAGGGTTTTCCGTAATTGTCAAGATTGAGGTTTTCGGAGCATAGAGCAGGGGATGCTATCTCTTGCTGGTAACCCTTACCAGGTGGTCCACAAGTATATATAGGCAGAGCACCCTGGTAAGGATAGGATCACGAGAGTGCCACAAAAGGATAATCCAAAAAGCGAAGTCAGGAAACAGTCCAATAGATCAGGGCAGGCAGCGGTCAAAGAGTAGTAATCAAAACAGGGGTCAGGGTTCAGGCAAACAGGGTAATCCAGAAGGCAAGCCAAAGGTCAGGTAACGGGAAATCCAATAGATAAACTGTAGCACAGCAACAAAGGGAAAACTGGAGACTGAAGTCCAAGGACAAACAGGAACCAAAGCTCTGGAACACTGGAGCAATGAAGAAACAGTTTGAGGGGTTTTTATAGTGCTGTGGGTCTCCACTCCTCCCCTCAGTGGGACAAGCTCCTCACTTGATTGGATGTTAGAGGGGTGTGCTTTTCTAGCACATACCCCTCTATCTCTGTGCTTGGAGTTAATAGGAGATTTGGCAGAGTTTACCTCCCTCCTACAGCTGGAAATAGGTTCCCCTTGATTGGGGTGAAGTCTGGAGGATGCATCCTGGGCTTGTAGAAACTCTAGGCCCTGGTTTCGGCCTACCGCGCTACCGCGATCGCGATCGCGGATAGAAGATTGTACTACAAGCCGCGGCTTCGGCCTACTCCGCGATCGCGGATTACTTAAGGGACTTGCTGGATGCCTGGAACTACTGGAACTGCAGGTAAGGGCCAGAGAGTTATCCCAAATGGGAAATTTGGTAAGTGAGGACAGAGAGAAAGCAGACATTTTAAATACTTTTTTTTCTTCTGTTTATACTAAGGAAGAGCAGATGGACGAGCCCCTGCTACAGGAAGTTATGGGACATTCGCCGCAAACATGGGATTGGCTGACACAGGAAAAAGTGCTTAAGCAATTACACTCTGTTAAGATAGACAAGGCCCCAGGACCAGATGGTATACACCCAAGGGTACTTAGAGAGTTAAGCATAATTCTGGCCAGACCACTATTCATGATCTTTAGGGATTCATTCAGTTCAGGTACAGTGCCAACAGACTGGCGAAAGGCGGATGTCATTCCAATATTTAAAAAGGGATCAAAATCTCTGCCAGGTAATTATAGGCCAGTGAGCTTGACATCTGTAGTGGGGAAACTATTTGAAGGATTGCTAAAGGTATACACTCAAGAATACATCTTGAACCAGAATATAATTAGTAAAAGTCAACATGGTTTTGTGAAAGACAGGTCTTGTCAAACAAACTTAATAACATTCTATGAAGAAGTCAGTAAAAATATAGATCTAGGTGTGGCAGTTGATGTGATCTATTTGGATTTTGCGAAAGCATTTGATACAGTTCCACACAAAAGGTTACTCTACAAATTGAGAGAAATAGGTTTGGGGGCAAATGTGTGTATGTGGATTGAAAATTGGCTAAAAGATAGAACACAAAGGGTTGTTGTAAATGGAAAATTCTCAAATTGGACAAGGGTATTAAGCGGAGTACCTCAGGGGTCTGTTTTGGGCCCTCTTCTTTTTAATTTGTTTATTAATGATCTGCCACATTGTGCTGAGAGCCATGTCTCCGTGTTTGCGGACGACACTAAATTAGGTAAGGCAATAAAGACTAATCTTGATGTTTTTTCTTTACAGGAAGATTTGGACAGAGTGGGGGACTGGGCAGTAAAGTGGCAAATGAGGTTCAATATAGACAAATGTAAAGTTATGCGTTATGGGAAAAATAATAACAATGCAACATATACGTTAAATGGTTTTTCCCTGGGAAAAACTACTAATGAAAAGGATTTAGGAATAATTATAGACAACAAACTTGGCAACAGTGCCCAATGCCAGTCAGCAGCTGCAAGGGCCAATAAGATATTGGCATGTATAAAACGAGGTATAGATTCACGGGAGGAGGATATCATCTTGCCTCTTTACAAATCAATGCTAAGACCTCACCTTGAATATGCAGTACAGTTCTGGGCACCAGTCCTTAAAAAGGATATTAAGGAACTAGAAAAAGTGCAAAGGAGAGCTACAAAATTAATAAGGGGTTTGGAGGATCTTAGTTATGAAGAGAGACTTAAAAAATTGAATTTATATACGTTAGAAAAAAGGCGTCTCAGAGGGGATATGATAACATTATATAAATATCTGCAGGGCCAATATAAAGAGCTCTCCAGTGACCTGTTCATTAACAGAAAGGTACAAAGAACAAGAGGTCACCCCCTCAGACTGGAAGAGCAAAGATTTCATAGACAGCAAAGGAAGGGATTCTTTACGGTTAGGACAATAAAGTTATGGAACTCACTGCCAAGAGAGGTAGTGCTAGCAACCACAATAGATGCATTTAAAAATGGTTTGGATGTTTTTTTTAGGAAAGCAGAACATACAGGGCTATTAATAATAGAATAAGCATTAATAAAAGAGCTTATTGATCCAAGGAGAAATCTGATTGCCTCTTGGAGTCAAGAAGGAATTTTTTCCCCCAGGAGGCAAAATTCGAAATAGCTTCCTTAGGGGTTTTTTGCCTTCTTTTGGATCAAAAGCTGTAATGATAGGTAGAAGGGTTGAACTTGATGGACTTGTGTCTTTTTTCAACCTAAATTACTATGTTACTATGTTACTATGTTAGAGGCATGACAGTTCCCCCTTCCAATACGCGACCTCCGGGTGCGTCTAGGTGCTGGCCGTTCAGGACGTGTACGGTGAAATGCACGAAGACAAGCGGGAGCATGAATGGTGGCAGCTGGTTCCCAGGATATTTCTTCAGGACCATATCCCTCCCAGTGTACTAGGTACTCAAGTCGTCCCCTTCTAATACGAGAATCCAAGATCTCTTGTACTTCGAATTATTCTTCGTTGTCCACGATTATGGGGAGTGGAGGAGTAGGTGTCTTCCATTGGGAAGTATCTGGTATCCATTTCTTGAGAAGTGAAACATGGAATGTAGGGTGGATACGCCAAGTGGTAGGCAATTGAAGAGTAACCGCTACAGGACTAATAATCTTTGTGATGGGGAAAGGACCTAAAAATTTTGGTCCTAATTTTGTGGTAGGACAAGACATTTTAACATGAGCGGATGAAAGCCAAACCTTGTCTCCAATGTTATATTGAGGTGGAGATGTACGTTTGCGATCTGCTTGTTCTTTGTAGGCTTGTTGGGCTTTCTTTAGAGTCTCTTGTAGGAGAGTGAATCCTTGGTTAAGAAGTTGGATTCTATCGGTGACTTGTGGAACTGTGGTTGTAGCAGGTAGTTGAGGAATCGAGGAAGGATGATAACCATAGTTCGCCTTGAAGGGTGACAAACCTATAGAACTGTGTAGGCTGTTGTTGTAAGCAAATTCTGCTGTTGGAAGTAAGGAAAGCCAGTCATCCTGTAGGTGAGTAACATAGCAACGAAGATACTGTTCTAGAGTTTGGTTGGTTCTTTCTGTTTGGCCATCAGTTTGAGGATGGTAATCAGATGATAAGAGTCTTTCGATGCCCAAACCACGACAGAAAGCAGACCAGAAATGTGAGGTAAATTGTACTCCACGGTCAGAGAGAATGGATTGTGGTATGCCATGGAGGCGGAAAATTTATTTAATAAATAAGTCAGCAGTTTCAGCTGCGGTAGGGAGTTTGGTTGTAGGAATGAAGTGAGCCATCTTGGTTAGACGGTCCACGACTACCATTATGGTAGTATGTTGTTGAGATGGTGGGAGTTCAACAATAAAATCAACAGTCACGTCAGTCCAGGGATTTGTGGGGACAGGTAAATGTTGTAGTAAGCCAGCAGGTCTGGTATTAACCCCTTTTGATCAGCCACAGATGTCGCATGAATGTATATATTGTTCAATGTCCTTTCTTTGTTTAGGCCACCAAAATGAACGATGTGCAAGGTCTAAGGTTTTCTTGACTCCTCCATGGCCTGCCAGCGGATGATCATGTATTGTCTCTAATACTTTGGTTCGCACAGCAGGAGGGACAAAAATCAGAGTATCCTTGTAGAGGAGACCATCTTTCTTGGTCAAAAAAGGATATTTGGATAGGTAAGATTCATCTTTACATTGTTGTTTAAGAGTCTTTATTAAAGAGGAATGAGTGATAAGAAAATGACCAGGTTGTAGAATGGTGTCTGACTCTCGTTCTCTGAATACTTTACTGAAAGCACGATATTGTGTTGGTATTTCAGTGTTCTCAGGAGATGGAATGTGAAGAAAAGAAGCTAAAGTCTGTGGAAAACATTGTGTTTTGCAAAAGGTGGAGGAAAAAGTAGTTAGTCCTGTAGACCAGTCAATAATGGGGTTGTTTAAGCCAAGGAAGTCCCAGAATCAATGGAAACAAAGGAGAATGCACCAGACTAAAAATAAGTGATTCTTTATGTTTCTCTCCAATGTATACGGTGATGGGTACAGTCTCTGTGGTGACAGGTCCTGAATTGATGTCTCTGCCATCGACAAGTAGGATGGGAATGGATTGTTTCTTTGGTCTTGTGGGTATACCCAATGTCTGGGCGGTTTTGATATCCATAAAGCAATCACTGGCACCGGAATCAATGATGGCATCTTGTGGTACCTTGTCATGTGTCCATTGTAGAGAGACAGGAAGAGATAGGTGAGAAGTCATGCCACCCAGGAACAAAGAGTACTGTACCGAATGGGGATTACTTTTTGCAGCCAACCGAGGACAAAGACGAAATTGATGGTCGGAATTACCGCAATACAGACACAGATTCATCCTTCTTCTTCTGGACTTCTCTGTTTCAGTAAGCGGACCACGGGTTACCCCCAATTGCATGGGTTCCTCAGTGGTGGTAGCAGGCGTGGGTGTGTAATGGATAGGAAGGTGTGGTGTAGAGACTGAACGAAAAGGAAGGTTGGTTGAGGTAGTACGTTCCATCCGTCTCTCCCGGAGTCTCTGATCAACTTGTGTTACTAGAAGAAACAGATCATCCAGTGAGTCAGGAATACCAATCCGAGCCAACTCATCCTTGAGGGATTCAGAGAGACCTAAACGAAATTGGTCACGCAAAGCTGGTTCGTTCCATTCTGTCTCCATCGCAACCCTCCGAAAGTCTGACACATAATCTTCAACAGGGCGAAGACCTTGCCTGAGAGATCTCATGGTAGTTTCAGCAGGTAGATCTCTTATGAGGGTCATCGTATAGTATACCCATAGCATGACAAAATGCCTCCCAGGAATTAAGCACAGGACTGTCTTCATACAACAGATGGTGTGCCCAGGACATAGGTGCTCCTGTGAGTAGAGAAATAGCTGTACGCACTTTCACAAAGTCTGTAGCATAGGTTCTTGGTTTTAATACAAACAACAATTCGCAGGAAGTGATGAACGATTGGAACTGACTGCGGTCACCGGTAAAACAAGCAGGTAGTTTAACATGTGGTTCAGGGGCAGCAGCACCATCAAGAACAAGTCCTGGTTGAGGTACTGGGTTTGGTTGGTGCAAAACCGGTGGTGGTACTGGGATGGGTTGTAAATTCTGCATTTGGGTTTGTAGGGCCATTTGGTTGTCTTGTACGGCCTGTACAGTAGTAGATAGCATGGTAAGCTGTTGTGTCAAAGTATTAACAGCATCAACCATCCCTGCAAGCTCCATAATGGCTCCAGTGTATTGTCAAGATTGAGGTTTTCGGAGCATAGAGCAGGGGATGCTATCTCTTGCTGGTAACCCTTACCAGGTGGTCCACCAGTATATATAGGCAGAGCACCCTGGTAAGGATATAATCACGAGAGTGCCACAAAAGGATAATCCAAAAAGCAAAGTCAGGAAACAGTCCAATAGATCAGGGCAGGCAGCGGTCAAAGAGTAGTAATCAAAACAGGGGTCAGGGTTCAGGCAAACAGGGTAATCCAGAAGGCAAGCCAAAGGTCAGGTAACGGGAAATCCAATAGATAAACTGTAGCACAGCAACAAAGGGAAAACTGGAGACTGAAGTCCAAGGACAAACAGGAACCAAAGCTCTGGAACACTGGAGCAATGAAGAAACAGTTTGAGGGGTTTTTATAGTGCTGTGGGTCTCCACTCCTCCCCTCAGTGGGACAAGCTCCTCACTTGATTGGATGTTAGAGGGGTGTGCTTTTCTAGCACATACCCCTCTATCTCTGTGCTTGGAGTTAATAGGAGATTTGGCAGAGTTTACCTCCCTCCTACAGCTGGAAATAGGTTCCCCTTGATTGGGGTGAAGTCTGGAGGATGCATCCTGGGCTTGTAGAAACTCTAGGCCCTGGTTTTGGCCTACCGCGCTATCGCGATCGCAGATAGAAGATTGTACTACAGGCCCCGGCTTCGGCCTACTCCGCGATCGCGGATTACTTAAGGGACTTGCTGGATGCCTGGAACTACTGGAACTGTACTGACACTATTAAACACTCCATTGCTATAGTTTATCCAATATGTTTGCTCCTGAGGGTCTGGATCAAGCAAGAGGGTTACAACCCTCCTTGCCCCAGGGACAGGCATTAATTGGGGACAACCCCTCTCTGGAGACCATGGGCTCTCAGGAGCTGCAAAATCTGCTAGATATTAGCTGATATTAGTCCCAAGCTGTTCAGTCAGCAATGGGAATGGTAACAGCTACCCTAGCTTCATCCATTTCATCTGCCTTGAAGGCGGCACAGGATACCTCCCCTCAGGGGGATTTATCCCGGGCCGATTGTGGTACGATCCCACAACAGGTGGGTCGGAAAGCCACGGCTAAAATTAAACACGCTCTCACAACTACCCCTCCGGACATGTTACGCCATGTCGATGATGGCGCGTTACCGCGCAAAAGAGCCTTGAACGAGGCTAAGTCGGTGTGTTCATGGAAAAGGGCTAGGGCCCTGCAAGAAGAGGACTCAGAGTCCATTTCAGAGTCAGCGTCAGATATGTCAATGGAGGTTGACTTGAGTTTTTCGGAGGGGGAGGATTTGCCAGCCATGGACCCTGAAGAGCAGGGCTGGCCTTAAGTGTTCTGGCGCCCTGTGCGGGCTTCCCCCTTGGCGCCCCCCCCCCGTCTCTTTAACCCCCCTATGTATGTGTCTCTCTCCCTTCCCATGTTTGTCCCTTTCCTCTTCCTTGCCATGTCTGTCTCTCTCTCTCTCTCCCCCCCCCCCGTCCCCTGTTCTGTCTCTCCCCCCCGTCCCCTGTTCTGTCCCACCCTCCCCCTGTTCTGTCTCTCTCTCTCACCCCCCCCCCGTTTTCTCTCTCTCCCCCAGTTCTGTCTCTCCCCCTGCCCCTGTTCTGTCTGTCTCTCTCTCTCCCCCCTCCCCTGTTCTGTCTCTCCCCCCTCCCCCTGTTATCTCTCTCCCCCCCAGTTCTGTCTCTGCCCCCTGCCCCTGTTCTGTCTGTCTCTCTCACCCCTCCCCTGTTCTGTCTCTCCCCCATCCACTGTTCTGTCTCTCCCCCATCCACTGTTCTGTCTCTCTCTCCCCCCTTCCCCTGTTCTGTCTCTCCCCCATCCACTGTTCTGGCTCTCTCTCCCCCCTCCCCCTGTTATCTCTCTCTCCCCGAGTTCTGTCTCTTCCCCTGCCCCTGTTCTGTCTGTCTCTCTCTCCCCCTCCCCTGTTTTGTCTCTCCCCCATCCACTGTTCTGTCTCTCTCTCCCCCCTCCCCGTTATCTCTCTCTGGCCCTGTTCTGTCTCTCCCCCCCTGCCCTGTTCTGCCCCTCTCTCCCCCCTCCGCTACCTTTGCCTGCAAAGTTGGATCCAGGGAGGGGGCGGAGCTAACCGGCTGAGAGGTGTAGCTCCGCCCCCACCCTGTGAAGCAGAGCACGGTCTGCATTACGGGGAGCCATGGTCAGCAAGAGCAGGTGCTGCTCGGGCTCCCCATGCTTAATGCAGGCATGGGGAGCCGAGCAGCACTTTCTCATGCTGCCAGTGGCTCCCCGTGAAGCAGATGCTGCTCTGCTTCACAGGGTGGGGGCTGAGCTACAACGCTGAGCCGGTTAGCTCCGCCCCCTCCCCGGATCTAGAAGAACCTGCCGAGCAGAGGGCTGGTGAGGGGGGATCTTTTGATCTCCCCCAGCCAGTGCCTCTACCGGCTTTTTTTTTTTGAACGGGAGGGCGCCTCCTGGGGTGTTGCGCCCTGCTCGCACAGGTCGCACACCCTAAGGCCGGCCCTGCTGAAGAGGATGCCCCTACAGGCTTGGGCTTGTCAGTACCCGATGATTGTGTCTTGGATCCCAGGGGTAATCCCCTGTTCGATCCTGAAAGGTTACATCACCCTAGATCCACAGAGTGGATTCCGTCTAATCATGTGGCGGAATACGTCTCCCTTCGGGTACGTAAAGCTCTTGACCGTCCCACTAGGGATAAATTACGGGCTGAATGCCTCAGGCCCACAGTGCCCAATATGGCTTGTAAGACATCGGACGTGGACCCTAAAGTGGCGCAGTTCCTGTCCAAGACAGGCTGGAAGTCTAGAAAAGGCATTGACTATTCCTTAAGAAACTGCCAGGACAGAGTGTTGGATGTAATGGGCCCACTCACGAAACTGTTCGAAATGGCAGAGACAGCTGTGTCCCAAGGTACATCATAAGACCCGGAGGCTGTCAGAGGCTGGGTTCAAAGGGCTCATTCGTTCAAACGTTTACGGCTCTGGATAGAGCACAAGCAAACATGCGCAGGGTTTTCCAACCCAAGGTTTTTCCCAAGGCTGGCAGAGCTAGAGGCCAACTGTCCGGCCGTAATACTAGGGGTCCACCCCGTGTACCCAGAGGCCTCTCACAACAAAGACCTGTGGTTATACAAGAATTCAGGGAACCTTCCCCTAGTTTTTTCCCCAGAGAGGACGTCCTTGGCAGGGTAGAGGAGTTCGCGGAGCGCTCCAGCATAGACGTACATATGGTAAGTCCTATTTATACTTACCCTCTTCTACAGGGGAAGGTTGGGGGGAGACTCATGCACTTCACAACGAATTGGTACAAAATAACGACGGACCCTTGGGTGTTACAGACAGTGATGGGTTATCATATAGTCTTTGTCGCATACCCCAACCAGACTGTTCCCCCTCGAGACATAGGATTCTCAGACCTAGACAATCAGCTGATAGACACGGAGGTCCTGACCCTACTGAGAAAAGGGGCTATCACACTGACGAATTACGACAGGAACTGGTTCCTCAGCAATATATTCCTGGTACCCAAAAAGGGCGGGGGTTACCGCCCAGTCATCAACCTCCATCCTTTAAACAGGTTTGTGAGGTATCAGCATTTCAAAATGGAAGGCATTCAATGCCTTCGGGATCTACTTTGCATAGGAGACTGGATGGTCAAACTGGACCTACAGGACGCTTATCTAACAGTTCCGGTGACAGAGGTTCACCAAAAGTTCCTTCAGTTCCTGTGGTCGGGCATGACATGGAAGTTCGTGTGCCTTCCATTCGGTCTCTCCTCAGCCCCTTGGTGTTTCACCAAGCTTTTAAAACCAGTGGTGAGCCACCTTCGCAAGAGAGGGTTCAGGTTTATCATTTATTTCGACGATATGCTTTTCATGTCGCAAGACGCCGATTCACTGCACAGTCACACCCTATGGGCCATCAATCTGCTACAAGACCTAGGTTTTCTTGTCAACTGGGACAAATCCGTCCTGAAGCTGGCGCAGCGTATGGAATTTCTGGGTTTCCTCATCGACTCGACACAGGGTTCCCTTCCTCTTCCCAAAGGAAAGATCAAGCTTATCAAGAAAGAAATCAAAGGAGCGCTATCAAAATCCAGACTCACAATTCGTCACCTAGCAAGGGTGATAGGCCTGTTGTCGGCTTCCATCCAGGCAATTTTCCCGAGTCCGCTCCATTATCGGGCTCTTCAGAGACTCAAGATCCAGTCATTACATCAGGGATGGACGTACGATCATGTGGTACCTTTGGATTACGAGGCGAGGGAGGAACTAAAGTGGTGGCTACGCCATTTGGAAGCCTGGAACGGCAGGGCAATTTTCAGTTCAATCCCAGATCTGATGATATCGTCCGATGCTAGTCTTCACGGTTGGGGAGCTCATTGCGAGAATTTTTTCGCCGGAGGTCGTTGTTCTTCCGCAGGACAGAAGTTACACATTAATTGTCTAGAATTGTTAGCAGGTGCTTTCGCAATCAAGAGCTTCGCTCGCGATTTTTCGAATTGTTCAGTCTTATTATGTATGGACAATGTGTCAGCGGTACGTTATGTAAATCACTTAGGCGGCACGAGGTCTACGACTCTATCAATTCTAGATACGGAGTTTTGGCAGTTTTGTCTTTTCAAATAATTTTTATTGGTTTTTCACAACAGTAAATCAGGGGTTGGTGAGGAAAGGGGAACATGGAAGTGGGGGAGGGGTAGCCATCCATTTTAACAATGAACAATACGAAACATTTGACAAAGAAAGTATTTGTACACCAGTACGATGTTGCAAAAACAAGAAAAAAGAAAGGGGTTATTACAAACGGTAAAACTTTTTAATGCTATCTTCCCAGACATCCCATTTATCTTTTAATGTTGGAAAATTATGCATAGTTGCCCTGTGGGAGAGCTCGTGCGCCTTATTTTCAAGAATCAAATTGAAAACCTCTCTAAGAGATGGCAATAGTTGTGATTTCCAATATCGAGGGAGACAGGACGAGGCAGCGATCAGGATGTGTCCTATAATTATTTTGTCTATTTTCTTGACGGATGTCGGGAAACATTTAAACAAGGCCAATTCTGACGTTAAAGTGCTGATGGTACTGTCCACTTTGATAATTAAGTCATGTATTAGCTTCCAATATTTGGTCAATTTAGGACAGAACCACCAGATATGGGCCATGTTACCCAAACCTCCGCAATCTCTCCAACACCGGTCAGAAAAAGTATTGTTCATGTTATGGAGTTTTGACGGAGCCAGGTACCAACGATACAAAATTTTGTAGTGATTCTCAAAGTGGTTGGTACAATATGAGACACCTTTCAGAGCTGTAAAAAAAGTGAACCACTCTTCAAGTTTGTATTGAGTACCCAGCTCCGCCTCCCATGACAGCATGTGTTTTAATTTAACTAGGGGCTTGGAATTGTGAAGAGAGTAACATAACGAAATCATACCTTTTTGAATGGGGCTATGGAGGAAAAATGTTTCTATAGGAGAAATTTCAAGACATGCATAATTCTTGTCAGTATCGGAAACATGATATATATCTTTTAATTTATCGATAACAAGCATACACATCCGTTCACATTCATCTGACAATACATGTTTAAGCTTCAATTTTTTCAAAGAAAGGATAGCATTACCATGAAACAAATTATCTAAGTTGTTTATATAAGAATCTTTCAGTAGTTTGATGTTCAAAGATGTTATATATTTGCTCAAGCATTCGACAGGCATAGCTCTATATAACCTCGGAGAAGGATTGTTATTTTTAAATACAATGTCCCAAGCCTTAAGCGTGGTCTTGGTAGATAAAAATAAACGTTTAATTCCAGGTCTTTTTTTGGGATCTAACCAAGGTAGCTCTGCCAGATTGACTGGAGATATGTTAGATTCTTCAATTTCCATCCATCTGGGTTTACTTGCCTGATTGTTAAAGCTCACAACCACCGCAGCATTAGTAGCAAAATAATATTTGCGGATATCTGGAATACCAATACCGCCATGAAATTTGTGATGCTGCAGGGAAGTGAGCCGTATCCGAGCAGGTTTATTCCCCCAGATGAACTTCAACATAGCCGAATGAATTGTTTTAAAAAAGGATAAAGGAATGGACAGAGGTATGGCCCTGAAAAAATACAAGATTTTAGGAAGAATAGTCATCTTAATAGATGCCACCCTTCCCAACCATGAGAGCTCCATCCCGCCCCATCTCTCCATCTCTTGTTGTAGCTCCGACCATGCTTTTTTCAAATTACGTGAATGCATTTTGTCTAAATTTTTACATAATTTAATACCCAAGTATTCCATACACTCAGTTCTCCACTCATATGGGTAAAGTTTCTTTAGATCATCAATCGCTGAAGCATTGATATGAAATGGAAGGGCCTGGGTCTTGGATACGTTCAATTTGTAATACGATATCTCACCGAATTGGGTCAAAATGTTATTAAGAATTACTAGAGATACCTTTGGGTTTTTGATTGACAAAATTATATCATCAGCAAACAGACCAATTTTATGAATCGATTCTTTAATGGTAATTCCTTCAATTTCAGGGGTCGATCTAATCAACTCAGCTAAGGGTTCCATCGCTAAAACAAAAAGGATTGGCGATAGAGGGCAACCCTGGCGTGTCCCATTGGAAAGGGAGAACAATTTGGATGTAAATCCTGAGGCTGATACATGTGCAGAGGGAGCGCAGTATAATGCTTTAATAGCAGTAATAAAAGATGGGGGGATATTAAATTTTTCTAAGGTTCTCCACAGATATCCCCAATGTATCCTGTCAAACGCCTTCTCCGCATCTAATGAAAGAAGCAGAGAAGGCGTTTTTGTAGTATTAATATGCTGGATCAAATCAATAAAACGCCTAGTCCCATCTGGCGCCTGTCTATTCTGCACAAAACCCACCTGATCTCTGTTAATTAATGAAGGTATTAATTTAGTTAGCCGATTCGTGAGGACTTTAGCATAAATTTTTGAGTCGTTATTGATCAGAGATATGGGACGAAAATTAGAACATCTGTCAGGGTTTTTCCCTGGTTTTGGCAATAATTTTATGAATGGAGACTCTGTCTCTGTATAGTTAAATGCCGACAGCCTATAAACCGAACGACTTTCGGTTTATAGACTTTCGGCTTATGTAATACATGTAAACCTATGGCTATTCTATAAACCGAAAGTCGTTCGGTTTATAGAATAGCAATAGGAATACATGTATTCCATAAGCCGACAGCCTATAAACCGAACGTTCGGTTTATAGGCTGTGGGCATTTTACTACACGGAGACAAGAGTCTCCATTCATTATGAATGGAGACTTTGTCTCCGTGTAGTAAAATGCCCACAGCCTATAAACCGAACGTTCGGTTTATAGACTTTCGGCTTATGTAATACATGTAAACCTATGGCTATTCTATAAACCGAAAGTCGTTCGGTTTATAGAATAGCAATAGGATTACATGTATTCCATAAGCCGAAAGTCTATAAACCGAAAGTCGTTCGGTTTATAGACTTTCGGCTTATAGAATACAAGTAATACTATTGCCTTTTATATGAACCGAACGAGAGCCCCATTCATAAGAATTTCTTATGAATGGGGCTCTCGTTCGGTTTATAGAAAGCCAATAGTATTACATTGTATTCTATAAAACGAACGAATAAAACAAAACAAAACGAAAATAATGAACGAATTTCGTCTGAAACGAATGCACTAATGAACAAAATTCGTTTTAGACGAAATAAATAACATTTTCGTCCGAATGGACGAAAACGAAACGAAAATTTTAGTTTTGCACATGTCTAGATATTACTCTGTTTGGTCCACATTCAATCAGGGGAGCCATGGCCCTGATTTCATCCTTATATCTCTTACCTGTTGTTGTGTCGCTTTGTGATTTGCCTATCCCCGTCTCTCTTACTCTGCTTATCTCGTCATTTGACCATTAGAATAGGAATTACAAGACATTGAGACCAGGGATACCCCTTACCTCCCTATTACTGTGATTCTTTTCTGTATACTATGGAGCTGTATGGGATACTCTGTATTTTATAAGCTGCACATCTTGGATAAACAGGTGTCTACTATAGGGCATTTATTTCATGTATTATTAATATTCTTTTTGATTTTCTATTCCTCCATTATTATTTATATTTATATATTTTTTTTTTTTGTCTTTTGCACTATTCAAGTATTTCTCTTACTTATTCACCAGTGTGTCACTGTTTTTTATTATTTTTCTTTTTTTGAGAGTGGTATGATATATGATTTTAATATACCTTACTTACCCTCTTACTTTTTCTATTATCTATAATTAGTTGATTTGTATTTATGTGTGGACCTTTCACTAAGGTGTAACACACCCGTGCCTACGTATCCTCCTATATATATACATATTTTTATTGCTTGAGGCACAATTCTGTTCTTTACATTGCTGGTGGGTATCCACCTGCGTTTTTAACTAATAACTAAATAAAATAGTTTTTAGTGTCGTTTCTCTTTGTTTAAGACTTATATTTCGGGTTATACCCGGCTGTTTCTAATTGGTAGCTTCACTTTGTTGTATAGTTGAGCCATGGCTTCAAAAGCATTTTACCTAGGTTGTAAATTAGAAGATATTATGAAAGCTGCTGAGGGAATGTATTAAAGAAAGAGTAATGCATAATACTCGCCTCTGTGTCTTTATTAATCATGACTTTACGTCATATATTAGCAAAATCTCGGAATTGTCTGCGGCCCCTAGTAGCTCCGGTGCCAGGAAGTCATGTTACGGTGCATGACAATGTGCCTGTGGTGTCTACTGGGTTTTTCTTGGAATATATGTGATTTGCATATCAAGCCACAACATGACATACATAGGCAACATATATATTTTTCCTATTCAGGATTTATGTTTCCAATTATACAGACCAATTTTTCCTGTTGATTTACACATCCTATTATGACTGATCATCATGATATATGTATTTCTCAAATGTCTACAACGTCAAGGTTAGCCATCACTGGTATATTCAATGTTTAGGTGATGGAGTCCTTTTAAATGTATGCATACTGGCATCACCTCAAGGCATGATGTGCAGATTCTATATTCTCTGCTGAAGTGACTCATTTGCATATAAAGCAACAAGATGACTTCATAAGCCAGAGAATACACTAATCACTAATATATTAAAATGGTATGCTGCTCTTGATCTCTTCATTTGGTTGCAATCCTTCAAGCACAATGTACAGATTTAAGTGACAGATTCCATTTAACTTGCATTATTAGTATTACAAGTTAGTAGTTGATTTAGCAATGGCCCAATTAGAGAAATGGAGGCCCGTGTCTGTAGGCGAGTTCTTTAATTAACCCCATCGTAAGAAACCTACAAGTGGTCTATTCAGATCAGTTATAGTTTACATTACTGGGAACGATTCTAATAAATATTGCAAGAGAACTTGTATGATAAAATTAATTATTCTGCAGGTCATCATGAAAGGAGTATGGCGCTTCCGTTGATTGGTGGTTGTTTGGTATCATTTTGTACCAGATACTGGTGGGCAAGCTCTCCTTTAACATCAGCCAGCCCAAGCAGGATTATTGGGATTATGTGTGCAACGCGAATCCCCCTTATCAGAGCCAGCTGAGCAAGGAGTCCAAAGACATCCTGGAAAAGGTAAACATTCCTTAGCACTGGGGAGAAAATAAGTGAAGTGGTTTCATGAAGATAATATTATGGAAAGACATTTATGTATATTATATGAGGAATTTACTGGACTTTATAGTTTAGGGTTCATAGAGCTTAATGAGCTAATGTATGAGTGATGGTGTGAAAGCTTTAAATATTATTAAAAATGAATTAATCAAGCACAAATAACCTCAGGCATGTGTGAACCCTCCCAACATACCTGTAATATACAGTAGAAATAGTGCAAAATGTGAGGGTGCACAAAAAATATTTGAAAACAACACATCTCCAATTATCAATTAATGTGGATTTTATTTCTCTTTAAAACATGGAAAGAAAGAAGTATCATTGTAGTGCAGTAAGTCAATAATACAGCTGTTTAGCCTTATGAATCCATGCTCAAGTAACTCAAAAGGGTATCCCTGGGGTTGGTAGCACATCAGATCTTCCATGATGTATACTATAGACACAGTGCAAAGTAGGTAGAGAACAAATAAATGTAGAGAGTAGCCAATCATTACATGTAATATTTACTTTACTTGTAAAACATATCTAGCATCTGCTTACATTTACATTTCTTAACACATAAATACTTAGCCAGCCTAGGACAGTGTACAAAAGTCCACTCTCTGCAAAGGCATGTATCTCTGGTGAACTGATGTGTTTTGTTTCCGGATTCCATTTTGGCTTCTCCCCCATATGTTCATACGTTCCCATGTCAACACATTTTGCTTATTTAAGCTTCTTCAAATGTCTAGTGTCGTGTCTCCTCACTGGACTTAAATAAGCCACTTGAATCTTCTGTTAAATCCGGTTAAATTTTCTTTGTCCACATTAGTAAGAGTAAAACGTGTCAGGGTATAGTGGAATTTCACCCTGCATAGGTACATTTGCTGAATAGCAGGAATATGTAACACTTTTTTTTTTATAATTCTAACTCTTAAAAAAAATTTGTTTTTACCAGCTCTGGATATTCGGCGACATCAGGCTCCACCCATTTTATGGCTGCTTAAGCTGGGAAGAACTGGAGGCGCGGACAATTTGTCATCCTTACCAGCCACGGGTGGTGAGTACTCAAATGTTCTCTTCAGTCACATGACACAAACACATTTCTGCACATGCTGGACAATAAGCGTTTACAAGCATATCCGCCCATGCTTGTTTACTTCTAACATGTACTGATTTTTTTTCCCCTTTTGGGTAATCACAGTTAATCATGATAAGAATTAAAATCGGTACAAGCTTAATAACGGACTGAAGGAAAGCACTTGTGCAAATTTTACTTTTTTTTATCTTCTCCCCTCCTGTTGCGGGGGTGAAGGGGGGAGGGGGGGGGGGGTGTAAGAAAGCTGGAGCAAATTTATTAAGGTCATTAACCATACAATAACCACAAATTAAATAATTAAGAAACAAAAAATACATAGTATAGAATATTACCACTGAGTGAAGGAACAATAAAAGAAATGTCACTAGTAAAGTAAAGGATTAGGTACAGATTTCAAGTAATAAGTATGCACAGAGTAAAGAAACCACTGATTAAATAATTACACTTTATTCTTTTTTCCTTTTTCTCTTTCCCACCTCCGCTCTTCTCCTTTCCTCTAACTAGAGAGGGGGGAGAAGAGTAACTGTAACTCTGACTGTGATGATTGTGACTGAGGGGCAGGGCTGGACTATGCAGATATGAAACTGGTGAATTAATCGATCTGTGAAGCTTTGTTTGCAAATCAGACGCCTCAGTTCTGTTGCTTATCTGTGCTTCAGCCTATGTTTGATTACATTTAACAAGTATTGGTTGGTTTGAAGATTTTTTTTTTATACTCTACTGCCTCTAAAAGAGCTTATAAATGATTCGGTAGCAGTCAGTCAAGCTGTACAAATTGGGACAGATGACGAATAAGACAGTTTACATGGTATAGATACCGGGTGCACCAGGGATTATGAGAATCCCTTTTTTATGTAATTGTTATTCGTGTATTTGTGTTATATGTTATGATGAGCCAAAAGGAAACCTTGCGGAGTGTAACAGAGAACACTGGATAAAGAATATGGGTAGGATTAGATTCATGTCCATTAACGTTCAGGGAGTGAATTCGACTCAAAAGAGAGTTACTCTTACTAATTTTATGAGGTCTGAGAATATAGACATTGGTTGCATCCAAGAGACACATTGCAGGCAAAGTAACGCCATGAGATTAAAATCAAGATTTTACCCGGTTATTGAACACTCCTCCTTACCAATGAATTAATAAAGAGATGTGGCAATCATGATCTCTCATAGGGTTAAGTTTGAGGAGGTATATAAGCAGTGTGATTCGTTGGGTAGATATGTGTTTCTTGTTTGTAAAATTAATGATAAAAAATTTTCGGTCTTGAACTTATATGCCCCGAACATATCCACTTTCTGAATGGAACAACAAATAAAGTGGCTGACGTAATCCAGGGAAACTTCCTGCGCATGGGAGATTTTAATTGTGTAGCGAACATAGAAATAGACAAGAAGGTTCCCGTGGGAAAAAGTATAGATGGGTCGGTTCAAGCCCTGGCAAGATCATTTCCGGTCGCCCTGGGCAGGAACAAATTATACGATATATGGAGGCAATTACAACACTTGATAGGGAATACACCCACTTCTCACAACAGTATAACTCATATTCAAGATTGGATATGATCTTGACTAGACGTTATTCACTGAGGGAATGTCCTAAAATTAGGATAGCCCCCGCCCCTTGGACAGAACATGATTTAGTGGTACTAGATATGGAGAGAGGATATAGTAAAAACACGGGCTCTTAGAGATTAAAAGAACATATGCTCCTAAACCCAAAACGTATAGAGGAACTTATATAAAACAATGGATGTACAAATACCACTACACAACTATCATCTCTTCACTGAAATGAATGCTGAAGCACACCAGCACACAGTAATCTCTTCTTCTTAGTCCAAGATCACCACACCAGCTGCTTCCAACCATACACTGACAAACAACTGGAAGATCCCTGACTTCTAATCAGCACTAATATTGGAAACAGAAACACAGAAAGTGTCAGCAGTGCTTCCTCTTTAGCATTGTCGCATAAAGTGCTACAGATTTAGTACTATCAAATTTATTATACAGAAAAGATGTCTACTAGCACAGCATGATGCAAACTTGAAAAAGATATTCAGGCACTGATACCCAATCACAAGCTGTCTGGAGGGTCCGTCTCATACTGAGGCGGAGTAACATCATCACACGCAACTCAATATTCCAATTCTATCCGAGGATCCAATTCATGGACAGACTGAATAATAAGGATCTGAGGATCACTGTTTTACTGAAACTAATGATGTTCTGTACACAATTGTTAAGTTTTGTATATTTGTAACTATATCTGACACATTTAAATAAAATAGATTGAATCTATGTTTTGCACTATGCTGCCTGTCATGAAGTCACCGTGTGCTCTCACTCCCCTCCTCCACCATATCTATTCTGTCTCCTCCTCCTCTGCATATCTGTTCTCTCTCCCTATCTCTGTTCTGTCCCCCTCCTCTCCCAATTCTGTTCTCTCTCTCCCCATCCTCCCTCATCCCTGTTCTCTCCCTCCCCATCTCTGTTCTCTCCCTCATGTCTTTTCTTTCTCCCTCTCGTGTTCTCTCCCTTTACTGAGCCGGGTGAGGTTGAATGCTATAGTTTAACTCCCAGGGTATAAATAAAGTAGGTAATAGCAGACATGGCTGTTTTGAGAACATAATCATATTATTATTATGCCACTTGATAAAGATATTTATCCTCATGTTACCACTATTGGAGCCATGAAAGGACGAGAGAAACCAACCAAGAATCATACCTACAACCCTGAGGCTTGAACATGCTCTACAGCAAGTGTATTAACCAACTGAGCAACAGCCTCTCATAAAATGGTATTTTATTAAAAGTCACATAGCAGCTAACAGAGTCAAATACAATAGTAGACAAAATACCGTTTTACACCTTTCTATAATGTGTGTGGTGAGATGGCTTAGTTCGTTGATACCTTTGTTATCAAGCATCAATGTTGATTCACAAAGGGGGAAGAGATGGCAGAAGTGGGGGGATATAACACATAAAGTGGGAAAGATGCGTTGGAAATGTTGGTACAGTCTGTTGCTTTTGGTTTATATCTTGTGCTATGGTGTTGTATTTGTTGCTAGGGTATGTATTGTGGGGTTAGATCTGAAGGATGGTTCTGTTAAAATTATGCCCCTCCCCGAGAAAAAAGTTCTGTGGATGCCCATGGAAGAAGAGGGATTTAGAGAGGAAGGGAGAGGTTCCTATGATGCTAGGGGAATACAACTTGGAATAAGCCTAAGAAATAACAGGTAGCTAGCAAATGGTCAAATAACACTATAGATGATATATGATTTTATATTTATAGTATTTTGTTATACAGTACTGTGATGGTTCCTATATTGTTTTTTACTCCTCTTGTCAAGTGATTTATGATACAGATAAGTGCCATATTTATACTATTTTTTGAGCATCCTCCCTTTGCACTGTCTTTGCCATATAGTATAAGTGTGTTTGAAGGGTTAAAAAGTGCACCCACACATTCTCCCATATTTAATCACAATGAGCCAATCGCAGGGTGACCTTCCTGCAAGCTGCTGCCTTTTGTGAAACAATGTTTAATTTATAAATAAAGTTTTTCTTACATTTCCACTGTTTGTGCATTGTAATGTGTGTGTTGACTGGAGTTGATGGGAGTTTTACATCAAAGCAAAGGTGAAAGGGTTAAATTGATGTTGAGAAATTCCTCTGCTTGACCAAGTGCAAGAAAAGGTCCCAGTCCCTGAGGAGGTCAGATAAGACATCATGGTGTTAGCTGTTTAAGTAAGAATGTCTTAGATTGCAATAAGAGGAACTGAATACGTAAGCAAGTTTCTACTATTTTCTGCTTATTGACTATATTGAGTTTTATTTCATGTTTTGTGCTTAGTGGCAATATGAGTGCATATTGTCCACACACCCCTGTGTAAACGCCCCCTCATGTACTTTATGCTATGTTCTGCACAATTTATAACCAATCACTATACAGGACAACACCTAAATGTGTGTATAAATATCAATGTGTAATAAACTACACTCAGAGCTGAGGATAAAGAAACACGTGCCTTGTGTATTTGTTTTCCGCCTTCACAGCTCTCCAGATATCTGCAAACCTGCCACACATCAACGACCTTAGAAGTAATTGATCAAGAGCAGAGACCGGCCGGTTCCTTTCAATTTGGTGTCAGAAGTGGGATTCGGACATACAAGGTGAGTACAAGTTATACATGGTTGTATTTTATACTTCTGTGTCCGTGCTCCCCTGTCTCTCCGAATCCTGTACCTAAAATTTTTGTGTTTTAAGTAAGCGCTGGGTTGTTGTTAAACACTTGTCACTGGGACAAGATAATATTGTGTTTATGGTATACAATTTAAAATAATCTATTTATCTACGGTACTTGTCAATGGGACATGAAAATATTGTGTGTCTGGGACACAAATAATAGATATCGATGTTAAGATCTCACTGGGAAATCGCTGAAGTGCGTGACACTGGGTCACGGCACAGTTTAACAAAACCTATTCAGAGATATATATGTATATATGTACAAAATATATACAAGTAATTATTAGCAAGTGTTGCTTTCTAGGAAACTGTCGTTGGTGTGTCAAAGGTTATTTGTACATAAGTTAAAGTATAAGATAAGAATTGCATTTTAATTCTCAAAATTATTGAAAAATCATTTAAAGTATAAGATAAGAACTGCATGCTAAGTGTCAAAGTTATTGGTAAATCACTTAAAGTATAAGATAAGAATTGTATATTAAGTTGTGTGAACTGCATAAAATTATCTGTTCATAATGGGACAAAAGTTAAGTGATTTAGCCACTACAAGTTTTATATTAGGCAAAAGGAATGATGTCCCTTTGTATGACAATACAAAAGTAGAATCCCCATTATTACACCCAAATTTATGTGACTGCAGTATGTAGTTCAGGTATGATCATGTCATAATAATTAAAGAAGGCAAACCTAAAGGGAGAGAAACTTAACAAGGGTAAATCTAAATAGCCTAAAAGATCTGTCCCACAGAAAGCTAAGATAGAGCCGCTGTATCCAGCACTCCCCTGTTTGCTCAGAGCCCCCACAGAACAGCATGGCATGCACATTGTCAGATAAGGAATTAACTGCTGTGTCTGTGGCCATAAGGTATGTTTGATTTGTCTCCCTGCAGTACACAGTGTTTTAAGGGTATAGTAGAAATTTTATGTATAAAGTATAAGAGTATTATAACATTGCATTGTTAGACAGAATTATCAGTACACTGTATCTTGGTGTTTTGGATATGTTAGCTGTGCAAGTTGATAAGACCATAGAAGCTGTGGCATATTATGTTTAATGTTGTCATTAGGAGAATTGTCGTTATTGTTTAAATATTTGCATAAGTAATTTTTGCAAATGCTATTCTTTAAGATATAATTGTATAAGTGATGTCTGCGCAAATGGGCAATAGTGTTACAGTAAAAGTCTCTAATATTTTACCACAAGAGTAGAGACATGTCCTAGTTTTGTGTAGTCATGTTTTATCGAGATGTAACAAAAGGAAGTGTTTTATATTTAGTGGAGTACAGAGGACGGATCTCATGGATTACTCAAACGAGCGCTCAATAAAAAATAGGCATGTTATGCCGCTAGTATAATTTTGAGTGATTCGTGAGTGAATGTCTTCTGGGTTATATTCATCAGTGTGATGAGAAGTTTTATAGTAAATTAGTTCTAGCAGAAAATTAACAATAGTTACTGTAGTTGTGTTATTTTGGGTAAGCAGAGTTGTTTTACTTTGGCATAGTCAGTAATTTTATTAGTGATATGCATAGTTTTAGAATTAATTTGCTACTGCGCTTGCGTAACTGTATCTTTAAGTAAGAAAAATACAAATATTCGTGTGTAAAACAGTAAGAGTCATATAATACCCAAGGTCTCTCTTGGACATCATGTTAAATATGCATGATCAATCCAGTGGATAGTATAACAGCTGTAAAATGTCATAAATGCCATTATTTGATTTTTATTAAGGTTTATTTTGATTCAATCTACATATTCAGAGGCATTATGTAAAATTATGAGGGAAAAAATAAATCTAATACGTGTTTAAAAACTCTAAACATTTGACAGGTTTTACATGTTACCTGTTAGAAATGTTTATTTGTTTAGGGTACATTCTTCCTTTTTGTATTTAGGTGTCTTGACAAGTATATAATTTTATGTAGGTTGGAAGGACTTTTGTATTTGAATTTTTAGTTGATGTTGAAGATGGGTTTTGATTTTTCCCAACATAAGATATCACATTTGACAAAACTTTAGATAAAATAGATAAGAGAAGATGTCTTAATTTTAAGATATTTGAAGGTACAGATGTGCTTTAGATTTAAGTAGAATTTCAGAGTTGGTATCAGAGAAAGACTTGAGTAACGTTTATTCGTATCAAGTATTATTTTTAAATAAACTCCCTGCCCATCCAATATAATCTTTGGTAACTTGCATATCCTGTAATTGTTTTTTATCTTTGTGGTGTGACCAGAATTATTTTTACAGTGCAACAGCGCTACTTACATTGTTGGTGATATATGAATATAATTTTAAAACTATAGGGAACGTCAGATTACCAGCTGGAGAGCAATACATCTTTAAATAAATACAGAGCTAGCATATTTATATCCAGTAAATATACATACACACACACATACGTGATGCTAAGAATGTTCATTTGTTGCATTCTAGTTTTTGTTATAATTAAGGCAAAGTACCTTAGGATAGAGAATATTAAGATGTTGTTTAACATTTGTCAGGTCCCAGGACCTTCACCTACCTTGCCCAGGGGACCCTCACAGCCAAAGTCATCCTCTGTCCCTGTTTGCCCCCATCGCGCTTTAGCGCAACCGCGAGGTAGGCCGCATCCCCGGCCTCGAGTTGCTATTCACCCGCTAACAGTGAATGTAACTACTTCCAAGAGGTTTAGGGGGCGGAGCTTACTCGCGAGAAACGTTGCACGATTGGTTGTTGGCAAAGGGGCAGGGAGAATAGGAAGAGGAGGCTGTACCTCTTCTCCCTATTCACAACATGGTGCAGGGGCGGTCCCCAGGTGTAAAGGGGAGAGGTCCTTAATCAACAGCTCTATAAAAACCCCACACTCACCTCAATCATTGCTTGCTTGTTGAGCTGTGGTGTCTGTTCTCAGTACCATTTATTCCCCATTTACCTGCTACTTTGATTGAAGAAATACCTGTGTACCGACCTTGGCTTTTTCCCTGGACTATCCTTATTGCTGTATCCCTACCTGCACTGCTATACCTGTTTTGTGTATCCTGACTACCGGCATTGACCTTTTGGATTGGACTGACTATTCTACCGCCTTACCCTTTCTGTGTCACTTTTGGAGTCACCTCATCTCTCCACCCGCCACCCAGCGCTACGCTCCTTACCCCTGAATCTCACAACATTTTAGATATAAGTTTTTAATATATGAGAATGTACATCAGTGATTAATGGAAAGAATTAGCAAGTGTCATGTTCTTAACCCCTTAAGGACAGAGCCTTTGAAACATTTTTGTCCTTTCTGGACAATGGCTATTTTAACATTTCTGTGCTGTTTGTGTTTAGCAGTAATTTTCTTCTTTGTCATTTGCTGTACCCACACATATTATATATTGTTTTTATCGGGACAAGAAGGGCTTTCTATGGATGCCATCTTTTTGATCATATCTTTTCATATTATTAAAAAAAATAATAAAATATGGTAAAAAAAAAAAAAAAAATACACAAATTTCTTTGTTTTTATTTGAAACAACTTCTCCTCATCGACAATAGCGAACGAAAAAACATGCTAAATAGATTCTACTATTTCTCCTGAGTACAGGGATACCACCCATGCATAGGTTTGTTGGGTTGTTTGGGGGCTAAAATGCCAAATATTTGAGGTGCAGTTTTTTGTTTTCCAACTTGAAATTTTTACATGCAGACAGCCTGCACCCATGTCCCATTTGGGACATATTTGAAGCCAGCTAGTGTATTTTACCCCATCAACCCATATATTTTTTAAAAGAAGACACCTTAGGCTATCTCAAATGGTGGTATTTTTACACTTTCCATGCACTAATTCTACCACCAGCCTTTGTCAAACTTTGTGGTAGTAATTTTTTTGTGTTTTTTTTTCACAAACCTTGTCCTTCAGACATGAATTCACAGATTATGGTATGTGTCACTGCCAAATAACACCCTAATAAGTGTTCAGCAACATCTCTTGAGTACAGGGATACCACCCATGCATAGGTTTGTTGGGTTGTTTGGGGGGTAAAAGGCCAAATTTGGTAGGTGCAGTTTTTTGTTTTCCAAATTAAAATTTTGACATGCAGACCGCCTGCACCCATGTCCCATTTGGGACATATTTGAAACCAGCCAGTGTATTTTACCCCATCAACCCATATATTTTTTAAAAGAAGACACCTTAGGCTATCTCAAATGGTGGTATTTTTACACTTTCCATGCACTAATTCTACCACCAGCCTTTGTCAAACTTTGTGGTAGTAATTTTTTTGTGGTTTTTTTTCACAAACCTTGTACTTCAGACATGAATTCACAGATTTTGGTATGTGTCACTGCCAAATAACATCCCAATAAGTGTTCAGCAACATCTCTTGAGTACAGGGATACCACCCATGCATAGGTTTGTTGGGTTGTTTGGGGAGTAAAAGGCCAAATTTGGTAGGTGCAGTTTTTGGTCTTCCAAATAAAAATTTTGACATGCAGACCGCCTGCACCCATGTCCCATTTGGGACATATTTGAAACCAGCCAGTGTATTTTACCCCATCAACCCATATATTTTTTTAAAGTAGACACCCTACGCTATTTCAAATGGTGGTATTTTAACACTTTCCATGCACTAATTCTACCACCAGCCTTTGTCAAAGTTTGTGGTAGTAATTTTTGTGTGGTTTTTTTTTCACAAATATTGTATTTTAGACATAAATTCACAGATTTTGGTATGTGTCACTGCCAAACAATAACCCAATATGTGTTCAACAACATATCCTGAGTACAGGGATACCACCCATGCATAGGTTTGTTGGGTTGTTTGGGGGCTAAAGGGCCACATTGTGAAGGTGCGCATTTTCAACTTGGAATATTGACGTGTAGTCAGCCTGAGCCCATCTTTCATTTGGGACTTTTTTTTTAAGTAGGACAGTGTATTTTACCCCAAAAAGTATATATTTTGTAAAAGTAGACACCCTAGGCTATTTTAAATGGTGTTATTTTAACACTTTCCATGCACCAATTCTACCACCAGCCTTTGTCAAAGTTTGTGGTAGTCATTTTATTGTGTATTTTTTCCCACATACATTGCACTTTAGACACAAATTCACATATTTCGGTATGTGTCACTGACAAACAATACCACAATATATGTTCAGCAACATCTCCCGAGCACAGGGATACCACCCATGCATAGCTTTGTCAGCTTTGTTAGGGGTTGAAAGGCTACATTTGAGAGGTGCGCTTTTTGATTTTCAAACTTGGAATTTGAACATGTAGAGCAAGGAAGGGGTTAATAGCTCTTATAAGAGCCTTTGTAGTACTGTACAAAAAAATTAACCCCTAAAAATGCACAGACAAGAAAAAATGTTCTGCTGTGCAGTGATCAGTGGCAGGGAAGGGGTTAATACACTACACTATACAAAAGGTATGGCTTTTATAAAAGCCCTTGGGACTCACAATTTATTAACATTTTATTTAATTTATTACAATTTAAAAATTATGTTATACAGATCTGTCTCTTTCCCTCACTAAAACTCAAGTGAGGAGAGGGAGGCAGATCCATATGGGTCAGAACAATATTTACGAACCAGACGAATGGTGATGCTCATCTGAGAAATCACCAAACCACCTTTGCCACTGATCGGCTGTTACTGATCGCTATACACGCGTTCAGACAGCTTCAAAAGGAATACACGTAATCCCCTAGTGGGTATAATTAACCCCTAGTGAGTCTGACAAAAAAAATGCTGATAGCAAAAAAAAATCCTTCGGCGACTAGATTGCTCCATATGCGCTGCTTAGGCAGTGACCATATGCACTGCTTAGGCAGTGACCATATGTGCTGCTTAGGAAGTGATATACGGCAAGGAAGGGGTTAATAGCTCTTAAAAGAGCCTTTGATATACTGTAATAAATCAAAGTAAAAAAAAATAACCCCTAAAAAAATGTACAGACAGCAAAAAATGTGCTGCTGTGTAAGATCACTGCGTACACAGCGATCAATTGCAGGGAAGGGTGTTAAATACTGGAAACGGCTTTTATAAAAGCCTTTGGGTCTCAATTCTATTAAATATATTATAATTAAAAACTTACATTATACAGCTCTGTCTCCCTCCCTCACTAAAACTCAAGTGAGAGGGAGGCAGATCTACACGGGTCAGATCAAATATTTACACATATTGATCTAACCAGACGAATGGTGATGCTCATCTGAGCAAACGCCAACCCGCCATTGTCACTTATCAGCTGTTACTGATCGCTATACATGCGCTCAGACAGCTAAAAAAATTTTTTTACGTTAAACGTAGTCCCCTAGCGGGTATAATTAACACGTGACGGGTGTAATAAAAAAGTTTTAAAAAAATTAAAAATGCTTCTGCAGCAAGATTGCTGCATTTGCGTCAGATCGCTGATTAGGCAGTGATCTACGGCAAGAAAGGGGTTAATCTCTCTTAAAAAAGGTTTTTTTATACTGTAATGAATTACTGCGTACACAGCGATCAATGGCAGGGAAGGGGTTAAATGGCTTTTATAAAAGCCCTTGGTGTTTAAAATTTTATTAAATATTTTTTTTATTATTTTATTTTATTTTTTTACTTGATCTGATCTGTCTCTCTCCCTTACTATAACTAGTAAGGTGAGGGAGGCAGATCAATATTTGTCAAAGGCAATATTTACTAATATTGCCTTTGACAGTATGGTAAGTGCTCATCAGAGCACTTACCATACATGCCTGCACACAGATCACATAGATCTGCTGTGCCGGCATCGACTGGCTCCCCCTAGAGCATCGGAAGTGAAATACTTTCACTTCCGATGCTCTTGCCATTAGAAGGGAAGCGCTGCCTGTACAGGCAGCGTTCCCTTCTACTGAGCCGATGGGGTCGCTCAGGAGAGCGACCACCATCGGCTCTGGGCAGCCTGGAGGTGTTGTTAAGTGCCTCGCTGGCGAGGCACTTTAACAACACCGCAGATGCTTAGAAAGCGAACGATCGTTCGCTTTCTAAGCACATGTGTGCAGTGGGCACAGCCATTTTTAAATGGCTGCTACGATCACTCCGTGGAGTGATCGTAGCGTGCCCCTGCACATTTGGGGGGTGTTGCACAATGCCTCTACCTAGACTGCTGGTCGCTTTCTTTACTCCATTTAGTGCATGACGTGCCAGGCACGTCAGCTGTCGGCAAGTCCACGATTTGCCGTGACGTGCCTGGCACGTCATCTGTCGTTAAGGGGTTAAACATACTGTGGTGTTGGAGGTATAAATTCAGATAGTTTTTGTTGTGTATGAAAGAGAGAAAAAGTTTCCCCAGAAACCCCCCCTTTGTGTCCCCTTCTATCTGCTAGTCTAATTGCAGATAAGAGAGTTGTAGCAGTGGCTGCAAAAGTGGTTTTTTTTTTGTGAAGGGAGGGGTGAATGTGTACAAAATAGTATGTTGTTTAATGGTCAAGAGATACATTTTGTTGTCAATAATTGTGATGAAATATATGTATCAATTGTGAATTCTTTTATAAAATATTTTTTTTGACAGGCCACGCCTGTTAGTTTTATTGAAGTAGCTCCAGTCTATACTGATGTTGTTTCAGAGTTTACTGATAAGGACCAGCAAATCTAGATTATTGATGCAGTTCCAGTAAGAGGTCTTAATCACTAATGAAGTGCTAGCGATTATTAACAGTGAGTGATTATTAATATCAGTTGTATATTACACTCATCATGCTCAGTCAGGAGATTTATAAAAAGAATAATAATATTGTAAGAACAAAAGAGTGGTCTAGTTATTTTGGGACACGAGCTATGAGTCATAATATTTTTAATGATATTTTAATGTAAAGCAAATAAGCCAAAATGTTTAATGAAATATTGCATGTTACTAACTGGAATATTTTTAAGTTTTATTTTCATATAGATTGAAGCTGTACAGCCAACAAAAGACAAGTTCAGAAGTGCACCAACGAATCTAATGCTGATAAAATATTATTATAAAGAAAAAAAAAGTTTATTTTAAAAGAAGAAATAGTTTTACAATACAAGTAAAGAAAGGATCCTAACAAAGTCTACTGAAATATTGTTGTGAAAATTGTTCGACTCAACTCCTGGATCCAGATAATTTACATAAAGCACATTCCTGTACTGACAAACATGCCAACAACATGCCAACAAGTTAGTATTTTGATGGGCATAATAATCCCTGACCACTAGCCAACGTAAGCCGAGTCGTCACCCTAAGGGTAACTCGCAAACAAATCACTGAGGAGTCTGCAACAGATACAACAGTCTACAAAAGATCATCATTGTTGGGAAGTATATTTTCATTGAGTACATGTATAAAATTGTTATTGATGATTTGTAATATTTGTGGTAAAGATTTGTCGAATTGTGATATTATAGGTATGTTTAGAGTATAGTGAATGTTTGCAGAGTGACTACCAAACACAATTGAGTCGACCCATAAGAAATTGTATTTTGATAATATGTTTGTGGAATTGTGTGTAGACAGTATATAAAATCTCAGAAAATGTCTCTGATATTTTAAATAAGTTAGTTTGTTTTTGTAATAGTCTAATCAAGAAGGATTATGAATTTAAGGAATAGGTTAAAAAGTGTTCACAGGTAGTCCGTGAGATCCTCTGGGACTGGGAAATTGGCTAGGATCACTTGGAGCGAAACTTGTAAGTGGTTTGGCATGTGTGAGATCAGTGTTGCTAATTGTCTGTGTTTATGTTGTTTGTTTCAAGGGTCTCATCTTCAAGTGCATCCTGACGACTGACATCATGCCCCTACGAGAAGACTGGAAAACACTGCTCAAATATTCCCCATTATGGAAGCTTACAGTGCAACTAAGCTGGATGACCCACCAATGTGTGAAATCGAGGAAGTGTGCCTTATCACCTTGGATAAAATGATTTGTTGACCAGGCAACTCCTGATGGTTATCCTTAAAAACAGACAATGTCAATTTCTAAGAATAAAAGGGGAGAACAGTATGAATATTATATGGACTGTAGGGGCCTCTGGAGTCATGTTGTGGATGGGAGACCATATTGTTTTGTCCGCTGTCATTTCATCTGACTGCCATTTTGTGTGTTCTGAATGCATGATGTCAGTTTTGCTTCAAGTTATTTTAAAGTATTCTGCAAATAGCTCAGTCCTTGGGAATTGCAAACTCCGGAATAATATGTTTGATTTTTACATAGATCTATTGGTTGTAGAGAAGTGTTTTATTAGGCAGGGTAAGAGGAACAATCAACAATAGATATTTAATTTAGTTTTGTGTCCATCATGTGTTTTTGGGTCATCAGGTTATGCCATTATGTAACATTATGTAACATATTTAGATAGTTATGTCAGGCCTTCCATATTTAAGAGAGAGATACTTTGAATTTTTTTTTAGATTGTAAGTCCAATATCTCTGCAGAGCAAAACCAAGGTCTGCTCAGTCGTCAGAGGTCTAAACCTAATCTCAAAGGCTATTAAAGTTAATGTTCGATGTCAGTATTGTCCTGAGGCTGTCCGGTAAAACAGGAAAGCCATAGTCGGTTAGTAAAGCTTAAATATGTATGTGAAGATTTTTGATTCAATATGTTGTTTTAATTGATCAGACCACTCCAATTTTATCCAACAGTATTTAAATAATATAAGAGATGTGGACACAAATATCAAGTGAGCCACAGGTTTTGAATGGACATTCAAAAAATGCATTATTGCTAAAGCTGTTAAACCAGCTCAAAAACTTCACCACCACACGTATTATTACATGACCTATGCTAGAACTTCTCAACAGTAATATTAACCCCTTCCCGACCTTATTACGAGTTAACTAGTCATAAGAGCCGCCGCATTAGCGACCTTATGACGAGTTAACTCGTCATGCAGTCTAGCCTGGCGGTGCGCCAGCTAGTCTGCAACGGGTCAAGGACTAAGCCTCGCACCCGAGGCAAAGCTCCTGGACCCGATCGGTGCATTTCCGGGCATGTGATAACTCAATCACCGCGATAACATGCAAATTAGATGGCAAAGTCAGTGTGTTCACACACTGACTTTGCCTCTAATTCACTCTCTGTGCTTCACATTCTTATAGCGAAGCACAGAGAGTGACCTGTAAGTAAAAATAAATTAATTAAATACACAGAGGTAAAAAAAAAAAAAAAAATTAACCCTTTCATTGCTGATCAGTTTTTAACTGTGATCAGTTTCCTTCCACTTTATGGCCCTCATTTAGTTGTTTTTTTAACAGATTTTTTTATTTTTACAATTTATAAAGTTTGTTTTAATAAATAAAGGTAATTTTAATATATTTATTTAATAAAATGTAACCCTTGCATGCCTATTGCATGATTTTTACTGATCTGACATCGCACTCTTCAGAGTTTTTTTTCTGTCTTTTTTGTTATGGGGGGTTTGGGAACCAATATTTTTCTTTTTTTATTAGTTAGTTAATTAGGGGGGATAAGTGGGTTAATGTTGCACTAGTTATGTAGCTTATTATTGGGAAAATAATGGGGAAAAACTTTTTTTTCCTCAAACATTTCCTCTTTTATATGTATTTTTTAATACTAAAATGTAAATCATTTTTATGTATAGGGTATCAAAAGAAAGCTCTAACTGTCCTTTAAAAAACAACATATAACTTGTATGGGTGCGTTAAATGAGAGAGAGGGAAATTATGTTTCAAAAAACGCGTATTAAAAATTGAAAAACGCTTTGGTCCTTGGCCCAGGAAAATCCCTGGTCCTTAAAGGGTTAAGATTGTTCAGCAAGTGAACAAAAGAGTGGAACTGAAAGGGTTAAATTGATGTTGAGAAATTCCTCTGCTTGACCAAGTGCAAGAAAAGGTCCCAGTCCCTGAGGAGGTCAGATAAGATATCATGGTGTTAGCTGTTTAAGTAAGAATGTCTTAGATTGCAATAAGAGGAACTGAATACGTAAGCAAGTTTCTACTATTTTCTGATTATTGACTATATTGAGTTTTATTTCATGTTTTGTGCTTAGTGGCAATATGAGTGCATATTGTCCACACACCCCTGTGTAAACGCCCCCTCATGTACTTTATGCTATGTTCTGCACAATTTATAACCAATCACTATACAGGACAACACCTAAATGTGTGTATAAATATCAATGTGTAATAAACTACACTCAGAGCTGAGGATAAAGAAACACGTGCCTTGTGTATTTGTTTTCCGCCTTCACAGCTCTCCAGATATCTGCAAACCTGCCACACGTCAACGCCCTTAGAAGTAATTGATCAAGAGCAGAGACCGGCCGGTTCCTTTCAAAAGGCCTTTCAGGTACAGGCTATCTCCAGTAGTTTGGGACTATAACTCCTATCCTATTCGTCAAGTCTTGAGCAGGATGCAGCTTTTTTGTCCCCAGTGTCTGGAGGGCCGAGTTTTGGCTAAGCATCACAACAAAATTCGGCATTTCCCTGTATTCAATGACATGTAACAACGTTCAAAGTATCTCATCAGAGCTGTTCTTGCATTCTAATGCACAGAGCAGGTTCCTATTTACTGACAACAGCTCTAGTTCTCAAAAAGTGGTGTGAGAGATGAAGAATGGCTACATCAGGTAAAGCATAGTTACAGAGAACATGCGGCATGATATAAACACTTGTGTAAATCTAAACGTCTTTAGCATCAGTATAGAGCAATCTTTTTGACACTGGTTTCACTCTAGGTTTCGGTGACATTTTAAGTAACAATTTAATTCTTTATCCGATTTCAACTTTATAGCAGAGGATGTTGAACATCTCTGGAAAGGTTATCCTGCTCGTTTAGAGCAATCTGCCTCTCTAACTGCATGGAAGTGCAGCACTTGCCACCTGAACAGACCCTACCTTTGGATCATTTAAATCGGAGCTGTAGCTAGCTCTTTCTGTGCCTATGGCAAGAATAGAAAATTGCACCTTTGATATTAACTCAATGTTGCTCCCTGTGGGCTCTTTCCTGGTGATCAGTGGTGTTTAAGGAGGTGTTTGCATCTTCCTGGCAGTGGCCTGCTACTGTCCATGCAGCTGTGACTGGCTGTATGCTGAGCTGTGGTGCAGCAATATATATATCTATATTATCCCCACACATGAGGTGATTGACACTAGCGAGCAGGCCAAAAGGCGTAAAGACCTGCAGTTCTGTTGCATGAGAGGGCTTAAGTCTAGTTATGTAGCGCTCATATTTGTGCCTCTTCAAGTCGGTGTGCCTGAGGTTAGTGCCTGTCACCTCATCCTTGTTACTTCTGTGAACTCAAACCTTATTTACTGAGCATGTGCTTTGAACCTTCCTCTTCTGATAAGCAGACTAAAAAGTTGGTGTTTATGATTTTATTGTAGTTTATTCGGATGCCCCTCCCTGGAGTGAGATGGAAGTAGCAGCCAATCGGTGTTATCTGCTATGATAGGCAGAATTCAGACAGGTGATCAGATCTGTACATGTTACAAATACATTTGTTTCTTACAGATAAATTATAGTGCATGATTTTTTTTAACCAGATACAATCATTAAAATGCAACTAAAAGTCAAATGCCAACTTCCTTGGAGTCATAAATTGCTTCACTATCTCTGGGGTAATCTGCTTTCTCCTCTCCTGATGTTCTGTGATTAGGGGTTGCAGGGTTTCTATTAATAATTTCTTTAGCTCCCCTGTTAACAATGCTCCACTGGTGTAATCCTGAAAGAGACAAAGGAGAGACCCATAATGCATTGTGCAGATCAGACATATGAACCCCTTAGTGACAGGACTGTTATGAAACTTTTGTACCCTTTGTGACAATGGCTTTTTTTAACAATTCTGTTGTGTTTAGCTGTAATTTTCCTCATTTAATGTACCCACACACACTAAATATTGTTTCACCATAAAAGGGTTTTCTTTAGACACCATTACTTCATTTGTTATAAAAAAAATCTTAAAATAAAAAAATATAAATAAATAAAAAATAATTCAAATTTTGAAACAAAATTTTTTTACAAACCTTAAAAAGACCCCGAATAATAATTTCTACGTTTTGTCCAGAGTTTAGAAATATGCATGTTTACCTTTTATTGAAAGTTACAGGGAAATAACCAAAAATTGTGTTTTTGGTTTCCTAACCATTGTCTCCTACAGTGACCTTTTGACCCCAACCCTAAATGTAACTCTTGCACAGACACACACAAATTACGAATCAGCATAACGTCTAAACATTGGGTTTTAGTGCAGGACGTACCAGGTACGTACATTATTTTGATGACTTACCTGGTACGTCTGTAGTTGGGAAGGGGTTAAGTGTTTGCATCTCTTACACAGAATACCCCAAACCCTCCCATAAATATATATCCGATGACAGGAAAAGCATAGCTTTCCAGTTACTTGGATTTGCAAAGCCCTGAATTCCCATCCTGCTGTTACTGGCACACAACTCCCGGCATAGGCCCAATTAACGATGAATAAATTAAGAGTATCCTTGACTGGAGATATCTTTGGTTTTATACATTTTCCAGTTTTTCTTTCATCATGAGAAAATACTGTTTATACAATAAATGAACCAGTCCGATAGAGTCTCTTTCATTTTCAAGTCCGTTAAGGCGTAAGGATGAGAACAATAAAGTTGATTAGTAACAAGTTCAAGAAACCTGTAGCTGGGGAAAGTCTAATCTGCATATGGTTACCCAGAATCCCTTGCAGAGGTGGCAACAATGTAAATTGGGGATTTCTGTGGGAAAAGCAAGTCTATGGCCTTTCTTTTTTCTGGTGTTTGCAGCTACAGGTACGGCCTGCTACAACACAGGGCTTGGGATCCACAGACTAACATCGTGATCTAAGCAGGATTGTGATGTTAGTCCTAAGACCGCAGAAGTTATAATTAGATCCAGTGACCATGGAGCCATTGTAGATAACGCTATAACAGGGTTTAGCTCTATATATGTATAATAATACCTGTACAACCCAGTATTCTCAGTATGGCACAGTAATCTTACACAGCTAATACTGGTTTGTACCTGTCTCACTTGCTCCAGTTTGTCATCATCCTCCAAGAAGAAAGTCAAGTACATATAACAGACGTCAACTTCACAGTTGCCTCCATATTTTCTGTGTTCTTCAATTGTATCTTTACCTCCAGAGAAAGCATGCTTATTTATCTGAGGGGGGAAAAAAAAAAAAAAAATTATATATATATATATATATATATATATTAATTACCACTACCATAAACCCCGATGAGAACCAAAAAAACATGAGCGTGGATTTGTAAGTGGCAGCTGTCTGACCTAAATATTCTTCAACATAAGTTGAAGCTCAGTGAGTTGTGAACTGGTTCATAAGATGGCTAATCCGTCACTCCTTTTAGGATTGGCTAGTGGTTTAAAAAGCAGGTAGCTCTGTATTGGATTGGCTGGCACATCCGAACAGGTGGGACCGAATTATAACCGATATGTTCCAAAATAACCTGTACCGTTTGTGTTATGCTCTTTTTGTACAGTGACAGTTCCTTGGTGGCAGAGAACTCTCGGAGGTCCCGCCCGCCTGCCAGCCAATTCGGGGTCTTTCACCATTGGTGGCTAGGAATGTCCGTGGCTTATCCAGATGTTTCCATGTATAAAGTGTTCTGTTTAACTGTAATAAAATGTTCTTATGATTTGACCCTCTATACTTGTGTTATCAAGTACTTTGGGGAATATTTTTTGAGGGATTTTATTTTCCTGGAGGTTCTATTCACTCAGCTAACGGAAGTAGCCAGTCGGGGTACGTTACAATATTGTCTGCCAACTTGTGGATATCTTTATTTGCCCTTCTTACCACAAAAGGCTGTGAAAGGTGGAAACGATGAAGGACACTCTTCTTAAACAAGGCAATGCCTATGGGATCTGCGTTAAAAGCCAAAATAAAGAGCATACTTGACATCGGGACTTTCTATCCTAACTTACATATCCAATCCAGAGTCTCCCCTGAGGAAGAGGACTGCCTAACCTACACACTGGGGCATTATCAAATGAAATTGCTCAGCCCATTCAGGCAGCTACTGCCCTGTCCACCTTGCCAGCCCTCCGCTGACCTTCAAATTACTTATACAGGGTAATCAGAGGAGCCTTTTTAAGTAACCAATCTGTCAATTTCTTTGTCATTTTATTCTTTTTTTCTCCCAATATACTAATTTTGTTGGATTTCGGCAGACACTTACCTTAGTTTTTATCTGTTTGGGAGTGTCTGTCAGGAATATCGAGGAGTTGGGATCGCTGGCACTCATTTTAGTCTGTGCTCCTTGTAGAGCCGGGAAAAAAGTTGAATGCAGCAGTGCTGGTTTATGGTAACCAATCCTGGGAGCAACATCTCTCGTCATTCGGAAGTATGGATCCTACAAGAGAGGAATACATTTACAATGTACTCTTAAAAAAACCCGAAACTGTCTTGATTCCTCTACATAGACATTCTATTTCACTGGCTACTATAAATAACATATTATATCTTATAAATAACAGATTATATCCTGTAAGTAACATTATATCCTATGAGTAACATTTTATATCCTATAAATATGGCAACAATTTCAACAAATGTTAATCAGGTCCTGCTATGAAGGGTATTGTACTAAATAGAGATTAAAAGAAAATAAAAATGCAGTTGTGTATAAAACAAATGACCAAGCTACTAGTTCCACTTCTCATTAATCCCCACTTGGTTTGTGTATAGCCATCCTCACTCTTAATAGAAGGCACAACATCACCTCCTCCCTGTCCCTGAGGTCTTGAATTTGTACTGTAATGTGAATATTCTTTTCCCTATTTATTCCTTATTTTGTGATTAAATTGAGAATAAATGATACATTGCACTTTGATTGCATTTCTTTTACTGCAAAACAGGGAGTACGGTTTTCTGTTCCACCTCTGGGTGTCACTGTTGCATCATACATTTAACAGAGGCAGGACGCCAGTAGGCTTCACAGACATGGTGCCCTCCGGGTAGGCAATCAAATTCAATACTTAGACTGTGCTAACCTAACTGTCAGCATATGCATAAATAAAAAGACAAGCCTACTACACTGGTTCAGCACGGTTGTAATTTCTGTTATATAGTTAAAAAAAAGTACATATATGACGGTACAAACAGAATATGTTTATTTAATGGTCATTTTAGGATAATTTAGGGTATATACCACTATTTTTAAATTATAATAGTCACTTAACCAATCTTAAACCCCTACCATATCCCTATCACTACAAAAACAAGATACAGAGAGATATAGGGAAAACAAAGGGTACCCTCCCCCTTAGCTCTCCAACAACATCAAAAACAATGCAACAAGCAGTGTTACTTTGCCCTAGATTATATGTCGGGTCCTATTATTCCGTTGATGTCAGTAAAAACAAAAGAAATCCCTAACCTGCCTACCCCCAGGAAATCCCTTATACAAAACAAAATATCACCCAAAGAAGAAATCAAAAATCCCCTCCTCCTCATCCTCCCTCTACACTCCACAATGTACTTCTCCCATGGTTCCAATCTAACGCTGTCAATTCTATTAAAACAATCTCCTAGAGGTGGGATAACCTTTTGATTCCAATTGACAGGAATCAATTCTTTTGCAGCGTTAATTAGTCTTATATACAAAGACCCAACATATCCTTGAGTTTTTGTGTCCGTATAGCACAACAAAACTTATTCAGGTGTTAAATCTATTCGGCTACCGCTCACTTGTTTTATGATGTTGTCTACTTGTTTCGAAAATAACTGTATTTTAAGGCTAAGTGACCAGATGTCATAAAGGTTTCCCACCTCCTTAAGGCATCTCCAACATTTATTTGACAAGGACGGGTAGAATGTATGCATATCAGCAAGAACCCTATACCATCTCAATATATTTTATACCCAAGCTCTTGGAATTTACAAGCAATTGAAGAATTTGTATTCATTTCAAAACAATTGCTCCATTCTGGATAGGAAAATTTCCGTCCCAGATCCTTTCTCCATAATCCTTTGAAATACGGGAAGACCCGGAGATGCAGGTTCATTGAGAAATGTATACATATTTGATAGAACATGTGGTATTTGCTTCTTTTGGTTGCATAATTCCTCAATGGTAGTTAGTATCTGAGGAATTTTGGGAAAGCCTTCTCCAACGGTAACATTTTGCCCGAGGACAAATATATAACATTTTTCAATTTATATTTGTCATCCTTACCAGTGTCAATATATAGGGAACAACAGAATAGGGAATTCATTGACACTACTCCTTCCAATGCATCTGTTTCATATCAAGAGTTTCAGCTTTAAAGTCGGGTGTTTTTTATCCTTCAAATACTTCCTTGGACTATCTACCCAGGCAAGCGTATCAATTGGAATTTGTAAACTCTGTAGTTCAATATTAATCCGTCCTTTAGCCCTCCCTTGGAACCATTCAATTACTCGGTCTGTTGAACTGCTTGATAATATTGATACACGTTTAAGAGCCCCAGTCCTCCCTTGATCTTAGACCTAGCCAAATAAGCCAAACAGGGAGACTTACCTCCCCAGATATACCCTAGTATACTTTACCTAACCTTGATGAAAAAGCTCGAAGGTGTCCAGATTGAACTGCCTGGAACATAAAGAGAAGCCTAACGAGAAGGTTCATTGAGACCACCGCCGCTCGTTCACACCATGATATTTCTGGTATTGACCAATTTTACAAGTCTCTGGTTATTTATTTAATCAAGGGAGTAAAGTTAAATTCATATAAATCTTTGAGCCTATGGGGAATTTGAATCTCTAAATATTTTAGGGCCACATCCACCCTCCGAAGTTCAAAAGGTCTTAAAATCTGTTCAAATAGCAACAAAAATGAAAGACCAGCACTCGGTTGTAAAGTGATGAATTTTTAATCACACATAGGCAACGTTTCAATCCTTGCAGATCTTTCTCAAGCCTCTCTTCAATCTGCAAGGATTGAAACGTTGCCTATGTGTGATTAAAAATTAATCACTTTACAACCGAGTGCTGGTCTTTCATTTTTGTTGCTATTTGAAGATTTGGGAGACATCTTAAAGTCCGTGCACCGGGACTTTATATCTTGTGCGGATCTGGGACTATTTTCTATTTTTAAAATCTGTTCAGTCTTTCCATCTTCTATATTAAACCACAGAATTTCACATTTGGAAGGATTAGACAAATGACTATACCTTCTCAATTTTCGAAAGACACTCTCAAGTGTATTGGATAGGGTCAACAGGATATTGATCATACAAGCGGCAAGTTTATACTGCTTACCTTGAATCTCAATTCGCTGTATCCTTTTATTATTCCTTATCGCTTTCAAGAAGGGTTCCAAAGTCAAAATAAAGAAAAGTGGGGAGAGAGGACAGCCTTGCCTTTCTCATTAGTCATCGTCAACAAATCTGAACTTATCCCACTGACTCCACCTTAGGTGAGTCACAAATGGCCTTTACCCAGAAAAGACAATTTGGGCCTATCCCTATAGATTCTAATACTTTGAATGAGAACAGCCAGTTCTCACGGTTGAATGCTTTCTCTGCATCTCCTCCCCAAAGAATAGTAGGTAAATTCTCTCTATGGACAAAGGCCATTATATCGATAATTTTGATGGTATTATCCCTTAGTGCTCTACCAGGTATAACTCGGAATTGGTCAAAATGCACAATATCTGAGACTAAACCTTTCAGTCTGTCAGCCACTACTTTAGTGATTAAAATCAATATTTAATAAAGAAATCAGACTCTCACAAACGTCTAGATCTTTGCCCTCCTTGGGGATCAATGAGATGACAGCTTCTAACATAGTATTATCCATTCTATCCCCGTTCAGAATGTCATTAAACATTTATGCTAGGAATGGATTGAGTTGTTTCTTAAATAATCTTTAGTATAAGATGGAAAAGCTGTCTGGACCAGGGCTTCCCAACAGGGGAACTCAATCGCTTTTTCTATGTCCTGTAAATATTTGTTCTAAGATCATCCTTTGTTCTAAAGTTATATCTACTTCCAAAGTTTCCTTTAAATAGGCCCTAATATTCTTTTTAATTTCTTCATCTTTATCTGCTGTAAGATACTGGTGATATCGCTAGAATTATACCAGTACTATCCCTTTCTATCTTTTATCTTAGGTCCATAAGATCTTACATAGACCAGATTTTGAGGATGTCATAAAATGCTTTTAATACTTGTAGGAGCTATATTTGATGACATGATATGTCTAAAAAATAAACCTGAAATTCAGGTAACACCACTGAAAAATACTCCTTCCCCCCAACTAACAGTAACATATTTAAATGTTAAATATGTTCCTACCTGGTCAATTGCACATGGTATGAGACACTGAACATCTTTTCTGTCCTTGAATATTTCTGGAAAAGAATTGCTGAAGGATGGTGCAGCTTGGATGGCAGGAAAGCTGATTTTCCCTAAAATTAACAAAGATTTTTCATAGTAAATCCATGATATACACATTTTACATAAAAGTATTGTGTTACTGCATGTATGCATTCCAATTCAGATTGCAAAAACAAAATATAAACCTGGAAACTAGTGCTATAGCTCACCTCTACGTAAGGGTTAATCATGTATGTACAATATGAAGATATAGCAAAAAAAGAAGAACCACTTTTTTTGTTTTATATAATTATACACTTCCTATTTCTAGCTGTTAAGGTAATCCGTTAAGAAACCATTTCTCTTTGTTAACTTAAATAATGCACACATCTTAACAGTTTGGGGTCTGTCCACTAAAAGGCGAGTTGCAGATGAACTGAGTTGAGATGAACATTTTATCTCACCAGTTTAACTATACATTGTGCAGGTACAAACATGGTGCATTTCCCCCGCTAAGCAAACACACCAGCATTGTCCCTGCACATGTATAGTGAAATTGGTGAGATGAAATGTTCATCTCACCTCAACTCACTTTTTATGTTTCAAAAGGATTTTATTCATATCTCAATAGTTCCAATAATTGAACAATGGAAAACATAATTTTAACATCAGGTGCTTGAATCACATACAATGTGTTATTATGAAAACGTTTCCCATATAAGCCATTATACTTATTTCTTAAATTTATCTTTTCTTTTTTATATATACATATCCATTTATATTATCATCTCATTCATCCATGGTGGGGTCTGGTTACCATATTTATTTGTGTATTGGGTTTGTTATATTTTTATTTGTTGCTAAAACTCTGGACGGGTCTTTTTTTCCCTTTCTTTCTT